>JBBMKD010000115.1:3908007-3919152 GCA_037834095.1 Argya squamiceps | reverse complement strand
AAGGGAAGGGAAGGGAAGGGAAGGGAAGGGAAGGGAAGGGAAGGGAAGGGAAGGGAAGGGAAGGGAAGGGAAGGTTAAGCTTCTTCCAGGAGATAATAATCTGTTCTTGTTCTGCCACATTAACAAACATTGAGTATTATATAGAAAGCAATGTTATCTCTATGTAGGAAACATTAGTCAGAATGAAAGAATGAAGTTTGCAAAGAACAGCTTCAAATTAGCAGAACGTGATGCCGAATTGACTTCTGCAGAATCTTTCTGTATAATGACAGGCACTGCTTGGGAGGCAAATTTGGATGGACAGAAGCAAAATAGAAAACATGGTGCAAATTCTTCCCATTTAGCACATTTAAATATCGGAATAAGTTAAACAAGAACATGATAGCTTCCTCAAATGTAGTACATGAAATAAAGCTACAAGTCTTTCTTAATCATATGCTCTAGTTCCAGGCAGAGCTATAGGGCCACATTAAGCAGGTCAAACAGGATGATCACAATGGCCTGTTTGAGCCTTACATTGTACAAATAGATGAAAATGAAGTCATTAATTTCACTGTCACAACAGTGTTACACTCTCAAACATGTCTTTTTACCTGTCAGTTGTTCCTTATTTATTTATTTATTTGGTTGGTTGTTTAGTTGCTTGTTTTTTTCTCTCTCCATAGCCATCTTTTTTGGAACTTCATTGTACAGAATGGTCATTAACTGTGATAGAAATGCCAATGTTTCCATGGAAACCTCTGTCCACTACAGAATATACTGGAGCAATATTTGAACCATTTGTCCATTTGATTAATTATGTCTTTGTGCTGAAGGCAGCTTGGCTTGATTGTCTCATCATGTATTAGAGAAGCTACTGCTCTAACAAATGGAGCTATTGTTTTGGGTCTATTCATCTTGGTACATCCCTGAGAGCTGATAGACATGTCAACAAAACGACTGTCCCTTAATGAGCTGCAGCTTGTCAGAACTGTTTAGGGCTTCATGCTAGGCACAAACTACTGTCATGACAGCTTCAGTTATTATGGCGATGAGTAGGATGTCTATAAAAGAGTCTATAGAAAAGAATGACCCTGGTTTCGATATCACATAGCTCGCAGTTATCAGCTATATATACACTATGTGATAGATTAATAATAGATTCCAAAGCTTTGAGACAATTTGCTGATGAAGTAGCTCTTTGGTCACGAAGAACGTACAAAATATTTCCCCTAATGTCTCTATATGCTCTTTAGTAAACACAGAAAACAAAACCCCCAAAACAAAACAGGACAAAACAAAACCTCACAGAAAATATCAGCTAGTAATTGCTTGTAATTTTGCTTTGTGGGTAAATCACAGACATTGCAGCTTTCTGTAGGGAGGTAATTTCCACCTCAATTATATTTTTTTAAACTTCTATGTTACCTACTGCCTCTACTAATAAATCTACTAGGAATGACAAACAATTTAAATGCCATATGCATGGCCTAAAAGGAACATTTTTTTTCTAAAAATATGTTATGTAAATCTACACAGAACTTACTCTGGTTCTTGTTCAATTTGCATCAACATTTTTGCAATTTTTGTGGACACATCTGTCACTGTGTTGTTTACATTAGTGCATATCCAGCTCTAAAATGTAAGCAGCTTTGGCAGCGTGGGATAATGTCATACACATACCTGCTTATTTCTGGCAATGAGTTTCACATATTTTGAGTAATAATGGAAATTTTAGAAATCTATATTGATTTTCACAGTGTTCTACAATTTCATCTACAGAAATGTGCACTTCTCAATTGGGAAACATACTCAGAATTGACAAAATATGAAGTAAGCTTACTCAAAGAAGCTAATTATGAAAATCAAGATAGACTTTCTACATATTTTAAAAATACAGATTTATAATTTTCATTCTTAGATGCTACATTCAATTAACAAACATTAAGAGTCACTGTATATGTCATTTGCTTTAAATATATTTCCCTGTGCAGCATCAGTGATTAAACTGTGTCCGTAATAATCACAGATGGAAGTGAGCACCCTGTAGCTACCAACAGCCACATTTAATCAGTTAATAACTGTGGATTAAACTTAATTCAGATTAATTTGTATTAGTATAGAATTTGTAACTCAATTGCTTTCATATTAATTTACATGTTGTCTAGACATGACATCATATTGACTCTTTGTTTGGCCCAAACACTAATTATGAACCATGTAGTTAATGGATGTGAAACTTGTAGTTTAAAAGCAAAACAGAATTTCTGTCTACACCATACTGAGGATAGTTCAAGATTACAGTTTAGAGTTCTAGGCTGGGCATTGCCTGGGAATGGGAGTTCTTCATTTGCACTTCAACCTTCTTAATAAAGTATTTTCCTCCTACACAAAGAATGTGGCTACTGGAAAATGAAATCACTATGCTCCATCAAAAATTGTCAACCTCAAATTTTTCTGGGAAGAGTTCAAGGAAGAAAATGGGGAATTTAAAAAGCAAAGACAAGCCAAGCCACACCAAGCCAAGCCAAGACCCAAGCCAAACCAAACCAAACCAAACCAACCAAAGGAAAAAAACAAAACAACCCCCTGTCCCCCCCCTAAAAACCAAACCACATCACAAGAAGGGGAAAAAAATCTCACCTGCTAACATTAACAACTGTTGCAGTAGAAATTGGACTGAGCCACTGTCAAAGTTATTTTATCATTTATAATTGTATCTGTTCTGGGGTGTCTTTCACATGAATCTGCTCTCAATTATAATTTCTTGCCATAGTACTCAACCCCTTAACTTTCAAAGCCCATTTTCAGGTAAGAGAAAAACAGTAAAAAACATCCTTGGAATTAATTAGCATGATATTTCATTTTCAATTATTTTGGTTTAACTAGATTATATGTTTATATTTACACACATATGCGGTTCAAGTTAACTTTAAATGAGATAAACTGTACAGACAGTGCACTCATTTTTATGCCCATATGTTAAATAGCACTTGCAAAAATATGAAAAAATAGATAATCACTCATTTATTATCTTGAAATTTTCATTCGTGATAACAGGAATAGTAAAACCAATTTTGTTAAAAAAGTGTTTTATATTACTCTGAACATTTGACTTCAAATTTTAATTTGTCTATAACACCTGTAAAACCACCCTGGATTAGTGGTTCAAGAAAACCACAGAAAAAAAATCTCAGATTAGGAGGCTGAGTTTGTAACTCTGATCTGAAACTTTTCTATTCCCATCTACCCAGTTATTTCAGTGGTGATCAACAAAGGTAATAACTGAGGAACAAAATATGGCTAAACACATTTTGGGTTGCTTCTTGTTTGTTTGGTTGGTTTTTTAATCTGAATATTCTCTATATAGTTAACGTGATTTGAACAAAGGAAAAAAACATAATCTTTATGGTTTAAAATAGCTGCGATAGAGGAAAATCTATTTCCGCTATAGGAAAATCTGTTACTCCGGCATATTTTTTAACCTGCAGTATAAATAATGTTTGACTTGCCTATCCGCGGGGTCGTAGTGTCACCTAGTGGCTTCCCCTGCCTGGCCGCTGATTCCTTTTCCAGGCTGCGAGCTCCCAGCGCATCCTCTCCCTCTCCCGGGCACAAAACGAGCGCCCTTGGCAGCCCAGTCCTGCAGCAGCCTCACACCGCTCCCCGCGCACCGTGCGACAGGGATGCCACTCCTCGAAAACCCTTCCTCAATCATCGCTGCAGATCAGCGGCGGCGGCACCGAGTTTTCAGCCCGCCGATGCACGAACTGCTCTCCGTGAGCGCAGAGGGCAGATGCCTGGGCTGGGGAACTGCATTTCCACCTAACGCACCTTCACCTTCACCTGAAACAGCAAAGGACATTCATCATTTATGACTTACTGTCACAGCCACATGCTCGGAAAGTATAGAGGGGGTGAACAGGACATACTGATAAACTGGCAAGATAATTTCAACATGTAAAGTCTGTAGTTATATTTTATTTTCATTAGTAATTTACAAAATTAGTATCTATTAATGAAGTAGTTACAAGATTATAGAGCTAAATTCAGACACTAAAGAACTGGCTTTTATATATATTATGTAGAAATATATTTATATCTCTATATAATATATAATAAATGTATGCATATATGTAATATGTGTTATTTTATATTATAATATAATATTTATATTATATTTATAGTATAATAAATAATATATAACACATATCACATATAGCATATATCATATAACATACAAGATATAATATATAGCACAACATATTCTATATTCTGTATTCTATATTCTATGTTATATATTATATGTTATATGTTACATATTCTATATTCTATATTCTATAGAATATATGTATTTTATGCAATATATTCTATGTAATTCTATGTATTCTATGTAATATATTCTATATTCTATGTTATATATTATGTTATATGTTACATATTCTATATTCTATATTCTATACTCTATTTTTTATATTATATATTATATACCTATTATTGATGTATAAATATAATTTCCTTTATAGACACAATGAAAAAATCTTTTAAAAAATTATAAGAGGAAATGATTGCTTTAAACTAAAATGCTTTTATTAGCTGTGAACCTCAAGAAATCAAAACTTTACAGTACACGAGTGAAAATCTTTCTTCATATCATAAACAAGCTATGTGTCAATTAAGGTTTTGTAAATTCATAATGACTGACTGAAAAGTTCTACAAAAAGTGACAGAATATACTAGAACTCAAAATTATTTCAATGAATATCTGTATTTAAGGCCAATGTTAAACAGTTAAAAGAAAAAGGAACATATAATGTGACGTCTGTAAAATTAAGACCAACGAAGTCAGATTGACACTTTGGCACACTGACATTTTTTAAATTTCTCTTTATAACAAATAAGACTGTACATCATTGCTTCCTTCAATACACTCATATATTTCTAACAAGGAGGATCGTACTCCCCCCATCAATTTTTTAACTAAAAACCCCAGTCACCTGGAACAAAACCAGACAGAAATTTTTAGGCCTATACAAAAGACAAATATTGCAAATCACAATGTTTCATACTTCTGCACACTATAAATGCCAATTTACCCTCATATTAAGAGGTCTTGAAGTTTTTTGAAGAGGTTGTTTACACTTAACAATGCATATTGACATTGAAGTTAAACTCCACAAAGCAACTGCTAAACTCGTATACTCCTGAAAGGTCCCAATGTTGCCAGCCACCATCTTGGTAAGTTAACTAAATGTTTCAGCAGTCTCAATAGATTCAGAACTACAATAATGTTAGAACTCTTCTGATCCTGCTTCTTTCTTGAGCATAGGAAACACAACAGAAGAGTAAGCAGTTTCTACATGATTAATTAAATGTGAGAAAAGATGTCCAGATGCTACTGAACTGCTCTGAAAATATAATTTATTTACTGTCTTTACTTCTGCTTTTTATATGGATTATATTCAATATCTCTCTTTGCAGTTGTCTGCTCTTAGCATCTGGCAATGGTTTAGTATAAATATAATTTTTTACATTCAAATAGGTGTATTTCTTAAACAACTTTATAAATTGAAGTTGTGTGAATAACCTCTAGCTTGACATTGACATCATTGCTCGGAAATATATTCTTTATATTTCCATATCTTCCTAAAGGCCTGAAATAGATAATTTCACATCCTTCCAATTCCCCTCCAATCTCGTTGCTACAGATATTGGCAGTGATCAAGGTATGGTAAGTCACACCCAGTTGTTAAGGCTGAGCTGAGGTCAGAAAACACATCCTGTACTACAAAGGAAGCAGTGCATCGAAGGGCAAAGCCAAGAACATTGTGTAACAGTAGGCCTATGCTTGGCATCCCATGGATAATAATGGAAGCAGTGTGACAGGAGGGATCACAAAGTGAGGATCAAACTGAGTATGTTGGACACCGGAATTTTTTGAATTCTCTCCAAAGAAATCCTTAGAAAACCAAAGCTTTGAAAAGACCAGAGCTTTGATAATTTGCTTTAGTCAAAAGCAACTGGTAAGGTCTTTACGCAGATAGCACCAGTCAGATTCACGACAGCACACATGGCCTCCTGGGAAGCTGACTGTAGGGACAACTGTCTTGACCCTGCAAGGAACGTCTGAGATTACAATATCTTGACTCATCAACATGGAATGTCTGAGGTGGCAATGTCTGACTGTAGATTTCTTGTAAAAAAATTTTGAAGAGCTATGGCAGTAGAAGTTGTCTCTGGGAAAAGTAAACTTTTATTGTAACTTTTGCTGGGATGTAAATGTTTCATTTGTTTCTCATCATTCCAGTCTACAAGACCTGTATCTTCGCAATGCAGCTATCTTCAGTCTGCAAAGTCACATTCCTCAGCTGGTGAAAGTGAAAATTTGATGGTGAACAAAAAACCACAGGCATTCACACAGGTAAGAGGTTTGTTCTTGGAGGCAGCATGACATATTTCTCACTGTAAAACTGTACAGATTGCCCATGATGCAAGGACTTGCAGAGGTTTGCTAGAAGAGGATTGCCAATTACCATTCTTCACTGATTTGCCATCTTTTCCGCACTATGCCAGTGGCAGTAAAATACTGAGTGGTTGTCCAACTAATATTAGCATGAAGTTGAGCACTGAAATCAGCTCCAGAGCTTCTAACTAACTGCATCTTTGGAGCTCTGTCACTGGTGTGGGAAGGCTCTCAGAAACACATTTCTGATAATACTGCCTTTGAGAGAAGAGGAGCACAAAGGAAGAGGCAGCCTTGAATGGAAGGAGCCCACAAGTTGAGTTTTGCAAGTTCCCAGCACACAGGTGATATGAGCTGGCACAGGGACTCCTCGGGTGCAATGCAAACCTATTGCAGCTAAGCACATTGTGCTGCCCAAAGCCCAGATATCCTCTTTTTAAGGAATGTGAAGACTGCACAGATGTGAAGACTGTTGGCAGGAAAGTTTCTTCTTCCCTGCAGATACACCTACAAGTAAATCTCTGTCTTGATGTGTCTCTCTAAGTTTGCTTGCTTTTCAGTGTTTACATTTTATTCTCACACAGCTTCAAGAAAACTATGTATATTTTTAGAAGTTATCTATTTTGTTTACATATTCCTCCTCTGGGAGGAGAAATATGATTGATGGTGATGTTCACCAACAAAGTCAAAGAGGTGGCAACCTGTGTAGTCAATCTTTTGCCTTCTGATCAAAGTGTATCTATGATGGAGTCAAAAAATTAAAATAAGACTTTCCTGCCTGACCTTCTGCTGTCTGCCTCAACTTTTGTGTGTCCAAAATTGCAACATTGATGGATCTGCAGAGCTTCTGCCAGCCCTGTACCTCAGACTGTGCAGTAAAAACCATAAAGAAACAGAACCTCCACCGTGATGGAGAACTTCTGCAATGAAATACACCCATTGTCTCAGTAAGGGTGGATATCATTGAACTGCTTTCCTGGGCTCTTCTCTGCATATCTGCAGGGGAATTGTGCATACAATACCTGAGTTCTGCCTGTGTTCCAAGCAAATAGTATATATTCAAACAAGCAAACATTAAAGAGCAACTGCTTAGAACCCCATGGCATTTGTTACATTTAGTAACTGCACTTGTCACAGGTATCTGTACTTGCTAGCTTCGCTTGGAAAGTTCCCCATTGTTTAACATTCTTAAATCCTCATTTGGTTTCCAATCTCTCATGAAAAGAATCATATGACATCTTTCTTTTTCAGATCAGGGATTAGTTTGAAGGTCTCACTTGACAACTCTGACTCTCTCCACGGCCTAACTAAATCTGTGACCAGAAGGCAGTGACATTGACTCTTCAAAATGAGAATGTGATGGGGTTTGGCTTTTGGGATTTGGGGGTTTTGTTTGTTTGCTTGTTTTACCTTTGGAACATGAAATCACATCATATTTTTATTTATATTTCTTTGGTATCTTTTGAAAAACAATGCTCTGGTTTCCTATTGAGAAGTGATCTGAATTTGATTGCAGTTTCAGCTGCAATAAAGTTATTTGAATGCACAGAGATATAAAATAAAACTGGTGTTTGACATTTTCTGACTGATAAATTATTTAGAGCATTACTTTCCAGGAGCCCTATCCACCACGCACAGGCTACTCTGGCATAGATGCTTCTAGTATGTGGTCTCAGAATTGCACTGTTCTGTGTAAAATACCACTATAAACATGATCAGAATCTCTTGACTGTGGTGACTTCCAGTCCTAGATCACCAACCCAACAACTAACCCAAAAACCTTCTAGCCCTCATTCTCTTTATCAAGGTCCACAAATGTGTTTCACTTCATAGCAAAGTTAAAAGGATTTCTTTCTGAGGACACGCAGCAATCCAAGGGAGAAGGCATTTGCCCAAATAAACAGAGGTCTGAAAGCTTGCTCTGAATTCCAGTAAATTTTCACTTTGGCCTCCCACTTTATCTCTACTTCATTGTACCTTTTTGGAGTACTGCTTAAGTAGTGGATTTCATTTACATTTATATATATGGTACTTACCCTTTCATAATCTTTTCCCTCTTCATTCACCTCTCTATAGAAAACCTTCCCTTAACTACATTTCCATCAGCAAGCAAGTCTTTACACTATTAACATTAATCTTGTCCTGTAGAACTTCACTTCTTACTTGAGGTTCCCATGTGTGCAGTAAAAATAAATCCCCAAAAAAGTTTATTTATTTATTTGAAACTCAATATGCATGCATTTACAGACATAAATAGACACAGAGACATACATTTTTGCAATCAAATTTTCATGGCTGCATATCAAATTAAAAAATGCATTAAAATATCCCCAAATTAACCTCTTGAATTGATGACAATTAAATTATTTTCACAATGGGGCAATATGCAATTCATCAAGAGAGAACGGGTTGCCTTAGTATTTAGGATTTTTTTAAATAAAAAAGTGTGTATAGCTGTGATAACATTTTTTAAACTGTAAAATATATATATTATATATGTGCATAATACACATATGACATGTTTTATCTGTGGTACAATTTTTTCTGAGGAAGCTGTGTGGCAACTACAACTTTAAGTGTGTAAAAAGTTCTTTTATAACTTTCTACTCTGATATTGCAGAAAGGTATTTCAGGGAGACTAACCTGTATTTATGTTCCTGACTTTCTCCAGCCAAATGTCCTACTTTCAAATTCAATATATGACCAGCCTAACCAAAGAAATCCTGTGGGATTTACACCTGATAGTAGATTAGTACTTTGGCTGATTTTCAAAAAATGTACAATGAATAAGACTGAATGAAGTTTGCCTTTACCGTTCTGGGAAGGGGGTTGGGAAACCATGGGGAGAGAGGGGAAGGAAAGACCACAGACTCTGTTTGGAATTCCTTTTTCACCACCAATTATAGCAACAAGAGAAAAGACTTTAAATGCCCTTCAGCACAAACTGGCAGGTATGGGAGACAGAGGATCCTTTTGCTCCCATCTTGCACAGTAAGATATCTGTTATCTCTTTTCCATAGCTGTCAATGTCAACTTTGATCATTGATGTATTATCTTGGCAGAGAAATAATCTCACCTCAGTCCTTAAAACTTTGTGCTTACATTGTGCACATTTTCCTAATGCTTTCTCAACATACTAACCCCGCTACACTGTGTTTAATAAAGTATATTCATTAAATCAGCTCTCCTTCTGACAGAAATGTTAAGAATCAATCAAGAACCATTTGATTTTCCTTATATTAACATATCATTTTTTCATATAATTTCTTGAAGCAGAATTTCAAAAAAGTTTTCATCTACTTTGAAATTATGATTAAAATTTTTCACTTATAGGAGTATTCTGCTATTGCTTTTTTTGATGGATCTTAAAGGATATTCTGGCTAAGGGTAAATGTTTATACTGATAGCATAGATGTCAAAACACAGCCAAAAATGACCATGGATTAATTTATGTTATAGGAAGCATAATCTGGTATAATTAAGGTTGTGTATTGTTTTCCATGTAAACATCATGATTTACATATCTTGGTCAGACTTCAGGTTTTTGGGTTAAAACTGTCCATGCTGAGTGTCTGCCTCAGGCTGAGCTTTCACAGAATCACAGAATCACAGAATCACAGAATCACAGAATCACAGAATGTGTAAGTTGGAAGAAACCTTCAAGATCATCAAGTCCAACCCAGCCCTAACCCTCAAATAGATCATGGCACCAAGTGCCACATCTAGTCCCTTTTTAAACACATCCAGGGTCGGTGACTCCACCACCTCCCTGGGAAAACCATTCCAGTATTTAATCGCCCTTTCAGTGAAAAACTTCTTCCTAATATCCAACCTATATTTCCCCTGATGCAGCTTAAGACTGTGTCCTCTCGTTCTGTCAGTTGCTGCCTGGAGAAAGAGACCAACCCCCAGCTGACTACAACTGCCTTTCAGGAAGTTATACAGAGTGATACGGTCACCTCTGAGTTTCCTTTTCCCCAGGCTAAACAACCTCAGCTCCTTCAGTTGTTCCTCACAGGGTTTGTGTTCCAAGCCCCTCACCAGCCTCGTTGCCTCCTCTGGATGCCCTCAACCATCTCAACGTCCTTCCTGAACTGAGGGGCCCAGAGCTGGACACAGCACTCAAGGTGTGGTCTCACCAGTGCTGAGTACAGGGGAAGAATGGCCTCCCTGCTCCTTCTGGCCACATTATTCCTGATCCAGGCCAGGATGCCGACGCCTTCTTGGCCACCTGGACAAACTGCTGGCTCATGTTCAGCTGGCTGCTGACTAGAATGCCCAGGTCCCTTTCCAGTGTGGCTGGGCACTGTCCAGCCACACTGTCCCCAGTTTATAACACTGCAGGGGGTTATTGTGGCCAAAGTGCAGGACCCAACACTCAGACTCATTAACTTCATTTTGTTAGACTCTGCCCATTGATCCAACCATTCCAAGTCTCTCTGCAGAGCCATCCTATCTTCCAAGCGGTTGACACACGCTCCCAGCTTAGCGTCGTCCACAAATTTACTAATGAAAGATTCAATGGCCTCATCCATGTCATCAATGAAAATATTGAATAGAGTTAGTCCCAGCAGAGACCTCTGAGGGACACCACTGGTGACTGGCTGCCATCTGGATACCATTAAACACCACTCTCTGGGCCCGGCCATCCAGCCAGTTCCTAACCCAGCAAAGAGTGCTCCTGTCCAAGCCATGAGCTGCCA
>JBBMKD010000115.1:3886391-3907907 GCA_037834095.1 Argya squamiceps | reverse complement strand
GACACCATCAACGAACCCAGGAAGGCAGTTGTCCTGAAGGCAAGTTGTCTTCTCACTGAAAACTGAGGCAAAGAAGGTATTAAGTACTTCTGCCTTCTCCTCATCAGCAGTTACTAAGTTCCCTCCCTCATCCAATAGGGAGCCAAGGTTGGCCTTACCTTTTCTTTTATCATTAATATATTTGTAGAAACATTTCTTATTGTCTTTTACAGAAGTTGCCATTTTGAGTTCAAACTGAGCTTTGGCCTCCCTAATATTTTTCCTACATTCTCTAGCAGCCTCCTTAAATACTTCCTGAGGGACCTGACCCTCCTTCCAAAAACGATACATCCTCTTTTTATTCCTGAGTTCATGCAAAACCTTCTTGCTTATCCAGTCTGGGCATTTGCCTTGTCGATTCCTCTTTCAGCACACAGGAACAGTCTGTTCCTGTGCCCTCAAAATCTCTGTTTTGAAAAACACACAGCTTTCCTGAAGTCCTTTTTCTTTAAGGGCTGCTTCCCAAGGAACTCTCTGAATAAGTCTTTTAAATAGGCTGAAGTCTGCCCTCCGGAAGTCCAGTGTAAGAGTCTTATTGATGTATCTCCTGATTTCACCAATTATTGAGAACTCTATCATTTCATGATCACTCTCCCCCAAGCAACCTCCAACCACATCTCCCACCAGCCCATCCCTATTTGTGAACAACAGATCCAACATAGTCCCTCCCCTGGTGAGCTAACCTACCAGCTGCGACAATAGTTATCATCCATGCACTCCAAAAATTTCCTGGACTGTCTCTTTTCTGCTGTATTAAGTTCCCAGCAGATGTCTGGCAGGTAGAAGTCACCTACAAGAACAAGGGCTGATGATTGCGAAACATTCTCCAGCTGCTTATAGAATAAGTTGTCCACCGCTTCCTCCTGGTTGGGTGGACGATAACAGACTCCCAATAGGATATCAGCCTTGTTGGCTTTCCTCAGTGTCTGCAAAACCAGATCAGCCTTTTCCCAAAACAAAATTAGGAAATGGTTCCTCTAGTTAAGACAATTTTAGGTGTGTTTTGAAATAAAAAAAGACATGTGCTTTGGAAAGGACTCAGCTATCCTTCAGAGGGTCACAGGACCATAAGTCCAGCACTCCAGCAATTTTTATCTCTATTTAACAGGTAAATATATGAAAATATTTTCCTCAAAATTTAATCTCCTTGTTACAGTCCAGCCCAGTGATGTGCAATTGAAATCCTTCACATAAGAAATTAGGAAAAAAGTGCCTGCCTGGCTGACTATACTGAGGAAGTCTTCATCAGTTCCCTGGTGAATGGCACTTTCCATCTCAACATAGGGTTTTACATTGACAAATTGTATTCTTACGACTCATCAGTAATAGTGAAAATTTTTTTTATTTTCTCTGTAGAAAATACATTCCTTGAAGTGATGAAATTTTCAGGGATCGCTCTTCAGACATCTCTTGTCATATCTCAAGGTACAGGTATGATTTACACTACGTAAAAGTAAATCACAAAATGTTGAAATGTCTGTTAATTAATATAGTGGAAAATTCTGTCATTAAAAAGAAAAAAAAAAAAAAAGAAAAAAAAGAAGAAAGGAACCCAGCAATTCAAAATACTACATATGCCAGTTGTTGAATCCATCAATATCTTGAAAAAGTAACTATTACTACACTGAACTGATATCAGGAGATCATTCAAAATATGCAATGAAAGCACAATCATAGTAAAACTTAGTAAAGCAATGGATGCAATTTTTAAAAATGCATTTTAGCATTAACACAAGAATATACTCACATCTGACTTTCTTTTATGACAGAATGCCAATAAGCTAGAAAGCATGCAAAAGTTAAGAGAGATTTACATGGTACACTCCATAAAATGTAACTGCAGAAAAATCTTGAAAAAGAGATATGAGGAAAAGATATCAAAATTAAGTGCCAAGGAAATATGATGTTGAACTGGTCAATTGTGACCAGTTTTTGCCTTAGAAGATGTTGACACAATGGATTTTAAAATTCAAAAATCTTGAGGTGCGGTCAGACAACAAGACTGTTTCTTGTCTATTGTCAAAAAAAAAGGCTGTTCCAAACAAAACTCTTATAAGTTTTCTGAGCACTAGTTCTCCAATACAGAAGTAATTTTCACAGTGAACTCCAGTTTATTAAGCAAAATTTTCTGGTCTCTTTTATCTTATGTTGTAGAAGAACTATATGAAACTTGGGTTTGTTTCTAACTGATATTTTCTTTACAGATACTACCAATAAAAATAATAGACAAAATACTGATTTTCAGGAAGCTACAGTATCAAATGGCTCTACAAACCTATTTACTATGAAGTTATCTAATTATGTTCAGCTAGGCTTTATATTTCTGTCTTAGGAATCTTAGATTGGTAATCATTAATTTTACTGTAAATGTTAATTTAAAATACCCCAACCAAATAAGGGTGGGGATGAGGGGTATTTGTGTGCTCAGGAAGCTGGAGGCTTAAACTTGGAATCATCCCAATAAATGGTAGCTTGACAGAAGAAGTTCAGCTTAGGCATCAATGGGTTAATGCAGCCACCAACAAGGAAGTCACTAAAGCTCCATCAGATGTGCTCAAAAAGATGGTAGATGTTACGTGAGGAAACTTAATGCATAGGTTGAGTCTTGCACCAAATGACCCAGAAGCTCCCTCCAACTATAAGCTCCATGAACTGTGAAAATTGTAATAAGTGGTGGCACTTGTGGAATTCCTTTCTGCCATGAAGGATAAATTATTATATAAAGCCTGTCACACGTGATACATCATTTACAAATTTTTTGAGTTCCTACTGCAGCTGCCATTTGGGAAAAAAACCCCACCAAATCAACAAAACACTTCCTTTAAAATACGTGAAAAAACCTAGAGCTACTTGGCATAACAGAAATTCATCCTGAGGCTCTCTATGAGTACCATCATCTTTGTCATGTTTGCCGATGGTGATGTGAACATCCATAGGACACCAAAACTTGTGAAAGAAAAGCCATTCTACAGTTAAGTGGAAAAGTAAATATTCCAGGCAAGATTTGCTTCATTATCCTTACTAAAAAGTAATAAAAAGAGGACTGGGTTAACACTAAGATTTTGGTCCATTTCTCATAACTAGCAAAAGTGAAGGAGATGGTATAATCTTGATGGCAAGTCCTTGAATTCAGATACATTTAAAAAATGCCAACACATTTATCATATGTTTTCTTACAGAGTAATCAAAAATGGAACAGAATTTAGAGGCTGCATCCACAACTGTTCCAGCTCACTCATTTCCATTTCTCCCATCCTACTCCATCATCAATCCCATACCATTCTATTTTGCAGGAAGACTACAACACAGACAAATATTGAATCAGTCTTTAATATTTTCTCATTTAAATATAATCTTAGTTAAAGAAAGAACAAGGAATTGCATACTTGATACCTTGTTACAAAAGATTTCTTAGGAGTTGTACTGAAATGAAAATTCCTACCTGACCTTTACACTGTTATTGCAACTCCTGGACACATATGTTCACATCGTAGTGACAGAGCATTCATTACAAGTCATTCTTTCTGTAATGTAATTTTCTAAATTCATTAAGATTAAGATAGTGCATAGCTGCTGTCTGACAAAAGGTCAGACTTGTTATACTAGAGAGAAGCAACAAAGCTTGTAATAGTTTATCAGCATTCAATAAAACATGATTTATCTATTGCTCTATTATGATAGATTTTACCATGAAATTACATTGATAATGTAGAAAATATTCTTTTAAATATGCTTTGTTTTCACAATCTCCTTCAGCAGCAGCAGAATTATATAAAATTGTCATGTCTATATGCATACATAGTCAACATTGCATATAATACATAATAACTGTATATATTGTGTATTATATAGTATGTAATATGCTATGTATATACAATTTTGCTAAAATTAGCAGTTAAGCTTCCAATACTCAGAGGAAAGGAAGATGTGCTAAAAATTATGGCCAGAATCATTCTAATTGCTATCCATAATTGCTGGGGGTTTTGTACAGCATGTGCTATGGATGAGTCATAAGAAACATGAGTTACTGATATATGTTCTTTACTTTTCTGGGCAGTTGCTTTTTTATAGCATTTATTATTTTCTGTAATTAAAAAAATCATTTTGAATTGAGAAAAACTCAAAAATTAGTAGGATATTCAGTTTTTAAACTGACAAGACCAAAGCTATTTCTTTTTGCTCACATAAAAGTAGTACAAGAGAGGCATATACTGTATTCTCCAGTTATTAAAGGAAACAGCACAGTTCAACATTTTCTGATGACTGAAGCAGAAAGACTTAAGACAAAATAATGTAGTTAAAGCTCATGTTGAGCTTTAATATTGTACAGCCATCAGTGGGTACCATATTGTCAATGCTGTCATAAATTTAGTCTCGGAAGATCATTATTCATGCAAAAAAGTAATTGCACTGAGAAGCAAATTTGAGTCTTTTTTAATTAGTGTTAACCATTTTAATATTGTTTAGTGTAGCTGTAAGAGCTATAAAATAATATATGCAGAAAAAATATTTGATTTTGATTGGTAGCAGTAGTTTAAAATAGTATTAGTGGAAAATCCACAAAAGTATCAGAGTGTTTTTATCTTTGAATATGTATTTATAAAATGCTCCAGCAAAACAAACCAGCAAGGAAAATCAAAACAATGCAAGGTTTTTATAAATTTCACAATTTATATCAGAAATGCAGTTGGCAAGCCATCACCTGATTTCTCTTCATTTCATTCATTTGTGCTTTGTCACTCTTATTTCTCGTGAATTTAATTGAGGTTTTGTCCTTTTTTACTACTCTCTCTACTCAAAAGAAACAAGTTTTTTTTCTCTTGCTTTCTGTATCTTTCTTCTAGTCTGGTTCTCTCACTCTTTGTATTCCTCTTGTTTCATTCATCTCTGCCATTCCACTAGTCTCTAACTCTTTTTACTACCTTGTTATGCACACACAAATACCCACACAGACATTTCAGGATTGTTGTCATAAGTTGTCAAGTTATCTTTTACTATATCCAGAGTGCAAACACTCATGGTAAGTAATTTTAAATGGAATTTCTTCTTGAAAGAACATAATCCAAACATTCTTTGACTATAATTGTGAGCCAGTGGGCAAGAAATCTTCATAGTTTATTCTACAGTGCCATCATATGGTATATCTCTCTCCATTAACTGATGTACCTAGCAGGAAATATTAAATCCCTTTTTTCATTTCTAATTATGTTATTCACTAATTTGTATATGAACCATGCTTTAATTTATATGAAATATATATTTTATGCTCTGTATAATAGGACCCAATCTCCTTCACATATTTCTTGTAGTACATAACAAAGAGCCTTCCTGAGAGCAAAATTTTATCATGGGTTTACAGCTTCTATCATATCACTTAGCAATTTGCCATGTTCAAAAAAGAGTGTATTTCCCTATGGACCATCTTGGACTTTGTGATCAAAAACACCAGCTGATTTTACCCACTGCTCATGTCTTGGTGGTCAATATAATCTGTATAGTTATTGTAATACTGTGAGGCAGAAGACACGGTAAAAAGCATGCCAGGTGGACAATAACAGAGCAGAAAAGATGAATAAAGCAATGACAACAATAAAAAAATATCAGATTAAACTGCCTTTTCTAAAAGTATCAAATGAGTATTGCACTGTCAGTCATCCAGAGCATTCAGTCATCTTTCCAGGACTGCTTAGCTGCAGGAAAGCAGGATTAAAATCTTAACATGTGGCAGAATCCATACAAAATACATTATTTATTTGAAGCAAAGTATGCCAGTATTTCACATGGTTAAATTAAAACTTGTCAGTTGAAAATGAATGCAGTACCGAAGTAGAAAATTCAGCAGAGAATGATGGACCAGCCTTATTGCAAGCCCTTGAAACATGAATATTTTTTTTCGCAGAGCTAAACAGTCCTCTTTTTAATGGCACAAGGATCCTCTAAATTTGTCTAAATTATATTCCTAGAATTGATGTTTTAAATAATCTGAAAAAAAGAAAATTCAATTTTTTCTTAATTAATAATGTTCTTTGGATCTCTACCAACTTCTTTGTGATTCTCAAAGTATTTTTTAGGCTTCAAAGAAAGTTAGCTATTTTTCTGTTGCTAGCTATTCACTGTGAACTATGACCTACAGAAGACCTGGGCAATCTGCAGTCCATCAGTGTAATCCACCATGCTTTTCCTCAATTTTCTCACTGAGGAATAATCTTCTCTTCTGGCTATTTGAGTCATCCAGATGAGCTACTACAGTTAGATACAAGTTACTCTCAGGTTTGATTTTTTTTCTTTATATGTGTCGGGTTCTGTGAGAAATATTCTTTAAGACAGAAGTATGTGTTAGAAAATTCTCTGTTGCTCACATGATTCACACACGTGGATGGTATGGTCACCCCACCTATATCCGGTTTAGAGAAAAATAAATAACATACTGACTTCTTTAACTTCTAAATAAAGCAGAAAATTACACACATACAAATAGTATTTGAAAATCTTTAAGTTACAGGTATTATCTTGCCATCCTAGTCAGTTCAGGTCCTGTTCTGTCAGGAAATATAGTGACAGAATTCTCCTGCATTATTTTTGAATCATAAATAATATTTCATAAAATACATAAATCAGTGTTCAATTTCATATTTCATTTTATTAAAAAAAAGGTATCTTTAATCTGTTTTCAAATTCTCTGTAGACTGTCCTTTTTTTCACATGGTCTTTATAAAATTCTTCAAAATATACATATTTTCATGCACTTTTGCATTTGCCTAAAGATAAAAAAAACAGAAAAAAAGGGCAATGATATATATTATGTGTTTGTCCAATTTTATTTGGAAAAAATAGACTTGTGGCCATAAATTCATATGAGTCCATTTGAACACTGAACATTTGAAAATCAACTTTTCATGCAAAATACATATAATATTTTAAACTCCTGAAGTATGAAACACATTGCAGAGTTACCATTACTACCATTATTTTAGATATACTTAATATACAGGGGAAGAACATTATTATTTTGTGTTCTAAGCTTCCATTTTTCACTGAGATTAAAAATTAAAAAGAATAGCAATTCCTTGCTCTAAAAATAAAAATTGGCAGTTTTTTAACTACAGGTTGTAGGTATATCTAAATTTTGAAACTTGTACAAACAAGACTTTCTGGCTGTAAATCCATGTTATCAGTGATTCTTGGAACCTGGTTAAGAAATTCAATTTGTACTTTTGTGTTCACTGAGTGCAATCCAGCTGGGTTGGATTCATCAGTGCTATAACTCAATATGTTTTATTCCTTTTTGACTCTTACTGAAGCTATAAGAAACTTTTAGAGAGACATTTGAACCCATATACTTTTGCCCCAAAGACTTTGTGAATTTGAATCATTGCATAATTATAAATATCTTTAAATAATTGTAGTTATCTCTGACTCCGTTTAATTCCCTGTCAGAACCTTAGCTGATTGTCAGTTGTAACATAAACATATAAAGTTAACTTTTATTTCTCACTGATATTGCTAAAGTATAATCAAGGTAATTTTTAGAAATCTAGTAGAAGTATTTCCCCCCAGGCAGAATATTTTTTGCAGGCTTCAGCCTGAAGCAGATTTTTCATGGCAGATTTCTCAAAACAGAAATTTCTAAGAGAACTGCTGACACAACTTTCACTCCTACATAGTAGTGTGAACTTGCCACTGTAATAATTAAGCAATTAGGCATGACAGAGAGTGTGAGTTTCCTGAGATAATCACACCCCTGGAGTATTAGAAGTCATGATCCAGAGATAAGTGGTTTTAATCCCCCAAGGGTGTGATTATCTTATGATAACCACACCCCCTGGAGGAGATTTATAAGCCACATAAAAATCTTCAGCTTAAAGTAAAAAGTGCTGGTATGGCAAGAGTAGGAAAAAGTCTGGATGTAGAGAGTGGTAAGTGGCTTCCTCAAATTAAGGAAGAATTGCAATACACAACAGCAATTCATACAATTACCTATCAGTCCAATCCATTTTACTGGAGAGTATATCTAAGAATTTGGGACGGGGCAACTATGGATATACGTACAGACTGAGGAACAGGAAGTTGAAAAACAGTGTTGTGGAAAGTCACTGGGGGTCCTGGGGGGTGGCAAGCTGAACATGAGCCAGCAGTGCCCTGGCAGCCAGGAGAGCCAAGTGCAAACTGGGGGGCATCAGGCCCAGCATCAGCAGCCAGGCAAGGGAGGGGATTGTCCCACTCTGCTCTGGGCTGGGGCAGCCTCGCCTCAGTGCTGGGGGCAGTTCTGTGTGCCACAATGTAAGACATGAAACTATTAGGAGTGCCCAAAAGAGGGTCATGAAGACAGTGAAGAGCCTTGTGGGGAAGCCATATGAGGGCTGAGGGCACTTGGTTTCTTCAGCCTGGAGAAAAGGAGTCTGAGGGGAGACCTCATCACAGTCTGGAACCTCCTTGTGAGGGGAAGAGGAAGGGCAGACACGGATCTCTTCTCTGTGGTGACCAGTGACAGAACCCAAGGGAAAGGACTGAAGTCATGTCAGGAGATTTAGGTTGGATATTAGGAAAAGAATCTGCTTGTGTTTGGGCACTGGAACAGGCTCCCCAGGGAAAAACGTCCCAGCACAAAGCCTTACAGGGTTCAAAAGGCATTTGGATGATGCTCTCGGGTACATGGTGTGACTCTTGGGAATGGTGCTATGCAAGGCCAGGAGTTGGACTTGATGATCTATGTAGGCTCCTTTCAACTCAGCATATTCTGTAACTGATTGTAATCTTTCTCCAACAACTAATTTAGCAAAAACTGCTTTGAAACTTTTGAAATTATCTCAAAACTAGAAACATAATCTCTGTTTGGGACTGCTCTACTTCCAGGTTATGACAAGAATGGCCTTCCAAACTCTTATTTGTAATTTTGTCATGAAATGCATGAACTGCACAAGGTAGCAAATGCTTACTTCCGAAAGTCATATTAGATGCTCAGGAGTGATGCTGGGCTGTGAAGGGAAAAAATTCCTTCACATGAGTTGATTTCAAGCAAAAGTGAAAAATGCAGTTACTTGAAATCCTACAGTTATCAGATCTTATAAAATAGCCTCATCTATTATTCACTTTGCCATCTCCCTTTTGGCAGTATAATTTGAAAACAAAGGTTGCCTACCCGTTCTGCTGTGAAGAGACCACCACTTATTTTGTAAAAGATGCTTGTTGCAATGCATGGTTAAGCCTTTCAAAGTTTTATATGTATTTTATTTATTTTGTGTTGGTATGTTCCTTCCAAAGTCCCTTCATCCATTCCCAAACCCACATAGTATCTCCCAGAAGGGAGCCCCTTGTCAATCACCCTGGTAACTTAAGGGGAGATCATCTCCCATTCGACCAGATGCTCAGACACCTGCCCTCTTCAATTGTCCTGTTAAGTGTCCCCCTCTGGAACCTCCCACCCTTTCCATCCGTTGGCTTGAATTCTCCTGTTGCCCCAGGCTGTGTCCTGGGGTACAAAAGAGAGAAGGACAGGCCAGACCGTGCTTTTTGCACGTGGAGTGGCACCTGCTTAAACGTCTTCCAAACCCACGGCAAGCCAACTCTTCATTTCCAAGCCTCATCCACACTCAGCCAGCTGATATGAGGAACCCACACAAATTGTCTCGGTTGGTCTGGGGGTTACTGCTTAGCCAGTAAGCAGCTCCCCAAGGAGAAAACCCACCGCAGATGTTAACACTGCTCGCTCTTACTTCTCCTGAAATGGCATTCAACATTTGTGAACACTGATCTTTGATTAATCAAATCAAGATATTTTGGAAATTACTTCTGCACAATTCCAAACGTGCTTACACTGACTGATGTGTGTAAATTCTTTGGCTTACAGGATCTTGATGGCACCTGCAGTGCAGTATGCATTGATGTTTTCCTGTTTTACATGACACTTCCACAAAATAAAGTGTTATGTACTGTTATTCCACCATTACATCTGTATAATGAAAACATCATACACTCACACTCAGTTAGCAGGTACATTTTCTTTGTAATATTTAGGATTAAGGATAAAGACTAGAAAAAAAATTAACTGAAAAGATTTGGATATTGGTCAGGTTCAACTTAATTTTCTTGTCCACCACCCTAATTTGATACAAACAAAAGTCTTCTGCAAGGAAGATTTTGACACTTAGCTACTCTCAACATTTGCTATCATGTATTTATTAGAGAGGTCAATATTGTTTGTCCAGAAGCTTGGACTGCAGTGATCATGACTTAGTGAATTTCACTATCTCTAAGGATATAGGCTAAGCAAAAAGTAAGGTCAAGACCTTAAACCTTGGGAAAGTAGTCTTTTAGTTGCTTAAAGAACTGGTGGATGGGACAGACATTTTCCAAAACTGCCTTCAAGAATAAAGGTGCAGAAGGGATCTGTCAGATATTTGATGTCATTTTTCTTAGACCACAAGAACTTTGCAAGAAATCAGGCAAGCACAATTGAGACTAGCATAGATGAATAAAGATCTTTTGGTTAAGCTGAAACACAAGATGAAAAAGGATCGGCACTAGAAGCAGGGACACAGGGACACACTGAGGAAGATTATGGGGATGTAGGTTGGGAGTGTAGCCATGAAATTGGGAAAGCTAAGGGACAAATCTAGCCGTAAATAAATTTGGAAGGGGATGTGAAAAGTAATAAGTTCTTCATACAGGTACATCAGTTAGAAAAGGAAGACAAAGGAAATTGTACCCCCATAAGACAAAGGATCTGATGACAGCTGATATGGGGAAGACTGAAGTACTCAACAACATTTTTCTTTCATTTTTCACTGGAAATTGCACTTCTTGGGACCATCAATCTGAGGGCAGAGACCGCAGTAAAGAAGTCCAGTCCCTCTCATCAAAGGAGAAATTCAGTAACCTGATGTGATCCACTGATAAAAGTGATAGGATGAGATAAAGACAGTTCAATACATAAAGCAAAAGCCACATGTGCAAGCAAAGAAAAGCAAGGAATTAATTATCCCATGAGCAGGCTGGTTCAGGAAAGTAGGGCTCCATCATGTATAATGGTGACTTCGGAAGGCAATGTCTTCACTCCAAACATCCTTCTCCAAACGTTTTTCTTCACACAGTTTTTAATTCATGACCATAGTCATGACCATCATATGGTCATATGTAATATCCCTTGGGTCGTTTGTGGTTACCTGTCAGAGTGCTCCCAAAATCCTTGTACCATCCCAGCCTTACACTATGGGTAAAAGACAGAGCATCCCTGAATTATCAACACTGTTTTCATCACAAATCCAAAATTAAGCCCCTTCCTAACTACTGTGAATAAAATTAACTCTATTATACCTCACACTACACATCATCATGCAATATGGAGAAAGAAAGACTAGAGCAAACTGACCAGTTTCCCCAAGTCATTACAGAGTTCATCAGAGCTCTGAAGCCTTTCAATACCAGTTTATTCTGTTAATTTTTTTGTTGTCAACTTTATGTCTGCTTATGTTCTTGCTGAGTTAGAATACAAGATTCATTGGGGATCCAAGACCATGGGTATTTACAAGCAGAACTGAAAACTCTGTAATAGATTTCTGTGGTTCTTGTGGTTTGGTTTTCAATGGCATTAAAACTCCAGACATTTTTAATCAGATCAACAAGGAAATTAAAGTTGATTTGTAGAGTTTAGGCAAATATATAGCATAGCACAATTTCTGCTAGGCTACCTCTTAGCACTTCATACAAATAAAATTAGTATATCTGGACATTATCAATGATTTGCGGATCCATAGTTTTAGTTCTTTGTCTACGTAGCTTTGGTGGCTCATGTACATTCTATAAACCTCAGGATTTTGAAAATGGAATGGAATGGAATTGGAACTACCTCTTCAAAACACATCTGAGAATTTCCAATTGTCATACAACTCCATTTTGTACTTTGTGCAGTAGGAGAGCACAGAAAAAAAGAGTAACTAGGATTCCCTTTTGATTTTACACTAGAAATGAAATAGTCACTTAAATATTTGTGCAGTAGGAGTGCACAGAAAAAAAGAGTAACTGGGAATCCCTTTTAATTTTACACTAAAAATGAAATATTCACTTGAAGTTGATCAGCTATTAGGCAAAGATTTGTACTCATTAAATAAAGTTATTATCTGTTAATAGATTGTTAACAACATTTTACTGTTATTTGTAGACAGGATAAATTTACTGAGCTGTAGGATATTTTTTAACTCTCTTATTACACCACATCTTACACTACAATTGCCTTTGTGTCACTTTGCAAAACTCATACAGAACAACTCACTAATGTCTCTGGAAAGAAGGGAAAAGACAACATGCTGAGTGATGATAAAATGAAACTCTTAATCAAATTTCATTAAAGGTATAGCTTTAGACCTGTAGAAGGAATACAAGCTGATCAACTTGGCAGCCAGTCAGCATTTTTGTAGAAAGCAAACCTGTTTTAGTATAAAGGCAGGAATCATTTTCATTTTAGTAGTCAAACAGAACAACCTCATAGAGTTCTGAGTTGATCAAAATAGTGGTAAAGTAAATATTTTAGGAAATAACAGTAAAACTTCTCATAATTTTTCATTCATATTCTCTGGAAAAATGAAAAATTATCTACTAATTTTACTTATAGAGAGAGCTCATGCTCATTTAGTTCTCTCATTTCTCACTATGCATGTTACCATAAAGTCTTTCCTGTTCCCAGTGGAAATGGCACCTGTTTAATTAAATTTGAAGTTTTTGCTTGTGCTGTTTTTTGGTTTGTTTAGGGTTTGTTGGTTTTTTGGTTTTTCTTAGAGGTGGTCAGCCAGATTTCACATCCAGGGTTTATCTAAATCTTTCTTACTTTCTGAACTAATACTGTTATGTTGCATACTTTCCTATCCATCCACTCAACTGTAAATTCCAAATAGATGCCATATTTTCTATCTCTTCTAATGCACACATCTGTATCTTCTGCTTTCCTCTTAGCAAAATAGTTGTTATCCCTACAGATTTGAAAAAGCAAAGATAGGAAAATTAGGTTGCTTGTTGTTTTTTGTCTTTTGAATGAATTTTTTTCTATCTAAACTGAAAACATCCAATTTTTTTATTTTGAAATTGTAGAGGGGAACAGATTTTGGCTAAAATGTAAGATAAAGATAAGGAAGTAATATTCTTTTTCATGGAGAAAACCAAATGTTTTGATCAGCATTACATTTTATTTAAGCTTTGGAAGCCAAGGGTGAAGGACAAACAGAGAACAAATTTTAGAATTTCGGAGACAGACATATATAAGAATAATTTTTGTTTAAACTTCAGTATCACCTGCCAGTTATCTGAAACCAGAAGGAATTAACAACAAAGGAAGACATGCCTACAAATCTTTATCATATTGGAACTTATTAAATTGAAAGAGAAGTAACTCTCACCATTCTCAAGAAATGTAAAAAATGGCCATTATTTTGGAATTTTTTCAGAATGGCCACTCTGCACTTAATGAATAAAATGTTTGTTCAGTTCACAACTCTTCTCAAAGAAAATTTCATATATAATCAAAACATAGCCTTGCTTTGAGTTGCCCTTCCTTCTCTTTCCTGCTTCCTATATCGTACTGCATTAATGATAGACTTAATAAATAAAGTCCAGCTCAGCTTTCTATACTTCTCAATCAAATGAAATCAAACTGTTCAAATCAGGGTGGGTTTTAGCACCTCTTCTGAAAGGTGGGTGAAGACTTTAAAGAAAAAGGGATAAAGATTTTTTTTAATAAATATTTTCAATGTTTTCATTATGCAATATATTTTACATTCACAGGAAGTCCTCCCTGAATATGAAGAAAAATTTCTTTATTGTGTGGGTGACCATGCACTGAAACAAATTGTTGTTGCAGGTTTTCCCTCATTGGAGATATCCAAGATCCATGCAGACATTATGCTGTGTGTCATGTGCTCTGGGATGACCCTGCTTGAGGTTGGACCAGATGACCCAGTGTGGTGCCTTCCAATCTGACCCTTTCTGTGATTCTGTAATGCTCTGATGATTCATCATAATGGGTTTAATAATTTCAATAAATAGGTGCTTCTAAAGGTAAAAAGGACACTATTGAAGTGACTAAATTAATTCTTAAATCAGCAGATAAAAAATTCAGCATTTATAGTGCCTTCGAAAATATTACCACAAACATAATTTCTTAATTGTCCATTCAATATATGCCTCTAATTTTGAACAGGCTTAGAATTGACATACAGAACTGTCAAAATATAAATTGATCCCTTGGATGGCACTTTACTCAAAGCAGAATCATTCTGCAAACTAAAAATCACAAATCATCTATGAAAATTTTGACAACTTTGATGGCTTCCTAAACCTCATATAGTGATGACTTTAAATGTGTGCCTGAAGACCTAGTAATGCTGGGGGGAAAAAAACCCAGACTCAAGCAAACAACAATAAAAACCACCATCTATAAAAACCAGCTATAAAAATTTCTAACTTTGTATTAGATATCTTCTAGACATCTAAACACATGATTGACATTTTAACTTTGCACAAATTTCTGGAGTTACTGCCAGCATTATGCTTTTCATTGCTGGCACAGCAACAAAAGCCTGATTTCATACCATATGGAGTCAGAGTAACTTTAGTACAACTCCATTTTCCTAGATTCTCCAGTGACTAGCAAGACTTCTGTGGTGGTTTTGGAATTGGTTTACATTTGCTAATACAAATATTGAGACTGAGTTTGGTTTGAGGTACAGCCTCTTTCTGACCTGCCATGGCTAAATGGAGATGCCAAACTCTAGGCTGAAACACATAACCTCTAAAACTCAGCATAATATTAGAATCCCCAATTTAACATTGAATTAGGTACTATGCTGGAAGTGGCAGGTGGCTATTGGGGGGATATAGCTCAGGGCTCCTGCAGTCTGTTTTCTTCCTGTCCTGGAAGTAGGTCATGCAATGCTGCATTACATGGCAGAAACACTGCAGCGCTGCTTTCCCTTCAGTGTGAAGGGATTTGTCTCCTCCAGAAGATTTATTCCAGTGCTTACATTCATTAATACTTGTGAAGGTATGTCCACAGAGAATAATTGTGACACTAGAGACAGTGTAGAATTTATCAGAAAAATATAACTGGATGGTTAATCCATCTAAGAAGCAAAGCATCTCTCAAGTAAATGTTGGTCTATTCTGTGGCTGTGTCTCCCTAGCACTAGAAAATTATTATATGTTGCAGATACTGGCACAAATATCATGGAAATCCTGACATCAGTTTAACCTACCTGGTTTTCTTCACTGAGAATTGTCCCTTCCCAGAATACCCAAGAGACTTCTATATTAATGCACTAAATCTTCTTTGTGTGCTGCTGATCTCTCATATATCAAAGCCAGCAAGAAAATACTGACCCTGCTGAAACCTCTTAAACTTCCATAATTCTGGAAATTCATGTAATATCTATCTCAACAAACATATGTATTTAATACATTGCTGGTTATTTTGAGGGCAGTACACATAAAACAATGTTATTTTATATAATAAATTAATCATTTATTATTTAATTAATTGCATACTTTGGTTTTTTCTTTACAAGATATTAATAGACTTCAATTTTACCTCTCCTCAAAAATATTTGGTTCTTTTCTTTTTATTTTTCCCTCTTTCTCTTTAGTTATCTTCTCCTCTCTTTGCATCAAGAAAATACTTTGGTTCTATCCATTCTTTTCCATTAAGTTGTGGCTTATCAAGTTGCTTTTTTAAACCACTTTACCACATACAGAAAAATCTGACTTTCCAGACCAGATTCCCATACAACCACCTCTATAGCCAAATCTGCCAAAGATGAATATTTGTTTTCAGCTCTCTTTCAGTGAGCTGAAATGCTGGCTGAGTGAGGCGTTAGGAAGAATTAAAACAACATAAGTTTTCTAAATAGTAGAAGGGTGTTTTAAACCACTTACTGGGAGCATTCCAATTTATATGCATGAGTTTATATCAAATGGGATAATATCAGATCTAAGACTGAGACATTTAAGTGTAAACTCAGAACAACTAGAATCAATAATGACTGGCTAAATGTTCCATGGAAAAGAAAATGAGAAAAGTATTTATTAATATAATAATTGATTCATTAATTTTTAAAGTCACTCCTACAGCACATGTGGGTAGTTAAGTCCAGACATAAATATAAAGTACGATCAACTAAACACACTGTACTTCTAGGCTTCAAGAATCATTTTCTGATTCAAGGATTACAGAAGAAAATAGGAGAAAGGAAAAAAGAAAAAGGAAATACTTGTGGAATGAGAGTACAGCAAAAGTTATATTTGCATATAGTTCCTCAAAGAAGTATTAGTGTCTCCATTTCTTGATTGTACTTCCATGGCTGTAGAGGTGTCACAATCCATAAATATTCCTGTGATGTGAAGAAATCCAAGTCAAATCTGAAAAAACTCTTTCCAGGGGGCTTATTGCCCCATTATCCTGCTCAAAATTAATTAAATTACAAGATATCACAAACTTTTTTGTTTTCATTTCCTCTTGGTCTCTACTGCTTTCCTTTGGTATAAGATATGTAGTGAGTGTAGCATGTGGGATTAGTAGTAGGAAAAAATAATTAAGATTAACCAAGTTTCCCCTGTCTCTAGGTATACAGGCTTTGCTAATGAGCTGAAGCAAAACAATAAATTGACCATAGACTCCATTTAAAATACATTCTTCACGTCAGCTTATAAACTGCTGTCTGCCTTCAATTTCTGCAAAGAAAGATAGCACTGAAAAAACCCAGCATTTATCCCTAAGTTCAATAGCAAAGACTGGAGAAAGGATTGTCCAAAGGGAGCTATCAGGAGAACTAGGGAGATAACATCCAAGTAAGTAGAACAGGGAAGAGGTCAGGGAAATACCATGAATAATGTGTAAAGGTCACTAGGAGAATAAAGAAGTTAAGTTATAACTGGAGATAAATGGAGGGAAAAGAAAACAAAATATGGAAGGTTACTGAAATGAGAGAACTAGAAGAAGAATAAAAGTAGTGAGAAATATTAAAGAATAAGAAAATCAGTTTTAATTAAAATGTTTTACACAAGATAGCTGACATAATACTTCTTCAAAGTTCAAAAAAGGGGAAACCATTGAAAAGTTGAAAATATTTGGCTTCTCTCTTAGTTTGTGCATCTCTCTCTTTCTGCCACAGCAAATCTGTCCTTCTCAATCTCTACCTCTTTTGCACTTCATGACACTCATTCAACCTGTATTGACTGTCTATGATACTGTGAAAACTTCTCTGTATTCATACAGTGTGACACAGGTGAAGACAGAGAAAAGCTCCTTAATAACATCAACACCAGTAAATAGATATGTTTGGACAGAACAGAAGGGAAGGTTTCTAGAACAGGACTGAAAGAGGGCGTACAAAAGATATTGTTGTGCAGGAGACTTGGCACTTTAGGGCAAAGCTTGCTGAAAGCCATTTTGAGCAGTCCTCTAAGGAACTAGATGTAATCTCAGTTACAGGTTGTGCCTGAATGGACTGACCTGCAAAGCAAATTAAGTCATTGCCCAAATTCCCAGGACAGTAGATGGAGAAAAGTTATTGGTTATATCCAATCCATTATTAACCTTTACTTCCTAGGGCTCTGAGGATGCTGAGTGTCATCTGAGTAGGCAACATAAAAGTTGATGTATGAAATACCAAATGAGAATCCCAGAATCTCTCTGAAGATGAAAAAAAGCCCCTTGTGGTAGCAATGACTACATGGTATTCGAGGTCAAACTAAACTTGAGATAGAATGCTTAAGGAAATTTTATGATTTCCACAGAAACTCTGGCATAGGGAATAGCACACAGATACCTTTCAGGACTGTGCCTAGTGTAATTGATCCAACCTTAGGCAAGGGAATGAACAAATGATACCTTTATCCAGCTCTACATTTAAGCTACAAAAAACATAATGTTTATGTACCTACGATCCTTTCTCCTCTTAGTGCTGCTTCAGTCACAGTTCAGTACATTTACTGTAGATTTTGTTTTAACCAGAGTTGAAAGCTGCACTTACATGAGTTTCACAGAACATGTGTAGCATAATTAGACTATGGCGTCCCAGGAATGTGTGTGTTTTTTTGGCTTTACAGATGGGTAGCCTTTTAAATTACTTCATTACATAACATCATGTATTTTAACTAGTTTCTTCTCAAAAGAAACTTTGAGTCTTGTTAATCTGACTTCATGTGTTTTTTGCTCTTTATACATGCAGATTTAAAAAATCTGCCAGATCGGGTAACAACCTCTGCCAGCAACTTTCTAATTTTCTGCCACTCCCCATTAGTTGAGAAAGATTTCAGAAGCTTTCCCTTAAATAAAAACTTATATTCCCCTTGTATTTGGACATTTTTTTCTGAATGTAAATATAGTGCAGTGACAAAATTTCTTATCATGGAATCTCAATATTTAATTTTACTCTTCAGATTCTACAACTTGCTCACAAGGAGAAGCAGAGGTGCAGGCACTGATCACTTCTCTGTGATGACAGTGTCAGAACCTGAAGCTGCATCAGGGGAAATTTAGGTTGGATATTGTAAAAATGTTCTTCACCCAGAAGGTGGCTGGGCACTGGAACAGACCTCCCAGGAAGAAGTCACAGCATTAAGCCTGACAGAGTTCCAGAAGTTCATGTTTGGGGTGTGATTCTCGAGGCTGTCCCATGTAGGCCTAGGAGCTGGACTTTCTGATCCTTGTGGGTCATTTCCAACTCAGAATGTCCTGTGATTTTATGATTCTGTGATAATAAATTCCTGATGTTTTCTTTCAAGCTGCTCTGCATTCTTTGTCTGAGAGGGACAAGGTGGAAAGGAAATGCAGATATTCCAAACACCAGAGGATTGTATAGCTGCTCTGTAGTGGCTGATCTGCTTGGTCTATGTAGACTCCTGTTTCCTTCTATTTCTGAGGACACATAGTGGAAAAAAAAAAAGAAGAAAAATTAACAAAATATATTCAACAAGATGAAAGGTCTCAAAAAGATGGTATAAATTTCTAGTGCATTGGATAAATCTTCCCCATACCTCCAAAATCCCTCTCATCACCATTATTTAGATCATGCACTGAGTAATGAAGGCATTCTGAAACTACAGTGTAAACACAAACACAAAAAGGCTTTTTCTCTAAATAAAATTGTTGTCTTGTCAATACTATACAGTACAGAAACAGGCTGTATACACATTCAAATGGTACAAAGGGCTAAGGATGAAATATAATTCTCCACTTGGGTTTTTGGGTTGTTTGATGTAACCCTGCAAATTGTGTTTTAATATAGATTCTTTAGGATAGACAAAAACATAAAGCTGAAATACATGATGTTGAACTAAGTCATTGAGCATGTTCATTGTTGTAAGCAAAGCCAGATGTTCAGCAGTTCTTCTGTGGCTATAGAGGGGAAAGGCAACACAGAAAAATCTAGCTGCATATTTTGGTTTTAGAGATGATCAAAGAGAGCTTTCCATTCCTCTGGTAGAAAGGTTCTTTGAAATCAGCTGGAATGATTGGCTAGCAGAATAAAAGACAGCAAAATGCAGGTCTTTTTCATATTCATGAGGGGATATTCCTGTTCGACAAACTTAATTTTCTTTTACAACACAGTAACCCATCCAGCTGATCAAGAGAAGCCAGTTGGTATACTCCTTTTGGATTTCAGTAAAGATTTTGATACTGTCTGTCATAGTATCCTTATGGAGAAAAAGTCCAGCACACAGGTGGATAAACATATCATGGGATGGGTGAAAAACTGGTCATGGGTCAGCCACAAAGGGTTATAGTGAAGGGGGTGACATCAAGATGGCAACCTGTCACGCAGGGGATTTGCCAGGCCTCCATCTCAAGACCCTGTGCTCTTCAGTATCTTCATTAGCAACTTGGATGCAGAACTCAAAGGTGTATGGAGTAAATTTGCTATCAATACTAAACTGGGAGAAGCTCTTGACTCCCTCAAAGGCAGGGAGCCCCAGCAGGGAGACGTCAAAGTATTAGACAAATGGGCAATCAACAATCATATGAAGTTCCACAAGAAAAAGTGCCAGATTCTGCACCTGGGATGGGGCAGCCCTGGATGTATAGACAGACTGGGGAATGAGAGGCTGGAAAGCATCGACAGAGAAAGGGACCTGGAGTCCTGGTCAATGCCAAGCTGAATAGCAGCCAGTAGTGCCACGGCAGCCAGGAGACCCAACCCTGTCCAGGGGCATCAGGCCCAGCATGGCCAGCTGGGCAAGGGAGGGGATTGTCCCACTCTGCTCTGAGCTGGTGTGGCTGCACCCCGAGAATTGTGTCCAGATTTGGGTACCACAATATAAGAAAGATATAAAGCTATTAGTCAGCATGAAAAGGAGGTCCATGAAGATGGTGGAGGGCCTGGAAGGGAAGCCATTTGAGGACCAGCTAAGGTAATTTGGTTTGTTCAGCTTAGAGAAGCTACACCATTGATCATGGTATACAGCTTCCTCATCAAGGAAAGCATAGGAGCAGGCACTGATCTCTTCCCTCTGGTGGCCAATGACAGGTCCCAGGGGAATGGCCTGAAGCTGTGTCAGGGGATATTAGGGTTAGACTTCCAAAAAGGTTCTTCATTTAGAGAGTGGTTGGGAACTGGAGCAAGTTTCCAGGGAACTGGTCACAGAACCAAGTCTGCCAGAGTTCCATAAGCTTTTGGACAGTGCTCTCAGACACAGTGTGATTTGTGGAGTTTTCCTGCAAAAGGCTACAAACTGGACTCAATGATCCTTGGGTGTTCCTCTCAACCCAACCTTCTCTTTTCTGCTGGCAATGTTTGCTTTATGCACCACAGGACATACTTGGCCCTCCTGGGTGCCAGGGCATTGCTGATTCTTGTTCAACGTGCCATCAACCACAACCCCCAGGTCCCTTTCCACGGCACTGCTTTCCAGCATCTCATTCCACAGTCTGTACATACATCCAGGATTGCCCTGTCCCAGGTGCAGAATTAGGCATGGTCCCTTGTTAAATTTCATATAGTTGGTGATTGTCCAGCCCTCAATTTGTCAAGACCTCTCTGCAGGGCCTCTCTGCACTCAAGGGAGTCAACAGCTCCTCCCAATTTCATATCATCTTCAAATTTGCCAAGCATTCCTTTGAGCCCTGCAGAAACCCACTAGTAACCAGACACCAGTCTGATGTCCCTCCATCTGCTATAACCTTTTCTGCCTGACCTGTGAGCCAGTTTCTCACCCATCACATTACATGATTATCCAGCTGTATCCTGGACATTTTGTCCAGAAGGATCCTGTGTGAGACAGTATCAAAGCCTTTGCTGAAGTCCAAAGAAGTTCCACAGGGTCTAAAAGAGACTGTAAAAATTTCAGGCACAGATAGATATGGAATACAATAATATTTTGTGTTACCCTGGACCCCTGTTGTAGAAGGAAATGGGTTGGACAAGTGTGGGAGTGCATTTTTTAATTTTAGGTTTTATTTATAAGTTAATGTTCTATTGTAAAATGGTTTGTTCTCTG
>JBBMKD010000115.1:3869662-3885287 GCA_037834095.1 Argya squamiceps | reverse complement strand
CTCTTAAAATATAGCCGTCTCGTTACCTGTGCGGACGCTAGCCGGCTTGGCGGGCACAGCAGCGGGACGGTAATAGAAGCAGGACTTCTCCTTCATGAAGTGCTGGCTGTGACCTACTACTGTGTCCTCTGGGTATTTTTCAAGACTTCCCAGAATAATCTTTGTCATTGTTTTACTGGGCACTGAAGTGAAAGAGTCAGTCCTGTAGTTTATGGGTTCCTCGTTCTTGACCTTCTTGAAAACTGGGTCATTAGACAGCTTCCAATCAGTTGGGACCTCTTCAGAATCCCAAGACTGCTCAAAAAACATTGACAGAGGCTTTGTGATAAAAGCAGCAGCTAGTTCCTTGATGATTCTTGAATGAATATCAGATAGACAATGCTTCATTTGCTACCGCTTTGAGGTTTAGCTGGGTATATAAGCACCATATCAGCACTGCTTAATACACTGTGATAAAAACAAATGTGTTCAGGAAGTAAACATGTAGGTTATCAGAAACTTTTAATTCTTGACTGAAAAAGCAGTTATTGGATGTAAACAATCTGTAAAACAGTAAATCGCTGGATTTTGCTGGTTGGACAAGTTATGGAAGAAAAAAGAATTGAATGGAGGAGTAACATTAAACTATATTAAGGAAAATTTCTATTAGCAATCATAAGTGAGTCAATCACATCAAGAAGTGAGCCAAGAGCATACAGTAGGAAGTGTGTTTTTAAAAATACAATATGAAAAGTACTGTAGAGAGCTGTAAGGTAATACAGGTGTGCCATCTAGACAGATTTGTTAAGCTATTTTACTATTGTTTAGAGACACTTGAAAACACTGCTCTGAATCTGTTTTGGCTGGTGCTTCCAATTAAACAATATGATTCTTGCCAAGGGAGCTGTTAACTGTATTGCTTGTTGTTATTATGGTGAAACACTGTGAGTCTGGCCTAAAAAATTTTTGTATGGTACATTGCTGTTCCAGAAAAATGGGTGTGAAATTATGACACAAAATTCTTCATGAAAACTAGCTCAGAACACGTGAAGTATAAGTAAACACATTTTAAATTTTTGGGGGTTTGAAAAAATTTTCTTTCTAAAAATATGTGAGCTTCAGTGCTCCAAGTATGTGCTTCTTGGAGGATAGACAACCAGATTAGACATGGACTTCACCAGACATCTCAACAAAAGCTGAGGAAAGCATCAGAGTTGAAGGAGCTGGGACAAAAGGCCAAGGAGACTGCCTTCTCCTGCTCTGTCAGCTGCTTTTAAATAAGTCTCTTGCTCTTTGTCCTGCCTGAGCTGTATGTGATCCCTGGCCGTCATTCTCAATGTCCTGAGAGTTACATTTCACCATGTTGTTATAACAGTTTTTCTAGAGAAGCGATAGTCTTGGCAATTAATGATGTGATTTTAAAGTTTGCTTTCTTAATGTAAAAGAAGTGCAGTTGTAAATAGAGAATTTGTCTTATTTCAAAGTTGATTCAAGTTCTGACTGACGATGTACAACTCAAATAGCTTAGCTGGGCTGTAGAGGTTGGCAAAGTACTTACAGAGTACTTATCCTCCAAGCAAGATCAAAAATTTCAACTGCAGCAATTGATGTCAGTGAAACCCAGGCCCTTAATTTTGTAGAAAAAAAATATTGAGGCCTCTTCTAATAGTTAATGGTATTATTGGTAATAAGGTACAATATCCTTCATTATAATGTGATGTTTTTAGTGTAATTTTTCTCATTAAAATGTAAGTATGCTGAAAAGGATTCTTATTTATTCATTTATTATCAGATTCAAAATATGCAAATTTTCGACATCTGTTTGTACCTGCCACAACTGATTTTTTTTCTTTTTATAGTTTGTGAAGTAGATATAGGGAACAAATATTTGTGAAGAAAGATCACAGTAGTATCTCTCAGTATATGCTAGATGGAACAAATTATGAAGATGTCATTATGGAAGTCTACTATGGCTTCCTAACCAGGACAAGGATGACATCAAGCTACTCCTTGAGGAGCTAAAGGACACTTCCAAGTCAAATGCTCTTGTCCTTATGTCCTTCAACTTGCCAGAAATTAACTCAGAACATCTGGAAACTAAGGCCCAGAGATTCCTAAAATACCAGGATGACAACTTTATGGAACAGGTCCTAAGGGAGCAGATGCAGAAGGATGCCCTCCTTGATCTGATGTTTGTCAGAGAGGATGTCCTGAGCAAAGTGGAGATTGGCCACAGCCACTGGTGTCTTGGCCACAGTGATCACAAAGTGATGGAGTTTAAAACTTCTATTGACAGAAGGAAAAGTGCCAGCAAAACCTCAGCTCCAGACACAAGGAAAGCAGATTTCAGGTTGCTCAGGAATTAGTAAGCAAGGTCTCATGGGAAAATGTTTTTGTTAGTGCTGGGGTCCATCAGTGCTGGTTACTTTTTAAACATCACCTACAAGAGGCACAGGAGCGGCAATTCCTGAATGTTGGAAATCAAGAGGAGCAGAAGGCCATCTTGGCTGAACACGAATCTTCTCTTGGAAATAAGAAAGGTAAAAAAGGAAGGTGTAAGGCCAGTGAAAACAAGGGAAGAATGCAGACATGCTGCTTGCAAATCTAGGGAGAAAAATTGTGCAGCCAAAACTCAACCAGAGCTGGAGCTGGCCAGAAATGTGAAGGATAATAAAAGGAGTGTTTTTAGACACATTAATGGCAATAGGTAGTGTTAAAATAACATTGGTCCATTACAGGATGTGGATGGTCACCTCACACACAGGGACATGGACAAGGCAGTGGTGTCTAAAGCATTCTTTGCCTCTGTCTCCAGCACAGATTACAGACCAAGGGGATCTCAGTGCCTTCAACTGGCGGATCATGACTGCGAGAATGATCAGCTCCCAAATGACCCAGAAGTTGTCTGGGATCAGCCGCTACAGCTGAACCCCTACAAATCTGTAGGACCTTATGGAATTGACCCAAGAATCCTCAAAGAGACATCACTGCAAAACCTCTCAATAATTTTTGAGCAGTCTTGGAAATCCAGAGAGGTCCCAGCTGACTGGAACCTGGCAAGCATTGTCCCAGTTTTCAAGAAGGACAAGAGGAAGGATCCCAGAAATTACAGGCCTATCAGTCTCACTTCAGTGCCTGGTAGAGTTATGGAGAAGATTATTCTGGGAGGTACTGAAATATGTCTGAAAGACAACACAGTCATGTTGTTGCATGAATTAGAAATGTTGGGACTGTGAGATACCATGTCAGATGGAACTGTACATATCATACGAGTGACCTGAAACCAGGCTTCTGTATTCCTGCACTCCTCATGCTTGTCATTCACATAGGGAAATCCATGCTGTGAACACAGGATCAATGCAAAATAACACCATTATTTAGTGTGTAATCATGACTTCCCATAGAATTTTAAATGAGGAAATGCTAGGCAACAAGAAATATGTAAAACTTGGATCTCTCTTCACGGATAATCATTCCATGACCCTCCTCCATCTGATTTTCTCAGAAAATATATAATTACCATGAACTTCACACACAGCTAGGCAGTGTGAAAAGCCAAAGGAATACCATTAAAAGAGAAAAGGGCTAAATGCATGTAAAATAGGAGTAGTTAATGTTCTTCTATTTCTCCACTAAAGTACACAACTGCATCAAGAGAACACCCTTATAATTTATTCATTAAAGTGTAATTAGTTTGAGATCTTTATAAATCTAGATTTATAAGTGCCAGGTTAAAATTTCAATCCATGTAAGAAGTATTTTCATGAGAAGAATCCCAGCTACCTACATGGACAGCCCAAAGAAAGAGTCAAGCTTCAAGGTTATATATATCTTTCCTGTACCCTGGCTCCACAAGCAGCACAAAATCACACATCTTGGTTTCAGAAAATGGAATTAAAAACAACAGTGTTCCATGACATTAGATCACAGATACAGATCACTGAAGCACCCACCCTCAGGGTGTGTTGCAATGATGAGTCATTTTGCACATAGTTTGAGAGCTCAGTTAAAAGCTGTAATTTTTAAAAACTAGTAGCATTTCATTTTCTTAGAATCATAGAGCAGTTTGGCTTATATTTTCAGTTCTATGATTGCTAAAGAAGAGACCAATAAAGGTGATTATTCATTGGCATCTCAGTTATCATATCCTAGCAGTCTAAATAATTATTCCATTATATTAAATAACTTGTACTTGTTGCCATTTAGTTACTGTTGTTGAGATATGGCAGTGAGAGCAAAATAAGAACTTTGATCTGCAATCTGAGATCTTAATTGATAGATTCATGCTTTTTTAAAAAGAAAAAAAAAACCCACCAAAATCCAAAACAAATGCCAAACAAAAAGAAAAATTGAACATAAAAAACCTCAGACATACAAACAAACCCTCTAAAAAACCCAAAAAACCTCCAACACAAATTGAATTATCTTACAATAACACATGAACTAGAACTGATGTAAGTATAACACACTTTCATTTCCTTCCCAGGCATGGCAAAAGCATAAGCCTGAGCCAGCTATGGCAAAATTCCTATTTAAGTACCTAGCAAAAGACTTTGCATTGCTTTCCACTGTTTGAAAGGATGACCTAGATCATACAAAATTTCACACGGTTTCCTCTCTCCATAATTTGTTAACCATAGTTCAGACAAAATGCAGTGCATAGAAATGGGAGAAAAATGAAGCATTGTGTAAAAAAATAATGTAAACTAGATTACTTAATGTGATCATATTTTGTGTTAATATCTTTGTATAATTTGTCAAAATCACTCAGAAAGCTAGACACTGTAGGAAGATGTCTAGATTTTTTGTGCATCTAAATTCAGATCACCAACTATTATTCTAAAATATGTGTTCAGACGCTTGCATTAGACACTAGTCGTGCCCAGTGAAGTAACAAATATCAATTGCAGTTGTGATTTCTTAATCCTGATTCAGACAGATTTTGGTCACTTCTTTGGTCTCTTTGACAGAGAAGATTTTGGAATTAGACATAGGAAGATTAGCTACCCCTTTCAAGACTGATTCTTATTCCATCCTTATTGGTCTCCTTCTTTCCGGAATAAAATCAAAGTTTGTTCAGTTACTTCTTCAAGATTTTTAGGCTTGTGGACTTCTTGTACCAATGCAAGAGTCCAAAATATTGCTTGAAGACAAACAAAATACGATTATATAGTTCAGTGCAATGGCAAAATTTTTGATGCACATTATTGTAAAAGACTTATTAACTCTTAGAAAATAGAGACTAAAAATGCTGACACCCTATAAATTCTTTCTCCATTCCTTCAGCAGCAGAGTGCAGGTCGCAGTTTTCTTTCACCTGGAACAGACTACCCTAGGGGTGGAATCACAGCCACAGAATTTGCCTTGGACTGATCCAGACTGCTCTGGGAAAGGGTGAGAACACTTGCTATACATTGATAACTTTGAGTAGGGCAACACAGCAGAGGAAGTTTTTGAGAAATGAGAAAAGACAATCCAGATCATCCTGAAATCTGGGTTGTCATAAAGCAAAATCAGGTTGCAGACCTGCCCAGGAAATTCAGTTTTTAGGAGTAAAATGGTAAGAGGGACATCATCACATTACAATGGATGTGGTTAAGAAAATAGCAGCCTCATCCTCACCAACTACCAAGAAGGAAACACAGATGCTGTGGATTTTTGGGTGAAGCATATTCCAAACTGCAGTCAGGCTGTAAACCCTCTCTATCTGCTGCTGACGTAGATTTCAAGTGAAGTCCTGTACAACAAGAAGTTTTGAACAATTCAAACAGGACATTGTTCATGCAGTAGCCATCTGAACTGCTGCAGTTTGACAAGACATCACTGCCCATGTAGAGAAGCTGGCTGTAAAAGCACATCATGTAGATGCACACACACCTCTGAGCTGGGCTACTGAAGAATATCACAACAATGGACAGGTAGATTGGACTGTCAAGATTAAAGTGTCTCAGGTGGACCTGGACTGGCAATAAAAAGGTGAATTATTTCTGGCTTGGTGGGCCCAGTTGCACCATACACAACATACAGGTGGGCTTGTGATCAAAGGAGGGACTTAATCACAGACGCTATTTCCCTGGTTATTCATATCTGTGAAATCAAGCAGGCCAAGCAGGTAAAACTTCTGTGGTATGGGGGAAAATGGTTGAAATATAAATATGGAAAGATCTGGCTGACTGACAATATCATGCTACTGCAAACCTAACAAGTCAAGTTCTACGAGCTGACAGAAGTGGAAACAAACACTGGATGGCTGCAGTGACTCACCCCATTGCCCAAACACCATCTCAGGCCTTGAAAAGCAAGTCCTGTGGTGACATAGAACCCCAAAAAAAATGTCAGTCAGACAGTGGGGCTCATTTCAAAAATAGCCCTCTGGGCCAGAGAGCCTGATATTGAATGGGTATTATGCTCTTTGCCATGCACCAGCCTCTGGTGTTGTAATTAAGTATTTGGGACTCCATGCCTTCATGCAGGAAAATCCCATTCTTTGTTTACATTACTCATTTTTATACAGTTTTCACAGACTTCATGTATAGCTCCAATTGGCTAGTAGTTTTCTTGCCACTCAATTCATTGGTTAGTAAATTGCATTTTACCTGTCTATCAAATATCTCTCTTCTTGGATTGTTTGCATATTTTCTTCACTGATTCTCATGGGATAGATTTATTGTTTATGCAAGTGCAAACTTATTTTTCTCACAAGTATAACTTGTTGTGTTAACTGAATTTCATTCTTTCAATTCCTTCCCATGGGAACTTAAATAGCTGCTTAGCAGTACTTAGAAAAATAACAGGCCTAGGCCCTGATTTTATAAAGTTTTCTTTTATAAGATTCCTACCCACATACAACAAAATGGGACAATGGAACATTAAAAACTACACTCAAAACATTGGGATCTACATTTAGTGAAAGCCACTTTTAGGTGGTTAGGAGGTCATTTCCATGTTACCCTGGTCCTTGAAAGGGATAAACTGTTTCCTTTAAGAGGCATAAGCCATAAATGTTGTCAACTCATGGCAAGGGGTGACTGCTGCTGCTGCTGCTGTCACCCCACTGCCACCCCAGGGGAAAGGAGACCTTGCCTCAGGACAGCTGGAGCCAGCACTTGTCCTCAGTGACCCTGCTTCCCAACAACTCTGTTTCCCAGGCTCCTCTGGCCCTAGTTCTGGGGAGGGATGGGGTGGGGCCACTTTTGTCTCTGCCCCAGACCTTTTTTTTGTACATGAATCATGCTCATTTTGTGTACTTTCCATATAGTTACAGTTACTGTTCATTTTTCTTATTTCATTACTGCTTTGGTTTTTTTCAAGTAAATGTTTCATAACTCAGCTCAGAAGCTCTGCTCTTAGACCCTCTCACCAGGAACGGTTGGGGGAGAAAGAGAGAAGCTTAAGCAGAGTTTAGTTTTTCTGATAGTTTTTTTTTAAACCAGCACAAATGAAAAATCATAGGAAAATTTCCTTTGAATTAAAGGAAGATTTTGGTATCTTCTTAACATGTGGAATAAAACTTAATGACCATCAGCAAATTCATATAATATTTAAAAATTAAATTTATGCACTATGGTCTTTTTAGAGCAAGGTTTCTATAGCCCTAATCAATCTGTCTTTTCCTCTCTGGTTCTCCTTCATCAAGGAGTTGTTATTTTTTAGACCTGTGAAAGAAAAAGAGGATAAATTTATGAACAAAATGTATTTTATCAATCTTGCGTGGTCCAGAGGTCCAGAGGTATTTCCATTCTGGCAAGTTCCTACTAGTTTTATTATTTCACTGTTTGGCTCATGCTTATTGGAGGCAAAAATGAAATTGTTAAAGAATAGGCATAGAAGAAGAGGTTTCAAGAAGTTATCTGATCTGCTCTCAACTATACTTAAACAGTCCCTGACTGACTTTCTTTTGCCCTGTAGATCAGATTGTCATTAATGTGATCAATTCAAAGTTATCTCTCTGAAAATTTATGGGCTTGAACAAGAGGGTTGTCATGCACAGGTCTCCATGGCAACATAAACAAAAGCATCTTCAGGTTTGACGATGACATCCCTCTGGATACCATTAAAAATATTTAATGTTTACAATTCTGGAGCTAGTTTGTTCACCCTGTAAGCAATTTAATGTAATCTTATCATCACTCTTATTGCAGCTGAGAACAAGAAATCCTCTATAGCAAGAAGGAGGCATCAATTCTTGTGGCACTTGTGATGTCTATGCCATATCAAATCTAAACTGGTGATTAGGACCACAAAACATAGGTAAGGATGGAAGCAGGGAATGTGAATCAACCACTTCAGCACATGTTTCCTGGACAGACTCTTTTTGTTTTTCCAAACAGATAAGGCAGTCACTGTTGATGAGTCACTATGCTGTCAGAAAATTTATTTTATATTAGATGACTAACATTTTTAGTAATTTTAATAAATTTTTAGTACCAATGGGAACATGGGATGTTATCAGACTCAAACCCAAAAACTCAAAAGGTATAGATAGTTAACTGTTCTCTGCATTTTTGCTGCAATAACAAGTCAAGGTCAGTCTTGTGGATTAGGTTCCTTGACCTCCAGGAAAATCAACGGATAATTCAGGGTAATCACAAGCAGACAGAAAAAGCTCAAATAGTTGTTGCCTTTCAGACATCTGGAAAAAATGTTATTGAATTTCTTTTTTAGAAAACATCATTTCATTTATACTGTATTTCTTTCTCTTATTAAGTCATGGTGCTTAGAACAAATGCTATCACAAGAGGAGGATATCCATTAGCTGTGTTTACTATGACTCTCTAAGAGTTTTCAGAGCATCCCTCAAACCTGATGTTCAGATCTAAAATTCTCAGCATGTTCAGCAGAATGTTCACAACACAGCTATCTGTTTTTAGAATAAGTATCTTTCCCTATTCCAGTTAATTGAAAGCAATTCTCAATCACCCTCCTGTGTTTAAAGTATCTGGATAAAGTTATAGTGGCAGAAAAGTCTCAGGGTTTTAGAGACTTATAAACAACATAGTTGTTTGAACAGTTGACAAATAAATTCAAGCTCCCCAGGATACTCTTGTTTAGGATTTTCCCAATTAGGCATTTTATTTGATCTCTGGGTCTGGGTGAGCCACAATTCTCAAGAATTGAAGAAGAGATTAATGGACTGGATACAATGGCTAATTCCTCTCCAGAGTTTTGTTCATTGCTTGTCTTTGCTAATTTAATACCATTATACTCAAAGTGAAATAAATCAAAATGAGAATTAGGCTTAGTGCAACCAGCATTTAAAGGGAATTTAGGGCTTCCAGATCATAAGAGTTTTTACAAAACTAAACAAAACCTTTAGTTTTTCATATGGAATGTTGCAAAGATAGGCTTGCAAGAAAGCTTTTGCAAGAAAGCTTTTGTACAAACAGAAAAAGTTGTGACTTTAGCTGTTAGGCAGAAATATACAATCATTTTAACACAGAGACACTCAAAAAAGAAAAATGAGAAATGAGGCCCTAAAATATTAGTATTCAAAAAATATCTGGGGACTGGAGCACCAGGAAAGTATTTGAGGAAAAGCCAGTGCGATGTAGGGCACAGATAAAGGCAAAAACAGTTTTGTGGTTTGTATGTTGGGGCTTTTTTCCTTTAATGACTGTACTTGAATCTGAAATTAAGCACAGCAGGTAGGAAGATACTGCAGAGATTTTAAAAGGTACCACACATCTGTATGCTAACAGAGTTTAGTTTTTACCCATGGAGATGTGGACCCCACAGTGTTTACAGTCACTAATGGGAATTGTGTATTTTCTGCAAGTATACTGTGTCCTGTTGGCCCACTATTTAGAGCAGATAACTTTTATCTCTTAATTGCATTTTGCTTTGTTTTAAGAAATGGGTTGTTTTTCTTGAAGGATGCATTTTACACAGGCTGTCTTTCAAGACAGTGTATTTTTCATTTCTGTGACTGTATCTGTCTGAACAGATAAGATTTATATTCTGGGGGACAGGTCTTCAGATATATAAATATGCCTAACTCTACCAGAATCAGATATATATAATAGACTGCTTGTCATTGCAAAAAGGCTACCTCTTTCTCTCATTCTGACATGGTACCCAACTGAACTACAACCCATGCAGTATGCAGTTTAGCAGCTGTGGTACATGTTTTCTGAATGTTTGCAAATAAAATTATCAAAATGCCCATCCTACAGGAGCTTCCTTAGAATTCTGCAAAATGTGACAAGATCAGAAAGGCTATGATCCTTTCCCAAAACAAAAATAGTAGGGGGATTTTTGTTCTGCAATTTTCAAAGCAACCACCACATTCTGATGTATTCAAAAATGTCCTCATATTTTGGGCAACTTAAAAGTGCACTCAGATCTTACTGTTAGTACTAAAAACCTTAGTCTAGGAACTTTGCTTTGTCATCAAACACATGATATTTGATGTGGGGCATTTTGCTCATTCAGTTCACATCAACAAAGCATAAATCGGTCCAAGCAGAAAAATCTAAAAAAAATCTAAAAGAGAGAGAAAGAGAAAAAGAAAGAGAAAATTTAAAAGTACAAGAGAAAATAAAAAAGTAGGAGAGGAAAAAATAACAAAGGAGCCCAAATATGTTGCATTCCTTTTGGGATCATGAACGAGCTACAGGCCATATCAAGTTCTGTGGTCTGGTACTCCCAGATATGAAGCAGAATAGAGTAGAAGGTCACAACCACTTTTTCCTGGAAGTCTTCCAGGTCTGACAAAAGCCTCAAGGTATAGTTAGCTAGGCTGCAGGTTACTGTACCTCCTCAGTAAAGCTGGACCATGTAGAAGGAGTCCAAATGCAATTCATTCAGATGTATCTCTGGAGAAGTGTACAGCAACCGTTCAGTCCAAACCATTAGAGAAAGCCATTACATCACCAGTCCAGAAGCAGGTTTTCTTCCTTTTCCAGGTGTGATAGGATAAATTGCTAAGGCCAGGACTGCACTGGTCAATGCAGTGTATCTGGGCTTTTTTTCTCAACACCAGTGAAGGAGTAGGAAACCTTAATGAGATCACTGTGCTGCAAGATTGTGTTTCCAAAGAACTAGAGTATATAATTCACATGTGGCTCTAAATCCTATCGGAAGTTATAAATCTCTGTCATTTAGGTGTCTTTTGCATTTGAAAAACATATTATCTCTACATTTGTTGCAGAGTCTGGAGAAAAGGAGTTGCTGAAGGCAGTAGGCCCTTAGTATCTCTTCAATATTCTAACCATTTCATGAAGACTTCCTCTGTCCTTACTTTCATGGCTGATAGATGTAACTGAGGCTTTGCTCATAGCATTATGCAGACTTTTCTGCAAGGGATGGTCAGGCCTGCTACACAAGACATTGCTCATGCACTTGGAGAAAAGTTATCTTCTTTCCTTAGAAATCCTCTTCCTTCTCAGGAAGATCATGTCAATCCTTGAAAGCTGAGAATTATCCCCAGCTTAACCAACTCTCCACAGCTGTGTCCCACCCAGCTTGACACTGCCACCTCCATTTCTGAGCTTCTCAATAACTAGCAAGGAAGGGTAAGACATAAATCCAGGCCTTACCCACCAGCCCCTTCCAGTTCCTGTACACTCTAACAGGAAAAACCTCCTTGTAAACATGATGAAAATCTTGTCCTAGCACATGGACAGTAGTTGTGTCTTTGCACATGGGATCCTGTGTCTTGCTGCAATCTTGAGAATAAATTCCCATGTTTCACAGACTTATTTTGTTAAAAAAAATGGCACCATTGATATTAACAAACAAACAAACAAACAAACACTGATATTAACAAACAAACAAACAAGCAAAACTGAAAATATGCAAAGATTTTGTTTTGCCGAAACAGTGTACTCTGCTGGGCACATTGCTTGGCCATAGTCTCTGTTAGTTGTTATGACAAGGCCAGTAGTTACTGTTTTGAGCAATATTGTAAACCTAACCTCTGTTAGGGTTTTATTTTTCTGAAGTTACAATTGTCATAATTTTCATCGTCTCAGATAACTAGTAATGCTACTGGTATAACAGGTCAAATACACCTCAGGAAAAACAACCAGAGTCTATCTCAAGAAAATTTTATGGAAAATGTAATGAGAATTTTGTAGTCCTGTAGGAAGCAGGTAAGCTTTGGAGACATTTTTTTAACACTACAGAAAGAGAACTTTATTCCTATATATTATATGTCTACCAGTGTGATCCTGACAATAGACTGAATTCAAATATATTCATAAGCCATATAAATAATAACTATAACCAAACTTAAAACTTTAAAACTGTTTGTGGAAGTATTTTGTTATTGTTTTCTTTTTCAGAACTAAAAAGAAAAGAAAAGAAAATCATACTTATAGACAAAAGAAGACAATGGTCTTATAACCATTATGCAAGTTACCCCTATCTGTTTGTGGCAGAATTTGTAACACCTGAAGTCCTGAGATGCTGTATTTAAACTGCAGCGCTTCCTGCAGGCTTTTGTCAGCACTGCTTATATCTTTGAATATCATTTTGACTCCACACAACATTGTTGCAGTTCATATACCTCTCTGCACTTTTAAATAGACAATCCAAGAAAGGCAGCTGTCAGGATTGTTGAAAGAAGATCTGGCATTCAGACCGGATCTTTGGAAATAGTCAAGATATGAGGAATGCCATTCTGCTTCTCATACTCAGCTTCTACAAAGAGATGAGTATTTTAGGGATTAAGTCCCTATGGTTACATCATCAGTACACCTCCAAATTTCACTCACTACTTTACTGCTTTACATTCTCTTTTGTAAATTTAGAGAGACTAAAAACTTCAATGCCGCAAATCATATGGGTATCCTATTTATCTTAAGCAGCACTTTTAAATAATCCACTTTTTATATTTTTCGTCAGTACTGTTTGATGCCTCAAAATATTTACTTGAAGTTAAAACATTATCAGATACCTACTGTCCCTCTGTAGCACCTCAGGGGAAATTCAAAACCAGACAGCTTAGATCTCTGCACTTCAAAGAATTTCCCCTGAAACCTTGTTTACAGCATAAACTAAAAAACAAGGTCCCTTTCACCTTTTGTACTACCATTAAACACATTAAAGCACAACGCTCCACTGAATAATTCTTCCACAACATGCAGACAAATGCCACCATAGTCTAAAACTGGTCAATTGCTTTCCTTTTAGCATGCTAATTTACCACTGCAGAAACCTAATACTGGAGAGACAAGAATCTTTTACAGTAATTTCTGCCCCATCCTCTCCTGCCATGTTATTTCACAGCTTCACAGAACTGTAATTTAAGATCTGTATTGCATTAAAAAACTACTTCAAAATAGAACTTTTATGAATTTTCTTCCTTGACCATCTCAAAGAGACTTATAGCGGTTAATGAAATCTTTTATTGGTCATATCTTTCTTTCAAGTTGTTTTATTGTAATAAAAGTAATGGCTGAATTAAACAGCACACCCTAATTATGCTCCAATATCTTTAACCAGAAAATGAGAGGTTCGTACATAAATATATACACTGTACCCTCCCACCATGTGTGCAAACCCTCCAAAACCCAGCTATAGTTGTAACTATTTCTAGTGGGTTGACTTTAGGTGGCTTTCAGATCCCCACCCAGGGTGCTTTCTCTCTAACTCTCCCCATCCCTAAAAGGACACTAGGATGGACAAGCTCGTTGATTGAGATAAAATGAGTTTAATAATAAAAGCAAAAGCCACACATGGAATTAAAGCAAACCCAGGAAATTTAGTCTCAACTTCACATCATCAGGCAGATTTTCCAGCCACCTCCTGGGCAGCAGGGCCTCATTGTGCATGGGAGTTGCTTGGGATGACAAACATTTTAAACTTCCAATGCTTCCTCCTCTCCCTTCCTTCCCTCCAGCTTTTATTGCTGAGCATGGTGTTGTATGGCATAGGATTGATTACCTTTGGTCATTTGAGGTTCCTCCCAGACTCTTGCCCAGCCCCAAGCTGTCTAGTGGGGAAAGGAGGGGCTTTTGGTGATCCCGCCTTGATGCTGTGTGAGCACTGTGCAGCTACAGCTGAAACACCAGTAAGTGACCAGCACTGTTCAGGCACTGACACAAAACACAGCACCACATGGGTCCCTATTTGCAAAATTAACCATCTTCCAGCCAGACAGGTACACTACTGAACAGTGTCATAAAGTATGCTACATTCCAGGAGCAGTTTGAAACCTGATGCTTTTTGTCTGCTTGTAACAGTCCAAAATTATTCTGCTGAATAAATGAGATTTTATACAGGTATGTACAACAGATGTAATTTATAAGAGCAATGCAGCTTGCATAGTTAGTTTATAAAAGCCTACTAAAACCTTCTACAAGGTTCTAAAAGCCTGGGCAACAAACTAAAAAATGTTGTTTTTTTAAAATTTGATTCACAAGGCTAAAAAGTGGAAACTCAAATCCAAGAGATCTCAAATGCATTCAGAAATTTCCCTTGCTGCTTCCACTTTTTCACAGCTATTTTTACACTTGCAAATACAAAGGTAATGTTAATGAACCACTTTGTTTAAATAGTGTGTAAAATCTTCATATATTTCACTGTACTTAAATTTAAATGACATGAAATCTTTAAAAACCCTGTTACATTAAACATTATTGATTTTTTTTAATTATATAATCAGTCCATCCCTAAAAACAATTTGTCTTCTACCAAGATGAATATCTGTTGAATTTATCTGGTTTCCTTATTTTGCAAGAATAATATTTTCACACCCAGCAAACCCAATGGCCCTCTCAAGCATGGAAAAACTTGATTTGAAGTTGGAGTAAATCTGTACCACTTCTCATGATCCAAAATATTTAGAAGTTAGTTTATACCTTTATTTAAGAATATAAAAAGAACTGTAAAGTGGAAATTAATGTATTCTATTAAGCAAAATAAAATGTAGCATCAGTAAAACACGTCATTCATTTATGGCAGATACTAGAATCCTTTTCTTGATGTTTACAAATTTTTATGCAAGTCACTGCCAAGTGAATAATCTCACAAATAGTCTGTTATGACTCCTTTACCAGAAAAAAATGAAGACTCTGTCCCATGTCAATGTTTGGCTTGTACATTTGTATATATCTAATCTAACGTAATCAAGCACTTGTGGACAGTTATTTGTTTAGTTGTTCAATTTTCCTATAGGATTCTCATTTTAGAATGACCTTTTTGAACCACTGAGATACTCTATCTTTCAAGTATATTATATAACATATATTAACATTTAACATATATTATGTGATCTCCAAATTATATTTCAATCCAAATGTCATATTTAAAAGTAACTTCTCTAGATATCTCCTTCAAGTTCTCAAAATATTTCCTTTAACCATTCCATGAAAGAGTCACTTTAAGATTTCCTTGAACAAATTTAATTCTCTGCCTCTATGCTCTTGTTTAGTTGTAGTTCATTTGAGATTTTGTTTTGGGTTTTAGGAAGTTTTTTACTGTTGTTTGTTTGTTTGTTTATTTGTGGGGTTTGGTTTTTTAATTATTTTTTCCAGCCAAGAGGAATGTCTTTGTACCTTCAGTTATATACTAGGGGAACTATCAATAGGAATAATGGTTTCTTTGTCTAATTTAAACCACAAGGGAGGAAAGAAGAAAGAAAGAAAGAAAGAAAGAAAGAAAGAAAGAAAGAAAGAAAGAAAGAAAGAAAGAAAGAAAGAAA
>JBBMKD010000115.1:3842333-3863003 GCA_037834095.1 Argya squamiceps | reverse complement strand
CTCGGCGCCGCCGCCGGGGGGCGTGGCCGCCCGCCGCGCTGCCTGACGGGAGGAACGAACAGGAAGCGCCCCCGCCGGGAAACCCCCACCCGGCCGTGAAGGGAAACACCGAAAGCCAAACCCCCACCCGGTCGTGAAGGGAGGAGCGGGAAACACCGAAAGCGAAACCCCCACCCGGCCGTGAAGGGAGGAGCCAAACACGCGGGACATCAAGCTTTACAGCAAGCTTTAATATCCAAAATCCCAGTCCATTACACACTGAAAACTGTGGGAAGTGCACACAGAGACATGAAACTTCCCATTCTTACCATCTTTGCAATCAAATTCAGAATATTAACACATTAAAAAAAAATACAGGACGTTTTACATTTATCAAACTCCATTTGAAGAAGTTTTACACTGAAGATTATGCAGCATTTTATTTTACACCTGTTACCACGTACAGTTTAATAGTGACAAGAAATAAACAGTCTCAGCTGACAAACACCTTGAGCAATTCCCCCTGCATATAAAACAATGATCAAATTCTATAATAAACAATTATCCCTGTGCATTACAGTACAAATGGCAGAGAATTCTAAAAACTTATAAATGGGACTGCAGGTAAAACACTACTAACAGCTCATTCACAAGATTTTTTTGCTTCCAACTCTTAATGTGACTGTTGCAATCTAAAAGCAGAATGCTCTGGAAAAAAAACCCAACGGCTCCTAGATCACTGTATTATACAGTATGTAAAAACATTTTCAAGAGAACATACAAAAATGGCACCTGTGACAACAGGGAGTGGCAAAGGAAAAAACCACCAGAACACAGGATATTGACACTCAACCATAAATAAAGAGTTGTTGCTTATTTTTGAAAAACAGAACACCACATTTCAAGTCACAGACTGCATAACGGGCAGCAACTGGGTAGTATTACATCGGCATCAGCTTAACTGACATTCACCTAATCTGTCTTATTTCAAGAATCTTGAAAATCAAGAAAATTACTAATCATATTCTACCTAAGAAAAGAAAAGCAAGTTGAAAGCAAAGAATAACAAATTTTCTCAAAAATCAAATGGTACAATATGGAAACTAAAGCATGTAGTTTTTTTCTTTTAGCCACACAAGGACTTTTGTTTTTAAATTATTTGTTGAATAGCAGTATTTCATCTTTAAATACATCTTCCTTGGAACAGAGTAGAACTTTGACAGTTCATGCACTTTTAGAAATATAGAGTTCAAAGAGTAGTTTAAGGCAAACTTAAACACCTCTGTAGACCAGAAGCCTCTGTTTTCAATCAGGATACTGAGCAGAAAGGGGAACAATATTGAAACATATACAAGCATGTGCACTCTTACGCGGTGTTGAAAACATTTTTAAAAAAGAGTTTGGTTTCCCTCCTCCCAAATTTTCAGTTAAGGAATAAAGGCACAAATTTCTGGCCTTGATTAGAAAAATTGAAAAGCCAGTAGCAGATCTATTGAACAGATGTGATTAGGACATCACCATGAAAGACAAGACAAAAAATAATTGGAAACAAACAAGCTACTGACCAGTGTTCTTATAGCCAAATATGAAAAAAACATTCAGCCCTCATTATAATGGTTTTGTATTTTAAACATATTTTTGAAAATGCATCCAAACGGCACTTAAGGTAGTCAATCTATCACAAAAACAAAATACCAACATGACCCCTCATTCCAGACTAATGACTATTAATTAAGGTTTTTCTCATGTACTGAACTTCAAAGTGACATGAGATTGTATGTGACAAGACAGCCTCTTGTATAGCATTGTGACTTGTAGTTTAAATATTGACCTAACCCACATCTGCTAGGAAAAAAAAAACACATTAGCAGGAGGAAACAAAAAGTTACAGGGGTAAAGTGTCTGAAGTTACAAGGAAATCGTATACCATTTGGGCTGCATATCCTGGCTCAGGTGGAAGTAATTAGGTTATAACACATATTTACATGTAACTGCACTGTTCTGACAGGTATTTTAATGTTGTACTACCTACACATGGCATGGATAACTCAGCTATGTTTATCAACTTTAAAAGTTCTGGCTTCAACAGTAAGAAGATGACTCAAAATCAGTGTATTTTAAGAAGGCAAAGCATCTAATTAATGCATTTCAGCTCCAACACTAAGATCGATCAAGAGTGGTGTTTTCCTGAACTGAGGTTAACATACTACTTCTCTGGGATATTCTGCTTTTTCTTCACTCAGTATTCTGCCTTCATGTAGTATTCCAAATTTTCTATAGGTTCTGGTTTTTGATTAAACCTTTAACAGTGGTACAGCCAAAGATCAGAATTCGTATAATATGCTATTTCACCTCACAGCAAATACTCTATTTCAGTTTCACAGAAAATGCTCTAACAGTTCTGATGACTATTTTATCTGTCAAGAATAATTTTACCACTTCCCAACCATTTCAGACTTCATAATTTAAGTATACATTTACAAATACTTCTCTAAAAGTGACACAGCTAGCACAGTAAGCACCTCCATGCATTCCTAATATCATCAAGTAGGAAAAAAAAAGCACTATAAATTTATGAAAAATGGGGCAGCATTAGCAGAAAATTAGCCTAGTTATGGCAAACATTAAATTCTGTTCTCAAGAAAACACTTTTGCTTTTATATTTAATGCATTCCAAAGCACAAAGACAATGCATGTGAACATTTATTCTTTCACAAGTGTATCATGAATATGTATGGCATAGTATATGTCTGAATAGCAACAGAGATATTAAGAAAATAGACACTATCTATATCCTCTTAGGAACAAGAAGGCACCACTGATTTGAGGTTGTGTCCACACATCACCAGTTGATTTTATACTCATTTCTAGCTTTCAAGCCAACATTATTTTCTAATTAACCTACTCAGACCACTACTGTTCTGGTTTTCTCACCACAAACAACACGCATTCATAGTAGTATTTCATCATGGAGAGTTCATTCACAGTGTAAGTTGACAGTACGGATTCCTTCTCCACCTGAAAACAAAGCAGCAGTTTTCAAGAGAGCTTCTGGACAGGAAGTATATGAGAAAATGCTATATGGTTATTAAATTATGAAGCTCATCTATATACTTCTTATGAAATGAGAAAAACAGGTAATTTTTAAGATATATATAGTGTACTCCCAGCTGTCATCAATATATGCCATTATACTGAATTAAATTTATGGTGGTTTATTCAAAGCAGCTTGTCTGATTCATAACAACACTGCTTATTGCAAACTACAGCACCTTCTTACCTCTATATGGAATCCGTATTGCAGGATAACATTTTTTATATCTTCATAGCTTAATTCTATGGAAAGTTCATTTCCCAAGTTTTCAAAATGGTAAAGGAGAGGACCTAAAGTACAAAGATACACCAGAAATGGCTATCAGAAAGACAAAATATGTGTTAAAAATCAAAAGTACATACTGATAGTGCAACAAACAATTATATCCAGATTCATGTACTCCAAAATGGGGAAGGTTCCCTGCCCAGGGATGGTTGGAACTAGATCATATTTAAGATCCTTTCCAAGCCAAACCATTCTATGATTCTATAAATACTGACAAAAGAACATATTGCTATTAGTTGAATATGATTCTCATAATGAATTTCAGAATCAATGCAAAATGAAAACTAATTTCTTTAGCTTTTATTCAACAATTTGCAACACTTCCAACCAGATTTTGTTTTCTGTATCTTAAGATTTCTTCAGTCAAGCATTGCTGCTGTCTCTATAGCTCAGAATATGAAAGTCTGCCTAGCAGCTCTGCTAGAGCTCTGACTGGCTGGGACTGAGAGAGTGATCGACTGACCAGTGACTGACCAATTTTTACTATGCATAATGTTTAATGCCTGTGTCTTGTCTAACATCCCCTCACCATGACAGACTCCAATCAAATCTCATTCCCAAAACTGCTCCTTCGCAGCAGAGTACCACTTAGACATTGGAAAAAAACCAAAAAAGCAAGGATGTATTTTAAAGTTCTGTATTCTCAGAAAAATATCAAAAAAACAACACAGAATACTACATTTGTCATAAAAACAAACCCTTGAAGCATGAATGCAAAGCCTGCCACTGGCAAGATTTACTTGCCTATTTAAAAATCACAGTGTTGTCTTGATTGTAACTAGCAAATCTGAACATATTTTCAACACTTCTGAGGTAATTTCCAAGCCCTGTATTTTTATAGCTGTACAGTTCACTGCACAGATGCAATTATTCACACACACTTTCCAAGTATACTCTCAAAAATAAAAAGAGCAGCTGGTCATACTTGCCTACATTTATCCATATTCCTCCAGGCTTTAGTATTTTCCATATGGTATCAATATAATCAATAACATTATGTGCTGTATCTATGAAAAAGCAAGTTGCTACGCAGTCCCATGTATCTGCACAAAAAGAGCAAAGTACACAGAGATTAGTTTTCAATGCTTTTAAGCCTATAAAAGTTCATCATTTAACCCTGGCATTTGTTGACACCACCAGAATCACCTTCAACTAACAGCAGCTGAAGGCTCAGAATTTTCTTTGCAAGTAAATAAAGTATTTTGATTTACATTGGAAACTCTTAACTTTGGGTTCATTTGACTTGCATTCATGTGTCTACATGTACACATATACACACTACAATATCACATATACTTACTAATTATTCACTTAACAAAACTGTTCATTCATTATATAAAATTATATATGTTATACACTGTAAAATGTAAATGCTGTAACTCACTTTTATATAAATGAAGGCCCTAGTACCTATTACACCTGTCCTATGAATTTCATTATAACAACTGTTAAAAACACAACTGCAAAAATCCCCAGTCATTTTAGGCCTCCCTAGTTAGTATCTAGAATAATACAAGTCTGCACACTAAAGTGTACTTTCACAAGTAACTTAGCTTTAAAACATTTTACTCAGTGTTTGAATATCTCCCCAGCTGTTTTTAACTAGTCAATTCAACAAGCAGGAGCTTTTGAAGTCTACCTTTCAAAGCATGAGTCTCCTTGTTTTTTTCTGAACAGGTATTCTTGAAATAGAAAAAGTTTTAAGTTCTGTAAATAAAAAACATTACAAGTCTTTATTTATGCCAGTCTTGGATGTTCTACTGTTAAAAAGTAGAATCTTCAGAATGTTAAGCAGCTGTGGGAAGGCTCCTGTAAGATCTGTTAGACAAGGAGGTGTCCACATTTCCTGTAACTAGAAGAAAAGCTGATTTGAAGAAATAGACCTATTGATACAGCTGGGGAAATATTCTGAGTAAGAGAATCTTGCTGCAGCTTGTTCTTTATACTTAATACTGGTAGATACACTTCCATTCTCTTTATAATCTGTTCCAAATACTCTGAAAGTATGTGATGTTACATGGATAGCCTAGAAGTTTGCATTTACTCACTGCACTCAGAATAAATTTCCTGAAAATCCCCTGCTGTCATAGAGAAGTTTGAACCAGAAGGAAGACTATGAGGATCAACATCTGGGAAATAAATTGGTCGTATCTGATCAGCAGATCTTCTATTATTGCTAAATTGATGAATCCAGGGATAAAGCTTACATGAATTAATCTGAGAGCATCTGCAAAATACAAAAACCAGCAAAATTTGTTTCAACTAATTGCTTATCTATAATCTAGAAATATACAAGTTAAAGTTCTGGTAACAGCTCCACATTTGCCAGAAGATTTAATCTAGTTCACAACACTGTGGACCGCCCATAATAATGAACTGATCAAAAAACTGATTTTAATCTGACACAAAATCACTACCACAATGTAATTGCCTTAGTTTTAGAATTTTATTTTATGATTTCTTATCATTTTCTCCAACTTATTTTTCCACTGAGAAGAAAACACATACATTTATTTTGTAAGATTAATTAAATTTATGATTTACTATATTCCATAAAGATGAGATTTGCTGGATCATCTCTCTTCCTATTAAAAAAGAGCAGCAAAAAACACAAAAACAACAAACAAACAAACAAAACCTAGTAACATTACTTCCATAATTTTTTTGGAAACTTTCTAGACTTGACTGAACCATAATTGTAGGAAGTTTTGAAGCATAGCTAAACAAAAGCATTTTTCAGATGCTAACTGAAAAGATGCTTTAAAAATCAAAAATATAAACAAGTACCATTTTGCAAAGCATAATAATAGTAATTTTAAGTTTATAGTAATTTCAAGTTTGTAACACCTTTGCACAAGATTTGTAATCATGCTAAGTAAAGATGATGTTGTAAAACAGAGTTTCTGGATTGACATGACTAACTAAATCAACTCATTTTAAAGTAATAAAACACAGCATTTAAGTAACAGGAACCTTTTTCCAACGTCCTGTAAAATTAGCTTGTAACTAAAAAATTAAAAAACATTTTCTTTCAAAGACAACAGAGGACGAATCTGTCCCACAAAATACATATCATCAAGCATTTCATAAACTGCAAGCAATCTACTGGGTTGTAGACAGTGCACTCTTTTGGCTATTGATTAGAATATATTTGTGATAAAGAGTTTGAAATAATACTTGCTACGTTCTCCATGTCATATCTCTATTTCACTTTATCAGTTAAAAATGAAAACTTGAGCAGCAAGTTCATCAATTATACAGCATTCAACTACTTTCTTCATATATAAATAAATATCAGATATATGCAGTTGGTTAAAAAAAGCAAATCCAAAACCAAACAACAAAAAAGGCCCCTAACCACTACAAATGCAATTAAAAAAAGATTAGAAAGGAGTTCATGTTCACATAGACTTTGAACCAGCTCCAATTTAATAGAAAATAGCAATCTCTTTTCATATACAAGCTTGAAAACCTCCATTTCCAGTTTCAACAATTTCTACTTCAAAACCAATTACTCCAGTCCTTGGCAATTCCATTCTTATAACAAAAGATGTGCACTATGCATTCTATTATAAAAATCTAACGTATTTAAGTGTGACACACTTCATTATTTTCCTTTGGGGTAGGCTATTCACTGTTCAACATTCAGCTGAAAAGACAGTTTTGAAAACATGGGTAGGTCAAATCTCACTTCTCACCACTGGTATACAGATAAAAATATAAGTGTTTTCATCCTAAGGCATTCATGCACATGCAACAAACACAACTAGCAGTCTCCTCCAAGTGTCAAGATTTATCTAAAATTATATTCTTTCCAGAAAGTAAAGAAGAAAAACACACCATGTAAGAACCTTATGTGTACAAGGGAAAGCAGAATTTCCCGTACAAGGACTGAAGCAGCCTTGGACCCACTGCAGTTTAACTAGTCTAGGGTCACTTTGTTCTCAAATTAGTTTCGTCAACAGAATAACAATCTCTAAATAATTTCAGATATTTACAGTGACCACAGTTATAAATGTGACACACACTCTAAATACCATACCATGCAACTTTATCCACTGTAACAGAAGTTCATGATTTCAGAGATATAAAAAGTTTTTTTAAAATGTGTGAAAATCAGCAAATACCACTTTGCACACAGAAATATTAAGCCAGTGTACCACATCTAGGAGCCTAATGTAGCAATGCTTGACATTCAAAACAGTATTTCGTCTTCCTAGATATAAACCACTATCAGAGAAACAAGGTAAAGCTGTAAGCTCTAAAACTGTAGGCACATATGAGCAAAATCCTCATGCTTTTATAAACTAAAACCAAGCACAAATTAAATTGAGACTACAGTTAAAAAATAATTGCCATTTTTTTTTCTGGCCACTCTTCTTTAGATTTTATCTTCAGCTTTTATTGATCATGGCTGTTTCCTCCAATTTCAGAAAAGCAAATGCACATTTCAGAAGGCTAACCATGAACAGCCACTTAAGACTAAACTGAAAGAATCCTCAACTCCCTAAAACCCTCATAACAGAGACATCAAGCCCATCATTACATCTGGAAGAAAGGAATGCTTGAACTTTAACTAAATTGACTGCTGCTCAGTCATGCTAGCAGTATTCTCTTCCACGCTAACAACTCGTCCAGCAAAGATGAAGATTACAGCAGTTGCACAACGTTCAAATTTGCTGTCCAAAATCTCATACTGTTAGCAAGTTTAATGCATATATGCCTCTTAGCTAAATATCCTACATAAACGGGAACAGTACATGAGCATTAGATGCTAAAATTACAACCATTAGTAAACCATGAATTTTCATTATTATTTCACATATAGACAAAGACTCTTTATTTAAGGAAGCATGTCATCAGAGGGTCGAGGTGAAGTTAACTAACCTCTGTGACACCTGACCAGTGCTCCGAAATATGAGAAATAAATGCTTTTATGCTGCTTTGAAGTTCCAAAGCATGAGAGGAATATGGCTTCCTTTTAGTAGCTAAAAGGCATCAGTCAGAACAATTGATATTACCAAATGAGTCACTTGAGAATAATGCAGGAAAAAAAGAACAAATGAACCTCCAGTAAAGACCTGTTATCATCACACAGAGCACTACTGCTATATGCAGATATGCAGCAGGCATCATGCAGTGTTTTCCCCTTGTTTTTGAACAGTAAGCTGTATGAGATGCAAGAGTATCACAGTGCACTGTGGACAATCAGTCTATGAAACAGTCTCCAAAGTATAGTAATACAGAAAAAAAGCCAGGAGTTTAGGTATTTTCAGCAAAGGTGCATCATTTCAAACTGATAAACTGTCACATTCTGCCTCTGTGAACTTGGAACTAACCCCCCCAAAAAAATATCCACACTCCTGATCCCTTTCAATACTTGCCCACCTGTAGCCTTCCCACTCTCTTTCTTAAAAGAATAGTTGTACGTGCTGCCTTTTTTCTTCTCTAACAAGGTCACTTTGAAAACAGTAATTCCAATGCAAGTAGCAGAATATCAAATACAGAAATTTTAAGTAAAACCTGTAACATGAAATTTACTACATTTAAATTTATTTTCTGAGCATGATTGTGGAACTATTAACTCTTAGCCTCTTGCTCAGCACACTTCAATTACTGTTTTTCGTGTTAAAATTTTAGTATGGAATGTGATACTTTTTTTTACACCAGGTGTTCTCTGTTAATAATCACCACCACTAAGTAACATTTATTTAGGTTGTATTTACTAGCCCACATTCAGTAACAGTAAGATAGGTGTCCATTTTACAGAAACACATGAAATAATGTGAAATAAATCATAAAACCTAATCAAATTTTGAGAAAATCTGTTGTAGAATTTGGAGATTTTAAATCTCAAAACTTAACGTGAAAGCCATGCTTCCAGTAATTTTAATGACTAGGATACAACATTTATTTCCTTCCCTGTTTATCCCTAAGGCTTTTTTCCTTAAAGCACTCTAAAAAGTGAGTATGTGTGCCTTGTAGTATGATTTATAAATCTATTCTTGTGAGACGTATATAATATTCAGACTTCTGTCATTTATAATTTTGCCTCTCTAGGTTTTATTCAGCAAGTAAAACATAAGCTATATACCTGTTGAGTACAAAGTTAGAAGAAAAGAGCATAAAGAGGCTCCATTCATTTCCTTGGCAAGCATAACCGAGCATAGCTATTTCCCACGCCAATCTACCTAGCCCAGCACCAGGTACCAGGATATTAACTTTGGAGAAATCCCTGCAACAGAACAAAAATAATAGTTAAGTCTTTATCTGATATCCCTTAACACAACTTAGAGGCCCAGCCAAACACTTTTCCCACCATATACTTAGATACTATATTATGTCTCCTGTATGACTTCACTTTTAAAATGGAAACTGAGCCTGTTCTCATTAGATTGGTTAATTGTACAGTCAAAATAATTCACAGAAATTACTCAAAAGAACATATACAACCCTTATTCAGAATACAGAGCATAACTGCTATACACAAATTTGTTTTCCTTAAAAGTTCTAGAGTTATCCAGCCAAAAGTTTCTCAGGTGAATTGAAGAGTATTATCACACAGCACCATGTATTTTTCTTTAAGCCCCACTGGTAATCGGAAAGCATTCTAGACATATCTTTTGTTACCTTGGAAGAAAAAAAAACCAAAACCCCAAGTTTTTTGACATAAGAAATGAAAACATAATATCTCCACAATCTGATGAACAATTCAGAATATAAAAACCTTAAAGTAGTGACTGTTTCAGCAATGGTGGGTTCTTCATATGCTGCTCACTGGTTTCCCCAAAGTACTCCAAGTGACTTAAATCCTAACTCAATGTACATTGCAGCTCTCTAACCATCTACCCATAACTAGGCATCAAGCTGAAGACAACCAGAAAACATCCAGCAGTGTGTTCATTGAAGTATCTAGAAAAATCTTTCCCAAGTGCAGTAACTAACAAACAGAACTAAAAATCCCAAAATTCGGTCCTCTTTGAGGCAGAAAAAGGCAATACACACATATTCTAGTCATCACACTTCCACCACAATGCAATCAAACCTTCACTCATACAACAGAAACCATTCCCATGCCAAAAACTGAAGATTCCTAATCTAAAAAATATTTTTTCAGTTTCCAGCCATAAACAAGACTTTAAGAGTTCACAATTTCGTACACCACAGTATGAATACTCATACACCTCCCCACTGTTTCGCGTATCACCTTCAGAAACAAAAAACACACCTACCAATTTATATGCAATTACATGAAGGAGGCCACAATCAGCAATCCCTAAGCATAAATGGCAACAAAACACAAAACCTTTGACTATTTAAAAATTCAGAATGCCAGAAAGAGTTAAAAAGAGAAAGGATGCTGCACAAGCATGAAGATGATTAAAGGAGTTACATAAATCCTAAAAGCTGCACATTTCTGAATACTATTACCCAGAACCAAAAGGAACTATTACTCTTTTCTAAAGGCCATACAATCTAACAAAGCAGTTTTAACAGTGCCTTTTGAGTTTTGATTTGATCATGCAGTTAGTGAAGTCTCTGAAATGGAAAATCATTCAAGTCATTTCCATTCCATTATACATCCAGCCTCTTCTTCTGACTTAACAAGAAGCAGGAAATGAAGACTTTGTTATTACTTAACAGCACTCCTGTGAAGCAACGGCTCTCATTACCTCTCTTCTACAAGGGAAACCAGAAGAAAGCTAGCACAAAGTCCTACTAAAAAAAAAAAAACTTCAGGAGAAAACTACATGCTCCATATGAAATTTTTGAAAATAGGGAACCAGGAGAATGAAGAAACATTCTGGTAGTAGCTAGAAAAGCTTCTATCTTACAGCTCTTCCTATTCATACTGGTGCACTGTTAGTCCAAATGGATTTTCTAACCTAATCTATTTCTCCATTTCTTTACAATTTCACTTAATGTATGAAATTTTTAGACTAGCTCTACACAGATTTTAGCACCCCCATGTGGACGCTTCTATAATAAATGGGATGATAAGCCATAAACCACTTTCAAGATTACAACACATTGATTAGAAGAAAAGACTTTTCTTAAAGCAGCCTAGTAGTTAATAGATATGCAGGTATGTTCATATTTTGAAATCTGCACCTTTATGCACCCTGAAACAAGATAAAGCCTCTAACAGTCAAATGAGTTGATTTTACATTGCCTGTAGTTGTCTTGCATCTCTTTATTCACAATATAAAGCTTTTGTACTTCTAAACTAATTTTCCCAGTTCTCTCTTGGAAAATAGCCTTTTATTCTCTTTTTCTCATGCAAACTTAACTACACTTTTGTTTGCACCTTTATTAAGTATTAAAGTCTGGAAAATTGTTAGCAAATTAATTTCTATCCCTACTCTTGATATAAGTTGCTGGAGAATGCTCCTGGCCACCAACTTCATTTCAGCAAAGAGCACAACTAATAAAACACAGTATCATCAAATCTCAGTCCACTAACATTGACACTAACCTTCCAAGAGCGTATTTTTGAATTTACAATTCAAGAAATTATGTATGTGGCAAACTTACTGCATAATAAGTAGTGACTGTTGACAGTGTCCCTTAATTAGAAAAAAATTGTCTAACACCTTTTTCAAGACTTGAAAATGACCTGTCTGTGACAACCTGCCAATGAACTGTGTTGAATTTTGCATCCTTATAATAGCTAAAAATATTTAATTGCACAGAAATTGTTTTTTTTAATGGCTATAATCCTTGCAGAGGCTAGAAAAAACAGCTTTTCTGTGGTGGTTAGGTGATTACAGCAGTTACAAAGTTAACTTTAGAAAAAACAAAACAACAACTGCAGTAACATAATAACCCAAAGTGATTGGCAAGTAAAACCAGCCTTCAGCCAGCTAACAAGGACAGGATTTCTAAGATACACATCTAGCAGCAGTTAGGAACACAAATGAGCATCCAACAAGTAGCCACTGAATACCAGCGGGCCGAGAGGAAGTAGAATCAGCCCATTAATCTGACAGGTGTGAGGAAAGCTGCTAGCCAAGCAGCAGAGAAAAGGGCTGCACGGTACTATTCAGCTCAACTGCAGAAACTGCAGAAGTCTCTTAAAAAAGACAGTGGAGAAATACCAGAAAAAAATCTGTCATGCCCTTTTCACAGTGCGTGTTTCAGTGTGATGTATTTTCAACTTTAGAAGACTATTGATATTAATGAAGATTTTACCTTTTTTTAAAGATACCATTTTTAAAGGGGGGGAAATTAAACATAAAATGGAGGATAAAAATGGAGGCTTATTTCATGTCTATTGTGTTGTAATAAACAGTAATGGTGCTGAAGGAGTAAACATGCTCGACAAAAGAAAAATGAGAGTGTCTGATCAAACACAAACCTCATTTGCATAAAGTAAACACTGCATTCAATTAATAAATGCATATTTCACACTGAGATGAGGGCTTCTGGTCAGTGGAAATATCGGCATAGGAACACACTGTGGGACTCCTTTCCTAGTGTTTATGAGGTCTGTAAATTTAGATCATAAACAGACCCAATTCTTAGTATCCCATATTTTGTTATTTTACTTCAATCATATTGTCAGTGATTTTTTTTTTCAGAAGACAAATGCTCAACAGCACAATCATTTGAAGAGCAACTCTCCAAATCTGGCAGCTGAGTTTTATATACTTTCATTAAAGACCTGCAAAGCACTCAGTGATGCAGTAACACTGACAAAATATTTGCTCTTAAATCCAAAGTTTAAAGCAAAGTTTAGGCTAAGTACAAAGACCTGCAAGGACAGACGTCTTTCATATAAAGTAAAATAAAATTCCAATAAAGCAGAAATTTCAACTCCACTACAAATGTGACTGAGCACACCCAAGAAGTATAGTCCAGCTTGGGCTCAGAACTAATAAGCAGTTTTTCATATTAAAAGAAAACTAAGCTCGAGTGATATCTTTTGGGGTGTTCTGTCAGCATCTTGGAAAACACATCGATTGCTGGACAGCATGACACAGATGAATTTCAAGTTATAGCTCATTCTAGAGGCCCAGTTTATGAGAAAACTGGAAAAAATACCTAGGTATATTGTTTTTGGCCACAGAATGATAATTAACAAAAAAAGTTAATTATTGCACAGATTTCTTTTGGAGAATAAGCTGATGATCTTTACATTGTTTCACATAAGCAGGAAGAGCAACACTAGAAGTGAAAAGAAACCAAGATGACTGAAAACAAGGGGAATCAAAAAAAACCTTATGACACTTCCCCATAAAAATGCTTCAATAAATACACTGATAAAGAAATAAAAACTTATCTACATTTTACTATTTTCTCCTACAGCAAGTAGATTCATTCTAATTCAAGAAATCCAAGACATTTAAATATTACAGAGTTCCTGCAAGCTGAAACAAAAATTCCAACATGAATAATGCAAGAAATCTATCAGTTCTTCAGGAAGACCTGATCTCATGGAATTTACTTAGAACTGCTTTGTTGACTCTGCTAACACATTCTGTGTTAAGGAGCTAAGCAGAAAGAGGCAGGAATAGCTTTTGCCATTTAATTTATTTATAGATGACAGCCTCATCAGAAGACTAGGCTGAAAAACATGATAACACATGCTAAGTAGCACCTACTAAATAACTATTCTGATTTACAGCTCCTTTCAGCCATTGCTTGTACTACTTTTGCTTCCCAAAGAGCAGGCATATACAACACTTCGCTGCTTTTCCTGCTGTTTACTCACCAACTGAATCCATAGGCATCAATCTTGCAAACTGCACACTACAAGGTGTGGATGCACAGAGTGAAACATACTTGAGTAGTTTGAAAAATCTAAACTCCATTTTCACATGATTCCAATGCATGGAATTAATAATGTCAAAAAATTATGTTAACTAGAAACGGAATGTACCATATTCCACTGAGTATTACAAATCTGATGAGTACTGCAATTCCTTTTACAAAGTAAAAGGTGACTGGCACTGACAGTATCAAATTAAAAATATTTATCATTTTCAACACAAAAACCACTTAGATGAAGTAGTTTTCATTTCACTTTCACCCAGTGCAGTTTTTCTCTAGCATTTTCATTCCATCTTTTCAGGAGACTTCAGTGCCCTGTGCTACAAAAGGAAACTCTAAAGCAAGGCAAAGTTGCATTCTGAGGTTGACCTACAGGCTGTTTTCTTTCACACATTTAGAGTCCACGGTCAGTCCTCTCCCACTATAAACAACAGACAGAGTAACTCACTGTGGTCAGTTCAGTTCTCATCAATCCCTTCAAACTCAAACAACTTCTCCACTCCAAAATCACTGGATCACAGAATATGCTGAGCTAGAACAGACCTGTCAGGGTAAGAGAGTGCAGCTCCTGGGCCTATGCAGGACACTCCAAAAGTCACACCATGTGCCTAAAAATATTGTCCAAACACTTCCAGAACTCACACAGGCTTGGCGCTGCGATCACCTCCCTAAAGAGCCTGTTCCAGTGCTCAACAACCCTCTGGGTGAAGAATTTTTTCCTGGCATCTAACCTAAACCTCTCCTGACTCAACTGCATGCAATTCCCTCAGGTCCTGTCACTAGAGAGTGAAGAGTTTGTATAAAATGTGTATAAAAAACCCAGACTGACCAGCTAGCCATCCCTGCCAGGGAAGTTACTTCTTGCACAATTGTGAAATGGCATTGCCAGTTAAGCTTGACGGTACATGACTTTGCTTCTCACCTCAAAAAGGTAAGTACACCTAACCAGGAGAGCATTCAGTCACCAGAAAAAATGAGTGAGCTGACATAGTAGCTAACAATATGTGAGCAGGAAAAGGTTTTACCTAAGTGCTACAACAGTTCCACAACAATTTAAGTAATACACATCTTAGAAATTTTAAAAAATGCTGTTTGACAAACTCAAACTTGTAGTAGAGATGTTTGATCCATACAGCAACGTACTGAGATTTCAGCAGAGACAAAACAAAACTCAAATGGTACTTCAGAGCTATCACAACAGGGACCAATGCTCTGCCACATTTGCTTTGTTTGACAACAGCTATGAGAATTCCCTGTAAAGAAGCACAAAGCTGTCAACTTCAGATTCACCCCATTTGTTACCACATGTTGCTTCCTAATATCAATTGAAGGTTTTGAGTTCATTGATTAAAAATGTAAAAGTCAAGATTTTCCAGCCTCAGCCATGAATCTCTTAAGATTTGACATAAGCTACCTCTCCCATAACCAAAATCCATTAACAGCTAGGATACAAGAGAAAAAGCTGAACTGTTACTTCGGAAATTAGAATGATTTCTTGCAAAACTAACCATCAGTTTTCCTACAGGTCTACGCATCAAGAGTATACCTGCAGTATTTCATTCATTTCTCATGTTATGTAGGGCACTATTAGCACTAGAAAAATTGCGGACAGTTCACCTGCAGATGGAACATTTTTGAAGGTGTATGTATCTTTAGGTAAGTCAGTTCAAGGCAAAATAGAAACCATCTACACTCCATGTTCTCCCACCACAAACAGTCTTTACTAATGAAGCTAAACAATGGCTAGTGGAAGAGACTTTTCAAATTCGCACAAGAGCATTATTAACAATTACTGAGAGAGAAAAAAAACCACAATAATACCCTGCTATATCAAACCTAAGTTGTGGCCTGCTACCTTTATGAATAAAAATTCTCAAATTTTCCCACTGTAAGGCTACTAAGTTTAAACTAAAATGTACCTTAAGATGACTTGGTTAATTAATTGAGAGAACCAATAAACATATAGCACTATAACCTTCTGAGACTTTACCAGTCTGCTTCTACCTAAATTACTTAAAATACCTACATCAATGACTACTCTGGCACTGTTAACAAGCCAATACTTAAAAAACGACCCTCACACACGCAACTAAATTTTTTAAAGAAATGTCTTAGTGAATTCTAACCTTGGTTTCAGACAGCTGTTCTATTTTCAGAGTAAATTCTTTGTGCAATTAAGTGCAACTGCAGTAGAGGTTAAGTCTTCCTCCTTCCATAATGAAGGGCCAAAGACTTACTTCCTGCTGTGACAGAGTCCTTCCTTGCACCTGCAGCAGACACAATCTGAGAATCCACTAACCTGCAAGCTTTACCTCACTAAGCATAACCAAGTTAACTTTCTGAAGTCTCTAACTTGGAAGATTTACATATATTGTTACACCCAGCTGCAGAACAACAACAACAAAAATTATTACTGGTTTACCTGGTATTACTTTGTGAAGCTTATGATTATACTCTTTTCCAACATCTTGTATTAGAAATAAAAGCTTTCTTGATTGAAAAATAAATTTCACTGAGTTCATAAAAAATTCTCTACTTTTGAAACAAAGCTTTTCATTACTCCATAAATTCTGTTTCAAATTTGTGCAACAGTGTAAGTCCACATAAATATAAGTTTTAAGACACTATTACCATCTTTCTTTTGGGAAGTTCTTTAAAATTTCATTAATAATTGGCTGGTAGCAGGAATCCCTCTCAGACTTTCCCTCTTCACTCCAGTCTCTAACAAATTGTTTCAATGTGGACTTTAATTTATCCATGTCAAACGTTGAAGCTGGTGTGATCTTCCCGCTTCCCTGAATAAAGTGGAGAGAAAAAAAGTTAGTGGAAAACATACCAGGTATCTGGAGTCTTGGGGAGGAAAGCAAATTATGAAGAGGAAAAAAAGCCATGCTGCAAGAACTGCTGGGAGTATCAGCTGACAAAGCACTTCCTTTCACTCTTGGGATCCGGGCTTAAATCCACCTTAATATCCTATATAAACTGAGTTTGCTGGCCTCTCTTTGGCGTTCAAAAGTCCAGTTTCCACATCAAAAAACCAATACATAGCAAAGCACAACTGGTAGTCCTTATTCAGGAAAGGATCAGGGCTTAGCCAGTGCAGAGGCTGAACTGCTTACCCTGAAAAATGGATCCCCTTAGATACTGATAAGGCAAAACTGAGAAGCTTATGTTAGAGCTGCCCATTACTGTATCTTGCCTGTATCCAAGGAGGACTTCGGTTTCTATCTCTGTCAGTCCTTTAAGTCTTGGTGTCTTTTTTTTTTTGATAGAAAGTAGGTCGAGTAGTAAAATGTGCTTACAAATAACAACATTAAAAATACTTACAATCTAGAATTGCAACCAATTTACAATGTTGTAACATACAAGAACCTACAGTAAGACAGACAATACCACTTATATTCCATATAGTTAAGAGAAAAAAAAAACTTTAAAATGTAGCCACGGTAAAGCTAGAACTCTGGAGTGAAAACAATGATTTGCCAGATTCACAGTTTTTTTACAATAATTTGCCAGACTCACAGTTAGTTTTCATAACTGTAACTAACAGAACTAACGACAAACAGCTTCATTAAGCGTCAGCTTTGCAAAATGTGAAAGATAAGAGTGAGAACAGTGTGAGCAAACAAGAAATGATAAAACAAGGAAGGCAAAAGAAAAGGAAGTTGGAGGTTTGAGGTATTAAAAACAAATGTAGAAAATCCCAAAGCATACAGAATTTAATTTTTGAGCAAGAAAAAAGTCCATTTTAACATACATCTTCTCCATATTCCTTATTTTCAAACATATGAACACAGTCATTCACAATGGTTTGTAGTATTTCTTGATTATGATCAATGCACTTCCGAATCTTGTCAAGATGAGGAAGAAATTGAGGAAGAAGATTCTGTTGGTTAGGTGGGAGAGACTTAAACTGCCTCTCTGTTCTGTTCACTCGTTCATGCATACTCGTTCTAAAAAGCAAAAGTTTTAAATATTTAGAAGCAATATACACACATGTAAATAATTCACTCTAAGCTGTTCCAATTACAATTATTAATCTTTTTTACACACAGAAAGTGACCAGACTTTGTAGTTCCTTACCAGAGAACAAGTTTTCTAGAATTTTGATAAACAAGTTTTCTAAAATTTTTTAGGGAAAAAAATTTTTTGAGCTCCAGTTCTACATTATCACTCTATTTAACACATTCCAGTGGACTCTTCCTTCCTCCTTACCATTTGGTCATCAGCCACTCATCCAAAACAGGAAATCAGTACTTTAACACATGGGTCTATAAAATTTAACAACCAACGATCTCCCAAGTTTGTTTCACAAATCCAATTTAAATTGAATTAATTTGAATGCAGTGGTAAGGTTCGGTTACAGAAATAACAAGATGTGGAGTGGGAATTGGGATCCTCAAAATCCATTGCTTTCAAGAGAACTGTGAAAGTCTCAGACCATACCAGAGCTCTGGCAGCCACACTAAGATACTAAGCTACCTTTTTTTCACAGCATATTCCTCGTAAGTACTGTGAACATGATCATGTAACTGATGAAAGCTAAAATAATTTTCCACTTCTCCAGGATAAAAGTTTCATTAAAATGGTGACTCCTCTGAAATTCTGCTAGATTTGATTTCTGTCTAAACTGACAGAAGTATAGTCGCTAAGCACAGCCATGATGACTGTAGAGAGAGAATTCAGTAAGAGATATTCACCCTTTGACCATCAGATTTTTTTAGCTGGTCAAGTCACACTAAAGTTTCCCAAGTCTTGTGTCCATATACAGCAGTACAAGGCTGAAAAAACTAGCCATTATGAGAGACAGCTGCAATTGCTGGCACTTTAGTTACAACCTCATTCTGGAAATTTGACCAGGTAATATCTTATTCACATGTTACTGAGAAGGGCTTGTTCACTGCAATAGCTACACTGGTTTAAAATTACATTCATGGAGAAGAAACAAGCGAAAAAATAAACTGATGCTCTACACAAAGCATATCAGCTTGCAGCTGAACATCTTCCTGACAGTTTTATCAGCAAAAAAACCCTTTAAACCTAATTCTCCACCCTTTTATGTTAAATTACAACCATCTAGCAGAACGAAAAATTCACTGAATTCAGAAAAACTACAAATAACAAAGTTATCTCTGTTTATGTCTAGAATACAAGAACAAATCTGGAGTCATCTGAAAGTGTGTTACTGTCTTATTCATATAGATATTTCCAAGTTAACTGGAAATATCTACATCAATGAAGAAAAATTTCATTTATTAAGTACCAAAATATGTAATTTCACCTAAATTTCTAATTATTTCTTTGAGACAGAGGTAATTTCATCGAATTTCTGTACTTGAAATTTGAGTCACATCCTTTTCTTATGTTTTTACTGAAACAAGTATTCGAAAGCAACCCAAAGCCACAGTTCAGCAAAAGGCTGAGAAAGATATTCCCAGCTTCTAAGACCTGAGGTACAGTTATACCACTGATGTGAATAAATTACAGGTTGGAATTGCATTAGTAACAAATGGTAACTGGGTTACTAACTAGGTCTTTGACATGTGCAAACTGAATTAGAGACACTTTGGAAGAGACATCAGAGTCATTCAGACCAACCTCCTGCTCAAACACTCGTCCTGGAAGCCAAATGAAATTTACATGGGAAAACCTCAAACAGAAGAAATTATATAAATATCACCCACTCCTACCAAGAACCTCACTACCACGTACTTATTATGCTTCTGCTACATAGACAAACAAGGGTCCAGCACATAGTCATGAGCCACACGATGGGGCTTCGTTAGTTGAACTACAAACCTGCTTCCCAAACCTAGAAACAGGACTCGGTTTACCAAAACACTGTAGAGGACTGGACTTTTCCAGCCAGGCTCCGCTGCCTTGCAATATGATTTGCTTCCTCGTCTACTAAACGGATTCAGTCCTAAAACTGGATGTCCCTAACCACTGCTGGCTCACTCCTATGGAGCCAGCAAATCCTCTTCTGCAGAACAGACGTTATTAAAAACGCCAGCCATTATCCCTAACAATAGGTCTTATATCTTCTGCAAAGTAAAATGTCTTTCAAGAATTGCCACCCACAATCGAAACACCACATTGCATTTTCTCTGCCAGCAGGAGATACTATCGTTTTGAAGGCTTTACAGTGCCTTAGAACATTCCATCCCCTAAGCGACCTCAAGACACCCTTTTCAGGTTTGATGCTTTCTTCTATGCTTTCGAACTGACAGACATCAAGGCATACCCCGAAAGGAAAGTGGTGCAGAAGCCCCTTCCCGATTCGGGGCTCGGCCCCCGCCGCCAGCACAGTGCCGCGCAGGGAGCGCAGGCCGGGAGGCGGCCGCGGGGGAGGGGGAACAAAGCGGCCTTTCTCCCGGCCGGCCTCGGCGGGGTCCCAGGAGCCTCCCAGGACCGCCGCCAGGCCCGGCTGGTGTCCCTGTACTTCTCTTCTCTGTCCCCAGCCCCTTCTCCTCCGTCTAGTTCGACTGCTCCAGAATTCGCTCCGGGTTTTTTTTTTTTTTTTTTTGTTTTGTTTTGTT
>JBBMKD010000115.1:3829827-3842094 GCA_037834095.1 Argya squamiceps | reverse complement strand
GGACACGGCGCACGTGGCCGACATACCCCGCGCCCTTCTGCGCCCGCGGGCACAGCCGGCGCGCACGCGCACCGCCACCCTTCCGGCGCGCGCCGCCGACGCCGAGCAGGAAGGTATCGCGAGAAGAGGGGGGGCGCGGGAGAGCAGCGCCGGGCACGCGCACCCTGCAGGCAGAGACCGGAGTCACAAGGACTGTGAGCAGGGCCGGGGCAGAGTGCTCCGCACTCCCGAGCCCTTTGGTGTCACAGGGACTGGGAGCGGGGCCCGAGCAGAGCGCTCCGCACTCCCGAGCACTTTGGTGTCACAGGGGCCGCTGTCTGTGGCGCGGTTCCCGTGCCCGCTGTGTGAAGCGGCACGGCGGGGCCGCCGATGGCGGCAGTGGCGCTGAAGCACCTCAGGCCTACCGGGGGAGGATGCACAAGTGCCGGGCTCCTGGGGGTACCCAGGCAAGTGAAATACCGGCTCAGCAATCAAACCCCGACTCTCCGCCCGGCGGCCGGCTCCAGGCTGGGGTCACGTATACATCCAGCCCCGCTGGCAGGCAGCCGTGGCGGCGAGGTCACTGTGCTGAAAACAGGCACTTCTTAACTCAAAGACGGACGATGTTTCCTGGGAGGATGGGCAAGGACCAGCTGTGGGGAGGGAAAAGCAAAGTGTCTAACCCTACATGAATCACTAAATATAGATTTCTCCACACAACAACAGTCTTTGGCCTGGATGATGGGCACATCCTCCTCCACCTGACAAAACAGGTGCAGACACCATGTCATGCAGCAGGTCACACCTTTCCACCGCACTTCGAGAAGAGGTGGCTGATACAAGACCACCTCATTTGTAAGGGCCCATCCCCTCAGTCTTAAAAACTTAAGAGCACTACCATACCTCCTGCCTGTCTAAAGACAGGGGCAGTCATTCAGTAATCTACGTAATGCAATGGGAATAGGAAAGGTTTTTGGCATACTAACTTCCTCTCTGTGGAAGAAGGAGCATCAGCTTCCTAAAATAAACACTCTCACTTTACTCTCACACTGTTCCTGCTTTCTTGTAACTACAGTAACTGACCAGGCAGGGAATGCACACTGGACACTGTTCAATGACAATGCCAGAAAGAAACCAAAGACATACCCAGTTCGATGGACAGAGGATTCATTCTTCCTAAGTGGGTATGTAAATTAGGAAACGCCTTGTGTGTGACAAAACCAACATCTGAATCAATGATACATAGTCTGAACAGAAATTTAGCTTTTAGATTTGAAGGTTAGAGTGGGAGCCATAAGCTCTGAGAGAAAAAAAGTTTGCTCCTACTATATCAGTGTTTATGACTTGTCATGCTATGTTATATTAACATCAGAAAATCACTTTTTAAATATCAAACTAGTAATACACTTGTATTTCTGTTCTTATATAAAAGCCATTAGCCTTTTATAGAACACCACCACCTCTATCACTCTACATTTCTGAATATATACAAGACACTTAGCAAAACTTTCTTTCAGCTGTGACAGCCTGAAAGTGCTGCCAGCAGATGACACCACTTGCAGAAAGTTACCTATTCTTCACTAAAGAACCACAGGCTTCTGTTATGCAGCTCTCCCCAACAACTTCACAGCTAGCACAGCCCTGGCAATCAAAAGGCATTCACCAAGAGCAAACCAGAATTTTTTTTTTTCTGTCAAGGGCTGTACCACCTTCAAACCAAAAGCATTCTGCCAATATGCCAAGGTATAGGCCAGCTCTGTAAGCTTTTATAATGGCATCTGAAATACTGCATCTACCAAACAGACTCAGAAAAGTTCATTACCTTTTGTGGCTGAATTGCTGCAGCAACTGGCAAGAGCACACAATTCTGGCACAGCAGGTGAGCCTGGTCAGTTTCTATAGTCCATCCATGATATAGCACTGCTTGTTCCTTTTCTACTTCCTATGGGTGAAGTGTCAATGAATCTTCTGGATCCCTTTTGAACTTGCTGTTACTGTCTGCCACCTTTGGCATTACGTCTCAGAAGGTCAGTGTTTGCTGCATAAAATATCATCTCTATCCCTGTGAAATATCACCCTAATATAAATTGGTCAATCTGTTTCAAATGAGGAAGTGCCCCCCAGACTAGTTTTCTGCTTGACTCACAGCTTTCAAGATGTTGTAAATCATGGCCCATTTTCCCCTTGGTCTTCTCTCCACAGTGAGTGGGACCCACCATTTTCAGTGTCTCCTTGCAAAGCAGCTTCTCCATTCCCTTGGCATTTAGTTGCCCTTCTTTTAACTCCACTGTGGACTCCCTCTAAATGCAGAAACTGGAACTGACCAGCTCTGTAAATGTGGGTCCTGGTCTTACACAGGAGCCAAGTTGGACCACCTGTTTTGTTTGGAGGGAAAAAAAATATTGATGCAGCTCCAAACTGTGGCATGATTAATGAAGAACTGTGAAAGATATATGCCCTGAGCTCTTATTACAAGTTGCTGAGGCACAAGTTCAGTGCCATGTATATTCCAATAATGATTTACACCACAATGCCTAGATCCATATTGGAGCTCATCTACCACTTTTCCCTATAGGAGGATCTGACAAAACTGAGCCCCTTGCTACAGTCCTACCAATGTTGGACTACTTGAGAATAAAATCAGGTGATACCACTGTTCATTCCATTCCCTCTTCTGAATCCCCACACAGAGCAGGTGGAAGTGGAAGACTGGCCCTGTGGGAGGGACCTCACTCTGGAGCAGCAGAACTGTGAAGAGGAAAGACCAACACAATCCCCATCCACCTGGGCTGCTGGGAGACAGGAGGTAGAGAATTTGTGTGGGAAGTCAAGAACAGGAAGAAGGGAGGGGTAGAGGGGGAAGGTGTTCTAAGATTTGTTCTTAATTGTCATTATTTCTGATTTTATTGACAGTAAATTAAAATAATTTCCCCAAACCACATCTGTTTTGACTGTATGTGAGTAACTGCTGAGTGATCTTCCTGTCCTTATCTTGATGCATGAGTCAAGATGCAAATCCATTGCATTTTTTTCCCCTCTCCTGTTGAGGAGGGAGAAGTAATAGAGCAGTTTTGGTGGCTAGCCAAGGTCAGCCCACCACAACCATTCCATGCATTAGCTAATCTCTTGCAGTTGTACCCTTTCCAAAGGGAAATGAAAACAAAAATACAGTTTAAAGTCAGACAGTCCATCACAGCATATCAGCAAATGCAAGATGAAGTCATTTTAGTGCAAAATAATAATATAAAATTATATTTGGAAGCACTTTGTTTTAAACACAGCTGTAATCTGATAACATCTTTTCCTTATACATAGATTTAGGACTTCTACAATAAAGTACTACATTTCAATCACTGACTAGTGCAGCTGTCACATATCAAGTAATATAATCCATCCTTTGCTTTCCATGTCTGTTTTATTTTTATTTTGGCTGATAAAAATGTAGCCTATTGTACAGAAAATATAACAGTTAAGACATTACTTATTCAGTAACAAAATATGATCTAAATTCCCAATTTCCTAGTTTCCGTAAATATATATACACAAATTTTATAGCAAAGCTAATTTGTTTAGCATTCTTGCTTTCTGAACATTTAATTCACAACATTTCAGTTTCATTTCACTTTCAATGTGAGTTACAAATATTAATAACAATTATTTCTTCCTTCCTTCTGCCTGAAGCATGGACTTACTATCTAGTTGTCTGTGCCATCCTAGCCAATCTCTGCACAAAACATGTACTATACCTTGTTAATACTTCATCTCTATTCTCTAAATCTTACTTCCCCATCTTTTTCCAAAAATCTGAGTCCTCTTTAGGCTTGTTTTCATTTTCTTAGCATCTATTTCCAACTGCTCTAAACAATACACAACACAAAAATTACTGTGCTAACACCAGAGAGGTATTTAGCAAGTCTAAATAAGTTTAGCTGTGATTCAATCATTTACTGAATAAGAAGTGTAACAATTTACATAAACTTACACAGCTAGTTCCTCTAAGCATATTTATCAGTGATTATAAGGTCCCAAAAATGTTAGAGGCAGTCACTGTCATCCCTATATGATCATTTCAAATTGCAATCATCCATGTTCAGATATGCTTATTAATCCAGCGGAAGTGCATCTTTATGGTTTAGCTTTGTGCACAAAGATCTTCATGTTCTTTAAGATGTACACATTCAATCAGATTTAAAGCTCAGCCAAAGCAGGAGACTGATTACAGGAATTTTAAAGAATTTTAAAGAATACACTAAATGGAGTCTCTGTCTCCATATCCAAGAGAGACTTAATAATTACTTACAAAAACTCTTGTGTTATATGAAGCAGCATTATGGTCATACAAACAGCATTTGCTCAGTTGGTTGGCTTGCCATGTGAGACGGTCTTGGTGTTTTCAATTTGTATCAAATGGAATCCAGGCTTTCTATGTTGTCATGCTGTGACCTGATGATCTAAAAAAAATACAAAGTACATATCTAACCTGTAGTGCTTGCAAGTGACATCACTGTGTATTAGAAACCAACACATTTGTTTTCATTGATATTTTACCCCATATTCCTTCCCTTTCCCGTTTTTTTTATTTTATCATTAAATAACAGTGGATTCAACTATGATCTTACAACACATCATTTCAAGGAACTCACAGTTTTAACTGAAATTGACTCAGAGTAATGAGCAAACATGGTACTGTAGCACATAAAGAAATATAGAACTATATCATTCTTGTACTCTTTTCAAATAAAAGCGTTTTCAAATAAAACAAGCTTCTTGTTAACACAGAATGGGATAGATACATAGGTTCAATTTCCAGTAACATTACTTACTTTCTTCCCTCAGCTTGTTTAATTCTTTTATTATATCACTATACACATAGGATAAAAGCTCCTCTTGGGATTTTGTTCCATCCAAATAATCTGAGGAAGAAAAAAGAAGTGTTCATGAGTTCTATGCCAGCTATCTGTAATGGCAATTGGCAAAGTTTTCAGTATTCTTGTAGATGCCATCAGAAGAGAAGAAAAAAATAAAAACCAAGAAGAGCACCTCCCCTTTTAGTCTTCCCCAAACTTGTTTTACATGTTAAAAAAACCCAACATAATGGAAAAGTATTCTAGTTAATAATTCATTTACAATTTTTTGTGGTACAAAAGTCTCCGTAAGCATAATGGTAATTACTTGAGGACAGCGGAGCAATGGAATAATTTGGCAAAAAAGGTTACTGTGCAGTAGGTAATTTCAGATTCCCCAGTTTCAGCCTTTGAGCAAGTTCTGGAAGAGCACTGCAGTTCTTATTCTTACTGCAGAGCAAGAAGCAGTGTGCTAATGATGAAGCAGCCACCCAATTTCCTTTCCCTCTGGTCCCCACTCCAGAAGCAGGTAGTCCAAGAGCTGTGTAAGTGTGAACATCACACAAACTTGTGGCGCTGCCCCAACAGCCAGCCCAGCTTTGACACTTTTCATGCAGAACTGGTGACTGTAGTGTGCACAGTCAGCATCTAGAAAGTATCTTCACGACTTAACCAGGATTTCAGTTTTGTTCTGAAGAACTCTGCCAGTGCATCAGCTATCATCTCAGAAGCATCTTATTTAGACTCATGTGTGTTATCTTGTTAAGTGGACTTAATTAGTGATCAGAACATTTCTATTTTTTAATTTCCTAATTTTCATTATTAAATAACAAAAACAAAATCCCTATAGATGTGAAATATAAACCAACAGAAATGTCAAAACCTATTAAGTGCCACAAAAACATTTGAAGAAAATTTTGTCCCATTTAAAAAAATCCCACAATTCAACAAAAACTGCACAAGTGCTACACTTAAGCATTTTATAAGTTTAAAATTAAGGATACCATACCAATTTGCATACTTGCATTGTCTTCCAATTCATTTTTATACTTCAGATACATAGGCCACACGTGCCCATCGAAATACCCTGGTGTATCTGCTGGCTGATAGACTCTGGTGCTATAAAAAAAATACATACGTGTTCCCACATAAGTTTTATATTTACCCCTAGCGTTAGCTGGTTAAATAACAGCTTACATCCAAAATAAAAATAAAAAAAGAAAGGCTGGCTGTATTTTTGTTGGAGCCAAGGAGGCTCCTTTGTTTTAATTCAATCTGTGATATGAATTTCTGCTGTCTTTTGCTATCTCACCTATTTCTGCCAATTAAACTACATTTACGATAACATAAAAGTTTGGGGGTTTTAATTGTAAAAGGTATTAGATAAATTAAAACAGTATTGACACTACTACCAAAATAGGCTACTTTTTCTCTTTTTATTAGGTATACAGATTTTCGAGCTTTAAATGACTAGTTGTTCAGTCTAGACTCTTCCATTCCGGACACAAAAGTCTTAGGTGAGTCTAGTGAGAAACCAAGAAAATGGTATCAACCAAAGCCAGTTGAATACAGGATTTCTTCACTCAGCCAGCAGATTCTGACTTTGTGCACATATATTATTCCAAGCACACAGTATTGCTCCAAATTCAGAGGCAAGTCAGACACTGGCTCAATAATCTAGTTTAGATCCATGGTAAAATTAATGGACAGTCTAAACAAAACCATACACTAAACTCACACATGAACATCATTACTCTAAGAATATTTTTTTTAACCATTTCTCATTTTAAACATGCTTTTACTCAAATATGCAATCAGTAACTAAATAATTTATCAGGACAACAAATTCTTTTTTTAGTGTTTGTAAAGCACTTAATACTTTAATAACCATGAACTCTGGTTATATACTTTAATAACTCTGAAGTAAAAACCAGCCTTAAACTAACAGAGGATAGATGACCTTAATAGCTCATGTTTTCGCAAGCACTGAAGAAAAGTTAGTACAAAAAGGACCACTTCAGTTCATAGAGTGCAGTGACTCTTTTTAAACAATAAGTCAATAATCTTACCTCCTTCTCCTTTTGCACTCTTCATAAGGAAGGGTCAAAAAATATCTTCTGTTCCATAGTTTATTAAGTGGCCTAAAATAATAACATATTTAGTTCCCTCTTCCATTTTAGGGTAGCTTTTAATTTTGGTTACATATTATTGCTTACTCATAATTGTAAAGGAGAAAGCCTTCAACAATTAAAATATAAACATTTTTCAGATTGTCGCACATTTTCTGTGGTTCTTCTGTCACAACACCTGAGCTTGCTGGGCTTTTCATCCAATTGTGAATACTTGTCACCATTTCATCCATATAGAGGGCATCAAGTACTAGATGAAAACAAAGTTAAAAATCCCTTAAAAACAAAGAATAAAAGAAAAAAAAAAAAGAACCCTCAAGTACCCCTACATTAATCAGTATGAATTAAATAATCTACATACAAATTTCAACGAAGGGGAACAGGACTACCCCAAAGATTGTATCTGTAGTTCTGTATTTGCGTTGATGATTTCCTGAAACCAAAGCTTGCACCAGGGTTGGGGTATTTCTGTTGGGCGTAGTCTCTCAGAACTTTATGGCATGTAATATTGTCTGAACTGAATTCACAGCTTTTCACTTCATGACAGAAGCTTCAGGGACTGCTCTCCACTTTCACAAAACTTGTAAAAATTTACTGACCCTGAGACCTCCACCTTTCAGTCAGTTGTCAGAGGGCGGAGCGGACACTCAGCATTTTTTGCTTTGGGTGTTTATAATGTTCATTAGGTGGGCATAGAGAGAGTTAAAGGAGCATGGTGTACAAAGGAAAACAGCACAATGTAATACCTGCTTTTGTCTGTAGACACACAAGAATATATTGAAGTAGTACTGAATGGTAGAAATAAGGCAGCTTTTGGATACCATAACAGCAAACACATTTTTAAAGAGCTTTTAAGAGCAGCTTTTCAGAGCAGAAAATTAAACCTGGATATTTGAATAAGAATGTCCAATTTATCCCTCTAGTTTCACATTCCATTTACATGAAGCCTAGAAGGTGAGCCAAAGACTGCATAGCTGGTAATCACCAGTTTTCAGGTATAACTGAAGGGTCTGACCAATATTCTCATCAATACATTTTGTAACCACAAAGTATCAACAGAGATTAGCTACTAACCAAGCAACTGTTTACAAGTAGATATGACCTGGCCTAAAGTGGATCTGCATCTAGACATCTCCAAGAATAAACTGAGCCAGCATTCATCATGAATGTAAAAATATATGTTCTTTATGTGAGATCTGACATGAAATAAAGGTGTCAGGATAGACCCAAGTTTTGACTGACTTGGAAAACCCAACAGTGATATCCCATGAGTTCATTAGCAAAAGTGGGGGAAAAAAGGGCCGTTACCAAGCGATGAGATTAAGCTTATGCCAGTACTGCAAGACAAGACTTTCAACTGAACAGTACCATTTGCTACTAAACCAGACACAAGTGAAGAAACAGAGGAAAAGATTCAAAAGAGAAAAGGTAAGGTCAAGCACTAGCTTGAGCTATTTACTAGTTAAGCAAGTTTTCTTAAGTATCTCAGTGAACTGAATGAAACTAAGAGAAAGATTGCTCTGAAACAATTACTTGTTTACTGCTTTGCTTGGAAGGGAAGAGACCAAGGGAATAGGGTGGAAGAAGTGTTGAAGCTCATCACAACAATTTCAGTACAATGTTCAAAACCAGTGCATCAGAATTACTGACCATCATATAGCTTAAATCCACGTTCATCTGTTTCTACTTCAGACTCTGGCTGAAGGGGAAAAAAAATTAATTTTTTCAAGGGTGCTTCTATGACCATGCTGAGAGATATATACTCTGGTTATAAACATAAGGGTTATACACTTTTGTATCCAATTAGTTACGTTTATTTTCAACATTAAACTGATGTAAACAACTGTTAAAATACCCTACAAAAACTTTACTTAATCTAGAACAACGAACACTCTAAATCATATGACTTAAGTTCATTAGAGCTTAACTTGAGAAATAAGAGCTCCTTCACCCTCCTTAACAAACGTCCCCAACATCAACACACAAGCTGTTTTGACCTGGCAGACAAAGAACTACTTATTGTTGTATGGGTGTAGGCTTAGGACAGTATCATTAGCACAAAGAATCTTGAAAAATGCACCCATCATACACCCATGCCTTATTTTAAAAGACTGGCAAAGAAGATAGGAAATTTCTTTTGGCTGAGTATATTCAGTGGTTTGGCCACTTAAATTTCAGTTACCACAGGGTTCATTTTATAATTCTTATGAAATTAACATTACTTTAAGCTGCACCAATTTTAAAATTTCATCAATAGGAGAACTGAAAAAAGAAGTGAAATCTACTCAAGCCTAGTTTTATCTATCACATTTTTCTATTAAAACTGTTACCTTAAAGAAGTTATCTTGAGAGATTATGTCACAGTTGGGAAGCATATTCTTAAGTTTTTCTGCTAGTGTTGTTTTCCCTCCATTTGTTACACTGTTAAAAAACATTGAAAAGAAGTTCACCAAGGCAAAAACTATCTTTTAAACATATGTACAAGCTCACAAACTATATAGTACCTATGTTTAAAAGATTAGTTTTTGCTCACATTATTACAGGTATATGCAAAGAAACAATACAGCTTTCCCCACATTTTAGTCATATTAAATGCCCTCTACCTCTAGAATTTTTCTGGCATGTTCCAACAGTTTTCAACAATCACTACAGTAAATCAAACTGTGTCAAGAAATATGCTACAGACACCTGTACCTGAGCCCTCCAACAGACACAGAACAATTTCTCAAGAGTTACATGCTATAAAACTATACAATTATATGTTACATTTGTAATCCAGTTTAAAAAAAATATGTATTCAGAAACAGAAATTGTATCACATCATTCTGAGATGAGATTAAGACTAGTCTTAAACTGTAGAGGAAATTTAATTTTGTATAACTTACCCTCCAAGGCCAATAACCAATACTTTCATAGTTTGTTTTCTCCTCAGTTCTTCCTTTTTACTGTCAAAAACAATAGCCAGTGAAAAACATAAATTCACGAACAAGAAGGCAACTATGGTATTAAGAAATACCAATTATACAGATGATTTATTTTCTCTCCTATTTTCCATCATTTTTCTTTTGGCAAAGGAACAGTCAGAATTTCAGTTGCTTGTTCGAATGCTAATAAAAAAAATGCAATATATATATGCCCCATAAATTCCAATGTACTTTATTTTTGACAGTATTTTAATAATTTGAAAGAAACTCTGGGAGACTCAGTTCTAACGATATTAATATCATACAAGTTCCTAAAGAAAAGCACAATCACTAGCTCAAGCATCAACAACATTAAAAAGACTAACTAGGTAAACAGAAGCTGTGGTGGCAAAACAAACAAAATCATTAAGAACGAAACAAGTGGCATGCTGAGGAGAAAGATGTTTCAAATTTCAATGAAGACTTTTAACAAAGAGTATGTTCAAAACCCCTTTTATGAACCTGGTCTCAACAATGTAATATTCACTGTGTAATTCACCACTCCCTTTCTGAGGGTATTAACACCACAGACCATAAAAATCCTCCTCCTCTGCTCCACCACAGATTAATCTGGAAGCATTAAAACTACTGTAAGGGCAGTTTAAGCCATGCTAGCTGACTTAGCATTGAGAAGGACTAGGTAGCACTTGATTTTCCCCTGAAAAGATCAAAGAGTAAACTCGAAAGGTAAATTTGTCCACCCTGTTGCTGCTACCACATCCCACCAACTCTGAGGCTCTGGCTGCCTGAACAGCTTCAGTGGTCAGAGCTGCCAAGAGACACAATTCTGCCTTGCCCCAGCTCTTTCCCCTGAACTTTGTTCTGGAATGGATGTTTGCAGAGTACATTGTGACCTATACTGGAAAAATACTGCAGCTGAAAAACAGTTCTGACAAGACAGAGGGGAGTTTGTTTCCAGTTTCACATCAATTTACAACTATTTAACCACAGCAAACAGCCTTTTTTCACCTGCTGTATCCTCCTAGGTCACACTTAGGAAGGTAAGACTTATGATACCTAAGACCTGAAAGGACTGAGCAGGTAAAACCCCCTGCCTCTGAAAACAAGTTGTCTGTACTGTACTAGAAAAAAGGGCATCAGTATGAAAAAAACTCCACACTGTTTCTGTGAAACTAAGCTTTAGACAGATCCGGAGCCTGAAATAATAACATCCTCTTGCAATTGGTGCAACGACTGAAGTTCCATATTTCATATATCTGTGATATGAACTTCGCATGTTTTTAAATGTATGGTTATGTTAAAAAAAGAAACAAAAGACAAATCAACTACTCCAAGCCACCACCCTTATTATAGGCATTGCTTTGTGATGGTGCTGGTTACCTACAGTGGTCGGCATTTGCAAGTTTTTTAAGTCAGTATACACTGATTTTCTAAGAATATAATAATTTTCAAATTCAGTGATAAGAATGCTTATAGTATTGGCTATCAATGCAAAGAGAGAAGGCAGATAATTTGTTCTTAAGAAGTGATGATATTCAGGCTACTTAAAAAATAAGATAAAAAAGCTCCTTTCTAAAAATCGTCAGTAAAGTTTGTGTTGCAGAGGATTACCCTTTGTCCCACAAAGAACATTATGCAACAAACCAGACAAACATGTTCACCTTTTGACTTTAATTTAAGTCATTGTCTGTATGCAAATTAATCCCAGTCTACGGGAAAAAAAAAATCATAAAAAATCACATCAACTCTTCTGCCGCCCTGACTAATGTGTAAAATTTTTTTCTAAAGCGAATTTGTCACAAATGCTGCAACACAGAAATCCTAAATTACTCTATCTTGGGCCCGTCTGGCTCTTTAAATAGAGCACAAACCCACGACAGCGTTAACACATCATTGCTGTCACGCCGTTTTTCAGGGCATACCGCGGCAAAGCTCCCACGCACGGGGACACCCGAAGGCGCACCGGACCCGGACCGGGAACGTCTCTCACAGCTTTGGGCCCACACAGCGGGGCTGGCGGAGGTTCCCGGCCGCGCCTTCACTAGTTGCCGTTCCAACACTTCAGCGCCTCCGAAGTTCGCACTCAACTTCAACCACGCCGCGAGGGTGCTAAGAGCACATCCTTCCGGCAGCGAAACTCGGCTCAGGCGGAGCGCCCGCCTCCTACGCGCTGTGACGGAGCTGTCCGGGGCGCGCCCACCTCCGAGCCAGGCGACCCCGCGCACAGGACGCCCCAGCCGACTGCGAGGAGAAAGCAGCCCCCGTTCGCAGCCGCCTCGGGCCGCCCAGCCCCGGCCCCGCCGCCCGGGCGGCTCCTCCGGCGCGGGGCAAGCGGAGAGGGAAGCGGCGGGGCCTCGTTCGGCGGAGCGCGCTGATTGGTCGTCCGGGCCC
>JBBMKD010000115.1:3790666-3829694 GCA_037834095.1 Argya squamiceps | reverse complement strand
CCGCGCACGGACAGCCGATCGCCGTCGCGCCGCTCGCCCGTCCGTGCTTAGGCCGGCTCCAGCCATGTCCAAGCCGCCACCTAAACCGGCCAAGCCAGGTGAGGGAAGGACAGAGCGGCCTGGCTCGTCCTCCCCGTGCGGGGCGCGACGCAGGCCGTTGCCTGCTGACACGCGAATGGCTCGGGTTTTGGGTCTGCGCTCTCAAACAGGGCCCAGGCGCGGGTGGGAGCGGGGCAGAGCCGCCCTTCCGTTCCGGACCGCACGGTGACGGCGAGGAGGGCTGCCGCTTCCGTGGCTGGAAAGCACCGCGGACAGTGGAAAGTTGCCCTCGGACACTGTATCTGGCTCGGGAGAGGGTTCGCGAGTGCCCCCGAGTCGGAGCCATCGCCCGGGGACAGGCTCCCCGTGTCGCCCCGGCTTTCGTTGTCTGCAGCACGGAGCCGCGGTGCCCGGCCGTGGCCCTTGGCGTCGTGGCGTGCCCGGCCGGCAGCAGCCGTCCGGGAGCTGCTTGCGTAGCCTGAAGTGCAGAGGAAACCTTTTACCCTTTCCAGAAACAGCGCTGAAATACTCTGAGGTTTGCCTCGTGATTGCACGGATTGGCAATATATTAGCGCATAAAGTCATAGTGTAGTCGCGTGCAACACTCTTCACCTTAAAAGATGGAATCCACCGTTTTCGCTTGTAGGACTCCCGTGAGAGCCAAACTCTAAATGTGCTCTTTGAAATTCAGGTGCCGATGTACACATCGCCCTTTCTAGTGCATTTAATCATCGATGTATGGGGTTTTGCTCCTTAGTTGTCTTCAGAAAAATTCACTGCAAAGCTGATTTTCTAAAAAAATTAATACCAACCGTAGCTTTTTCTAAAAAAATATTGAAAAGCCATTGGAAGTTGCGCAGTTTTAAATCTTAGAATAGAAGTGGCATTTTTCAGGTAAATACGAATTCTTATGTCAAAAATTTAACCTTTAGCTTTAGGGTTCTGAGTTTTTTGCAGCAAGGAATTGATCTGGAAAATTAATGGCTATTTGTCGTGTTTGTGTATTATGTCGGTGTAAAAGCTTAAATTCTTACTTAGAAAATAAAAATCCACTGTGATTTTAATTAAATAGATAAAGACTAGTTGATGTCTCCCAAAACAGGATTTTCTGATCTCTAAGTACATCTGAATTTCAATTTTTTTTTCTTGCATTTGGAATGCTGTTTGAGATGTCAGTATTTAAAAAAAATGCCTAGCCTAATTGAGTATTTTAACTAGGCAATGTATAAAATAAGTTTTTAATTTGAGGTCAAGTGAGTGCAGAAACAGTTTCGACCATTTAAGCTATCAATCTCATCCTGCGTGCAGAAGCAAATCTGCTAAAGCTCTCTGGCTGTAATTTCATCCTCAGAAGAATTTCCTCTGCCCTGTAGTTTGCTAAGCTTCTTTGAAAACAGCTTACTTTAAATGAAGAATACAGTAATCAAAGCATTGCTATTGTGGACCCTTACTGAAAACAATCAGTACTGAGGAAATCTGCAGACTTCTGAAAGGATGTGGTGTTTCACGGCCGAGTATGTGTGATAAGTGGGATTTTCCAATGAGGTTGGTAACTCAGTTTTCTGTTTTTCAAGAAGATAAGTTAAATTTAATGTAAGATTCTTAAGGAGTTAAAGGCTCTAGCCGTGCCTGACTTACAGGAGCTCTCAGACTGATTCAGGCATGTTCTGTCTGATACGAGGTGTCTCTCTCCAGTTTGCGGGGAACAGCTTGTGGTGTCCTTGATCTGATAAAATGCAGGCTGTCATCAAGAGGACAGGTTCCCTACCCCCACCATCCCTTTCCGTTCCATTTAGTTACGTGACAAGTTGGTGGTGCTCTAACTTTTTTATGTAAGGTTATTTTTATGTCTATGTAAGGTTATTTTTATGTCAGATAAACTTGCTGAGCTGGTTTACCAGCATGAGTGCTTGACACAGCAAAAGGAAATTTGTAGGAGAAGGAAGAAAAAGAAAATAAGATTGTCTTGCTAATGACTTTCAGAGCTGATTAAGGGTAATAAGATTAATTTTTCCAAATCCCTAAATTTGAGGAGAGAAAATTTTATTTATTTTATAAAGGGTTTCTGTTGTGTCAGATTTTTTCAAAGTAATTTTCTGAAAGGAATTGCCTTGTAGCGTACTTCAAAATAGCTCTGTAGTTGCATGTCTGACTTCTGTATGTTAATATAAGATACAGATAATACAACTTTGGTACTGTAATCACATTTCTTAGGGTTTACAGATAGATGTTCTTTAAAGACATAAATATAGGAACTGCATGTGGTGATACAGTTTCTACAGCAGTGTAAGGCTGTCTCTTTTGGTGGCATTTTGATTGCTTTTGCTAGAATGTCTTGGTGCCTTTGGTCAAGCTGTGTTGATTTTTTTTCACTGAGCATTATTAGGTATCAAGTCTATAAGCTCTGTCAGGAAACAGCAATCCTGCTTGCATTGCTGATGAATTACTGCAGTTCAGAACAGACAGAAGAGAAAAGAAGACATTGGTCGTCCGTTCTTCTGTGTTGGGAAACAAGAAGTGCAGATTGGACAGAGAAGGAAGGAAATATTTTGGTGGTGGGGAAGTGAAAATATATAGTGAAATAAATATCCCTTTTAAAACACTGAGTCTTCACTGCTCAGCTCAGGGATTTTGGACATTATGCTTGGACAGTGCTTTTGAAAGTGTGGGGAAAGGAGGAGATGTGAAGCTAGCTATGGCACTGTCATTTTCTTCACTACATTAGAGCATTTTTTCTCACAGATTGCTTTTCTGAAAATCCTGATGCATGCACAGCACCTACGGATTTCAGTTACAGAGAGATGGTTTTTGACATCAGCATATGTTAGGTGGTTGTGTTTGTGAGCACTTGAGCTCATCATTTGAGTCTCTAGTCAGTCCTTGGGTAAGGGGGCAAGATTGTTTATAGAGGGTCTAAAAGTCTTTTAACTTACAGTGTTTGAGGCACTTTTTTTTAAGAAGTGCTTTGCTTTTCTCGTGTAACTCTGTATTGTTATTGTTTGCTAGCTGTAGTTTTTATTTAGTCTCACTTTTGAAAATAAAAGGGAATGGAGTGGATGTTGAAAATAGCAGAAACATACTGTTCTGTCAGTATTATCCAAGAGTAGTGTTTCCCGTCCATCTTTTAAGAAATATGTCAATGTCTCAAACAACTTTATTTGCAGAGTTCATATCATTTTGGATATTAATCCTGTGTACAAAAGTTACTTATTAAGTCCTTTGGATATGACAAGCTTTAATGGCTTCTTAATGGCTGAGTTGTCTGCTACTTAAACACGGTCTTCTTGAAGAGTACTAACTGTCTGGTGATGTCTTTTTGATTAGAACCTTATGCAGTGTGCAGCAAAGGCTTTTGGGGAGATGAAAGGAGTGTATTGATATTTTTAAAAAACCTTACTTTCACGTTCACAGGAAGGTTTGTTGATCCTGGCCTAGAGTTGACACAACATTTATATTTTATGGAGGAAGACCAGCCTTTGTACTAAGGAAATTAGAGTTTTATATTACTCCAGTTGAGAGGGAGACAGGAGGAAACATAAGGATTTAACATAAAGGGTTGCTACCTCAAAGCAGTTTTGTTGACTTTTCTCCCACTAGTAGCTGTCAGAGTTAAAAGTACGATTCTGGACATAAATACTTAGTTTGAATCACAAACAAGTTCACCACAGTTCTAAGGTGAAGTAGGAGCTGTGACAGCATTCACAGAATCAAAACCACTTGCACTGAGTCACATGCCTAAGATCTTGGCAGTAGGCTTGAATTTGACATAAGTGATGGTGGTTTGGGTTTTTTCTGTACTCAAAGAAAGGTTTCTGTTATTTAGGAAGATCTGAGCATGTGAATGTGGGGAATTACAGTGCAGTCATCAGGTCTGAGGGGAGAAAAATGACAGAGAAACAATTAAACAGTTCCCATTCTGCTTTCAATATGAATTATAAACTTTCCTTTCTGACCTCAAACCCTCTTGTTACTGCAAGTTGCTGGACCTCCAGCAAGGTTCCTGCAAGTGAAGGCATGCTAGTATTCGTAAAAATAAAATTCATAAGAAACAGAAGATTTCAGCATCAGGCTGTGACAGTGACATTGTGTTCACTTACATCTTCTCTGAGAATATTTTTACTTCTGATTTTCTGTAGCAAAGTGATGTTTGTTTCTTCTACCCCAGATATTAATTAGTGCAGTCCACGATTGTTCCTGCATGCCCCAGTTTGTCATTTAGGCTGGTACCAATCCTATCCTATCTATCCTTTGCATTCTTTTTAGTATGTTCTTAAACATGTTACTAGGCTTGCTTGCCTTTTTTTCTAATATAGCCTTCCCCCCTCCCCCACCATGTATTCTCTGTGTTCACTTCCCCTTTCTAGTAAGCATTACTTGGAAGTTGAAGATGGTTCTCTAAATACCGGGGACTCCACCTTTTTCTGTCACAGTTGTGGCAGTCCTTAAATGCTCTGTTGAATTCTGCTGCGTCTGTGAGCAAAGTGCCAAAGTACAAACGCCACTCCTGTAAAAAGTATTTCCAGTACTTTTGTACCTGTTTGGAGGCCTGTGTGCAAAGCACCTTGTTTTCCAGTTCCAAAGGCTACAGGCTTGGGGCAGAGAGGCTAGAAAGCTTCTCAGAGGAAAAGGACCTGGGGGTGCTGGTCAGCAGCTGGCTGAACAGGAGCCAGCCCAGGTAGCCAAGAAGGCCAGTGACATCCTGGCCTGCATGAAAAGTGTTGTGGGCAGCAGATAGGAACTGTCCCCCTGTAGTGGGTGCTGGTGAGACTGCACCTCAAGTCTTGTGTCTGGTTCTGGGCCCCTTGTTACAAAATAGATTGAGGTGCTGGAGAGAGTCCAGAGAAGGGCAGTGGAGCTGGTGAAGGGTCTGGAGACTAGGTGGTACAAGGAGTGGCTGAGGGAGCTGGGGTGTTTATCCTGGAGGAAAGGAGGCTCAGGGAGACCTTACTGCTTTTTAGGACTGTCTGAAGGGAGGTTGTAACAAGATGGATACTCATTTCTTGTTCCAAGTGACAAGTGCTAGGACAAGAGAAAATGGTCTCAAGTTGTGCTGTGGATGTTTGGGTTGGATATTAAGGAAAACTTCTTCACTGAAAGTGTTTGTCAGGTATTGGAACAGGCTTTGCATATTTTCTCCTTTTGGGCCATCTGTTACAGGTAGGGGTTCAAATTAGTTGTCTTCAGTCAAGTTGGTGCTAGAGTAATTGGTTCTGAACTGTTTCTGTGCAGCATTATGACAGCAAGGAGAAAGGTGGCTGATAAGAGCTCAGGTTTAGCTTGAACCATATAAGAAATAGATAGATTTGTGGCTTTTTAACTAACTGTAGATGACCATAGTCAATTCTGATTTTCTACAGCACAGAGATTATCCCTCTGCGTACTGATAGTGCTTTGTGGCATGCAGTGAGTCGATTCATCTTGAGTTAGTTATTCTGATTTTTTATGGTAGTCTTGAGTTACTCAGTCTTAGTATAGCTAATGAAAAGATGCTGCATCAGGATCAATATTAGGATTTTAATTAGGATTAGGAGCCTCTTGTTCGAGTCAGTGAGATTTGATTATGGCTTTCTATGGCAAATGCTAATAAAAGACCTCGTATCAGTCCAGTGGGGCCAAGCCTTGGTAGCTCTTGTGAACACTGAGTTACCACCATCATTATTTTGTTTAAAATATGTGTGTTTTGAACCAAGGACTGTGTTGGGGTGGGTTTTTGTTTGGGGATGTAATATTATTTGACAGCTAATGAAATTCCATTATCTCCCCTTCAGTGCTGAAATTTCAGCCTAACACAGATACCAAAGTAAGTAATACCATGCAGGTATAGGTCGGTTTTTTCTTTTTTAGCTTTTCATTGTGGGATTGAAAGCAAATAAGAATGGGGAATGTTTTGGTGATAGAGGGGATTTTAACGCTAATGTCTGTGGTGGTTTAGGGAAGCTAGAGTAAAAGAACAGAAAGGAAGTGGGAAAAAATAAGTCACTGTGAGAGAAACAGTAACTCCTTGTCACTGTGCTCCTTACTTAGCACTTCTTTGGAAGCAATCTGCTGTTAACAATTCTGCAATTGGTTAAAAATAAACCTCAAAGTTGTAAGAGGAAAAAAAACTTAGACTTTTTAGAAAATGGTGGTTTGGTTTTGTGAGGTCTTGTTATTACTTAGCATTATGAAGCACAGCAGCTATCTCTCTTCAGTACCCATCAGAAGCTGCATTTTTAAGGTGTCCTTACTGTTTAGTCTCTCTGTTTCATTGCTTTTATGCACTTAAGAGAGAAGGGATAGTCTTAGAATTATGAGTTGCATGTTTCCCTTCCTCAGAAAAGCTGGAGAAGTTATTCAAAATAAATTAAAAAGTATAGGGTCAGCCCAACCTGACATTAGTTTTATGTTGCTACTTACAGAGAATAGTTAGTTTGACTCCTTCACACCGTGGTGCACTGCTGAGGGAGGGTTTGACAAGTTGTGACTTGGGAGATTTGTGTGCTGAGGGTATTTGTATCCATTTAGTATGTGTAATAAGTTACCTTTTTTGCTTGTCAAATAGTTGTTTTGCAGATGTTTAATGCAAATCAGGGAGAAGACAGTGTTATGACTAAAGTTTAGGATTTGTGAGACTGAAATATTACTGGTTAATGTCTCAAATTTGCAAAAGTAGGGTGTGCTTTGCTGGTGATGTGGAAGACAACAGTCCAGGTGGAAAGAGCATGAGCACCAGAGGATGGCCACAACAAACCAGCCCATGTTTATCAAGAAGCTGGGGTTTGAGCCAGATAAGGGAGGAGGCCTAGAAGAAGTGTTTTATCGTGTCGTCTCAACTGGCTCAGGCGTGAAAACTCCCTTTTGTGGGGAAGGTGTCAGACATTCACACTATGCCTGAAGGTATTCATCCCTGCTGGTGGGGTATAACTAGCTCAACTACACTTACTTGAGAGGCAGGTGTCATGTCTTAGCATGTGTCATAAACCATCCAAAACCCCAACCTCAGACCAATTTCTGAGGCCCTCCACCAGAGGACTGCAGATGATCCTCAGTGTTATATCAGAGAGTGTTAATTTTCACTCCCCCCTGCAGAGATACCTGGGCATTCCCACCTGAACTTGAGCATGTGTTAATACATTTAACTTTGTGCTTCATGGGTTGTTCCTGTGGATCAAGGTTGTGACCATCACTTTGAAGCATGGACATCACATGGACATCAGAATTGCTAGTCTTGTCACTGGGTCCATGGGTGGTGAAATCTTTCTATTCTTATTCTTTCTTTCTGTCTTTCTTCTCCAAACTTTATCTGGAAATGTATTGTAAACCAGATGAAAAAATTCCAGTCAAGGCCTTAGTAAATATTACCCTCTATTTGATTAAGCTGAAGCTGGCCAAGTTAGTTTCTGAAGTTTGTTTGGATTTTGCTTTAAAATTTGCCAAGTACCTAATTCTACCTTAGTATTCTGAAAGTTTGTGTATAAAGGTTTGTTATTGAAGATTTTTGTTGTTTCTCCTGCTCTAAACGGCTTAAACAACCTTCCCCTAAATGCACCAGAACAGGCCAGGGCATAACAGGACTGAAAAGAAGAATGCTTTAAATCTGTCCCTGTGCTTAGAAAAAGGTTTGTTGTGGGACATGTCAGTGCCTGGTGCCTTTGTGTAGTTTGCTTTTAAAAGGGATACTCCTCTCATTGATCATGCTGAGAATAAAGTAATTTATGTGTGCCTGGTGCCTTGAAATTCTGCAAAAGTACATATGTCTTCTGTGTTCTAGTTACTTTGTCATTTAAAAGTATGTAGTGGGGAGGTGCAGTCAGTCAACTTTGATTAGTTCAAGTCAGTGCCAGTTACTGGTTCACTGTCCTATAAGAATCTTGAAACATGGTTTGTACTAGAAAGGTGGTAGTAAGTGGGAGCAGAGGAAGATCTTGCGTGTTTTCTAACTTTTTGCATCTTCCAAAGCAAAAATTACTGCCAATGCAAGTTCTGTCTGCATGCCTAAAGGTAGGTATTGATAGATGAAAGTACTTCCAGTGATTACAGGTACCCATGCACCTAATTAAATACAATTTCTCTGTGTTTGCAGAACTGGGATTCAAGTGTAATGTGCCCTCTGCATGCTAACATTTTGTTATTTCAATCTTCTAGACTGAATTTTTGCATTAGAATTTGGTACCAAAAAATCTATTACAAATGCTAAAGTCCCCTTGTTCTAAGCTCTTAAATGAAGCAAAGTGAACAGGCTTAACCTCTCTTTATCAAGAAATTTTTAAAATATTGGTGCCAGTAATGAGTAGTGTTTAACTTCAGTATAAAGCACTATGAAATTAACATTAACCAGACCTGTAGTTCTGTAGATGCAGATCTGTACTTTGTATTTCATCGCAGAAGAATATTTTAGCGTGTGTTGGTCTGTCTTTGATACCACAATTGGACGTTTGGGGAAGTAACTCCCTGTTTCACGTTTATGGAGTTTAAAAGAACCCTGCAAACAAACAATGAGTTGCTTTGTTTAAATAATGTGTCAGCTGTACTGTAATTGGCATCAGTGTTTTTAGTCTTCTTTGTCTCCACAGGTGTGATAACTTTAGAAAATCTGTTGGCATATACACAGTACGTTAGTATGAAAGACACATGCAACACACAAATGAGTATTTCCTCCTTTTCCCTGTCTTCTGCCATCGCCCCATTTCCCCTTTTAATATTTTTTACTCTTCCCTTTTGTTGTTTATTCCCTCCTCTTACTTACATTAAACACTGAAAATTGGTTCATGATGGTTGCAGTCTCCATAGTTCTTAGGTGTGCAGTTCTGTCTTGTGTTTTTGTGTCTTCTGTGTGAGAAAGCCAAGGAGAAGGGTCAGTATTCCGGTCTTCCATCCTGTTGTGTCATCTCTTGCTCTTTTTTATTTTCTTTTTTTTTCTTCCTTCATTATTTGTCATTGTTGCTTGGCTTCCTCACAGCTGCAGTTCACATTTCATGCTGAACCTCTTGGTCCAGGATGAATGGTGTGCTGTCCTTGTTCATCATCTCTGTATAGGTAGTAAACATCACTCAGGTTTCATTCTTTTTAGCAGTTGCTACAGTTGCAAGTACTTTGTTTCTGGGGCAAAGATTTGAGAAGTGTTGGACCTTTTATGTCCAGGAAATGGCTGCTGTGTGAAAGAGAGAACAAACGAATAAAGTCAAATTGAATTTCTATTATTAAAAATTAGGAACTGGGAGAAGCAATTACATATTGGAAAAGAAAGTACGTACAATAGTTACATGCACTTGGTAATGTGTTTACACAGGTTCATTTTATGTTTGTAGTTTTACATACACTTAGTCACAAAAATGCCTGAGAATAGAGAACTACAGAAATGTTTTGCTTAGTAGTTATGCCTTGGCTGATATGCCTCGGCATTGCTGTTGCTAGGGAATATCCAGAGGCATTTGAAAATATAATTTAGGAGTCACCCCAAGGGATGCTTCAAAATGGCATTTGGGTGCCATCCTCCTTTCTCAAGGTGATCAGCATATTCACCTCTAAAATGTCATTTCTAAAGCCCTTGGGTTAACTTTCTAAAATGATTGCTTTTGTGGGTAGGATTTTAGAAACTGGAATCTAAAGACTACATCTTTACTAGCATCTTTTTACATCTTTACTAGCAGAAAAGAAAAGACAAAAAAATTCTAGAGATGATCATTCTTAACTAAAAACATAAAGGCTTATTCTTGAGACCTACTTTGTCTTTACCTGCTTAGCTCCATTTAATACGCGACACAAAATGTTGCATGTGTACACTTTATTGTACAGTATAGCCTTCGGTAGTAAGTTCATCAGTTTCTCTGAGTACACAAAATAGCCTGGACCTACTGTGACCTAAGTAACACATCCTCCTGATGGATGATACACTGCTTCAGTCACAAGTTAATCTGTAGAAACGCGTACAGTGTAAGAACCTATACTTGCAAGCTTATAGCATTTAAAAGTAAATAAACCTACGTGCTTAAGGCTTCAGATACCTAAAATACCAAACAGTCTGCATAATAAATTCCTCCAGTAAGTCCAGTGGAGTCCAGCAGTTTGACTAATTAAATTATGTAGCATACGTGTTTCTTCTGTGTTTGTACTTTCTGTCCGTGCTCTTAAAATGTACCTTTTGAATTTTTAAAATAGTTTGTAGGGAAGCTTATTTTGCAATTTATGCAATTTAATTTGAACCTTTCCGCAATAAGGTTATTTTTTCTTGTCTTGAATGTTGCTGACAGTCTCTTCTAAAGTGCCCTATTAAAACATCTGTAAGCTACTTACTGGAATTGCAAACCCCATGCTTTATTTTAAGCATCTGAAATAGTACAGGGCATCAGTTGTACATTAAATAGGACTTTGTGACTGTTTGTCATTTTTCTTTATGAGTTCTGTGTCGCTGCATTATTTTCCTAATAATGTCTGCAAGTAAGTGTAAGAACATGTTGGTGACATTGGTTTGTTTCTTTCTTCTTTCCTTAATTCTGTCATTTGACAGATTTGATGTTAGTAATAAAAGTATGTGCAGCATATACGAGTGTGTGAGGGAATATATGAGTGAAATTACTCTTTCCCTCAGAAATCAATGACAACACTTCTCTTGCCCAGTGAACTATAAAGACCATGTTAAGTGTGCAGAAGAGGCTACTTACATGTAACTGATCAGGTGGCCAGTTTCCTTCATAACCCATGTTGCTGGGTTTTTTGACTTAGGCTGCTGAGTCTTTTCATCAGGATTTTCTTTGATAGAGGCATAGCACAAATTCATTCAGCAACCGGCATTAAGCTTGAAGGAAAGGAATGTATTTGGATTTAAGGACTGCATTTAAAGGCATGATACTAGTACTTTTTTTTTAATTGGGTCTTTTTGTTTTGTTTTTGTTTTAGGGCAGGTTAAAGTGTTCAGGGCCCTGTATACGTTTGAACCCAGAACGGTAAGTATGTCTAGACTTCAGTGGTTTGAGAATCTCACTTTTAACCTTGTCTATATTTCTTCAGTTCTGGTGTTATTGGCATATTAGACTTACTCTACTAAATTTTTAATAAACTGTTTATGGATAGTCATTCTTAATGTGAAAAAAATCATCTGATAAATCATCAGTCTCTTTTAAGAACAGCTCTGTTTAAAAGCAGCATGCTTTCTTCTGTAGTATCAGTTACCTCCAATCAAAAACCAGAAATCATAAATAATTGTTTTTTCTTCCAAAGCAACAATAATAGTTGAGAGCTAAGAGATGTGAAGAAATGGGACCAATCAAAAAGGGGATGAAGTTAACAAACATAAGATATATTTTACTGCTTCCATTGCACAGGGCTTTGTTGGAAAGGCCTTAGTCTTCTTGTATTAGGGAAATTACTGATCCAGAAGGTTAGCTGTAAGCAAGTCAAACTATGGACTGTCAGGCTGTTATTACAAAACCAGCACACTAAGTAATGGAGAATTTGAGTTATCATTGTTTTGAATAAGAGGTGAATGTATTCTGACTTATCTAGGCATTTGTTTTTCCTACATACACACATTCAGATATATTTTATTTGTTTACCTTTCCTTTTTTTTCTTAAGCCAGATGAACTGTACTTTGAAGAAGGAGATATCATTTACATCTCAGACATGGTGAGTCTAAGACACCCCATACAGACTGAATACTTCTGAGATGCAACATATCCCATCTAAAATATTTTCCCTTTTCTCTGCAGAGTGATACAAATTGGTGGAAAGGAACTTGCAAAGGGAGAACTGGACTTATTCCAAGCAACTACGGTAAAGTCTAGAATATTTTTATTTGGTAAGATCATTCACAATCAAAGGAAATCACTAAATAAAAAGACATCTTTTCAAACCAGTACCACGGTACTGGTACTTAACAGTACTCTACCATGTATTGCAGAATATATCCCTCTGCATCTCCATCTGTACATCAGCAGTGGGCAAGCTGTCTTGTATTTTTATAGCCTAGGGACAGCTTGAGTTTGCTGAGTGTTCGTGTTTCTGGTTATGCTCTTAACAGATACTGAGATACTCTCAGTTTTGAGGGGAGGAACACTTGGATCTAAAGGATGGGGGTCTGTTTGCCTTTTGTTGTTTTTTTTGGTGAATATATTCTGCCACAGAAAACATTGGTTCCTTGGAGTTTGTAGCACGTTAAATATCCCATACGTGTTTGAACTGAATAGAAACTACTTCTTCATATTGAACTAAAATGACTTTTAAAAGCCGTGAGTACAGACAACATAACACAATTCCTCCAAGTCCTGCCAGGAACTGTAGGCAGAATACTAGTGTGTCATGACAGATCACATCACAACTGCCAATATGACTTAGGTTGATTCATGTTGGCCCTTTTTCGGTAGGAGATACTATGGTAGCAATGTTGTTTCCCTGTCCTGTAGTTAGTAGAAATACATTAATGGAAATCTGTGGTATAGTCATTGAGGCTACATCAAATTTCACTTTAGTTTGTGACTTCCAGACTGACTCTATTCTTGCTGTCTGCCAGAGATCGGAGGTCATGCACTGTTCATTTGCAAGAAGACTAGTTTATAGATGCTGCATATCTACATTCAAATTTCTTTTGAGTATTGAAGTGTGTTATATTTAACATAAACACAACATTCTATTAACTTGTGTTCCCATTGAGGTTATTTGTAAAGCTTCAGTTTTAGACCAGGGTAGGAGGACTGGTGTCTCTGCCCACACATTTGCAAAAATTCCATGTATAAGCAGAACAGAAGCTTTTGCAAACCTTACAAACAAGGAGTACTAGGAATACATCTTCTGATGTAAACCGATTGTGCAATGTGATGCTCTGAAATTTTCACAAGGTTTTCTCTAAATTAGTTTCCCATGCACTGGAAATTAAAGTGCGTCTCACTAGTCTGTCACTCACAAATCTTTTTTCATTTTAGAATCAAATATGTTTTGTTTCCACGCAGGTGTCAAGTACTTGTTTCAGAAGTAGTTAGAATTTACTCTTTCATTTCAGTGGCAGAGCAAGCAGAGTCTATTGATAATCCACTGCATGAAGCTGCCAAACGAGGTATGTTTGGTGTTTTAGTTGTGTGATGCTGAGGTATGATTTGCTTGTTTTCTACTATAATAATAATATATTTAGAATGAAGATGTTCTGCCTTGTTTTGATTGTCTTGTTTCTTGAGCAAATTATCTGGTAAGTTGTACAGCTTTGGAAAGGTGAGATACTCCTTGGTAGAGCTGCCACTCTGTCTATACACAGAAAAAGTGTATTGCCATCCATTTAACTGCATAGGGATATAAAGATCTGGGAATGGAAGAAAAGATGTTTAGTAGACTTAGTATGACTTTGGTATGACTTGATATGATTTGATATGATTGTTTGTTCAATGAATTATAAATGTTGCTGCTAATCGCTTCCTCTCTTTGTAAGTTCATGGGAGGACTGACACCATTCAGAAAGTGCTGTTTACCTTTCCAAAGGAAAAATGATCATCAAAACTGATTTTGTCTTTCAGGAAACCTGAGCTGGTTGAGAGAGTGTTTGGATAATCGAGTTGGTGTCAATGGCTTAGACAAAGCTGGAAACACAGCTCTGTATTGGGCATGCCATGGAGGCCATAAAGGTACCAGAGCATTAATTTGAAATTATTGTTCTCTGGTTTTCTTGTTATGCTTGTTAGGCTGATTGATAAAATTGCAGGGCTAAGTAATAAAACCAGATTTTTTTCAGTGTAATTCTATTTTTTAAAATAAAAATCAGAGTAGGAGGGAGGTTCAGCTCCATCAAGTGCTGTGTTATTATTTCATGCAGAAGCTTTTTTTTTTTGTGACTAATTGTTGTTTGCCCAATGCAGTCTGACTTACAGATTTTCTTTAGCTGATTTGAGTAGTCTTTTGTGGAATCTTAACTACAATGAATGCAAAAATAGCATAAGTCCTTTCCACTAAATTCTTCTCTTATCATCTCTCCCTGTTTTCTGCAGATGTAGTAGATGTCCTGCTTACCCAGGCAAACCTAGAGTTAAACCAACAGGTAGGTTGAACCAACAGACTCTCAGAATAGAGGTGTGATGTTACTCACCCTTGGTAGAAGCTGAAAGGTTTATTGCTGCATTTTAATCCTGTTGCTTTTCCCTCTAACTCCACAGAACAAATTGGGAGACACAGCTTTGCATGCTGCTGCATGGAAGGGTTATGCAGATATTGTAGAGATGCTGCTGGAAAAGGGTAAAGATCTTCACCAAGGTTTCAACAATCTGTGTGCAGAGTAGATTCATGAAGCTTTTTAATTTGTATTTCTTAAGTGTTTCCATATAACTCGGGTACAAGTCGTTAGCCAGCTCACCTGCCTGACTTGCAGGAAAAGTCTTGCAGAAAATTCTGGCAGCTGTTTGGAAGGTAGACGTCTCACCTGCTCAAGCAAATTTCATCCACTTTATAGACAAAATCAGGCACTTAAACCTCAGAACAGCAATGACATCTGCTTCTTAAAAAGGAAGAGCAGCCAGCAAGTTCCCTAATCAACTATGGCTTATGCAAGAGCACCATAGCTTTTGGTCTGCTTCAGAACAGTCTGTAGCTCAGATTCCCTTGTCCATTACTGTTCTACCTACATTAGTGAAATTCATATCATAATGACATTGGTTGAGAAGTAACAGGGATTGTGATTCATGATGAAAAATTTCTTCATGAAGGGGCAAGAACAGACCTGAAAAACAATGAGAAGAAACTGGCCTTAGATATGGCAACGAACGCAGCTTGTGCTTCCTTGCTTAAGAAGAAACAGAGTGCAGGTATTTCTGATTTTGTTTTTCTGATAATTTTACTTTTGGAGAATTAATATTTTAGCCAAATACCAATATCCTGATAGCCATAAAAACCATTTGGGAAGTACATGGGCTAAGAATTGTGTTTGGAAGGGCTTGCTTGTGAGGGTTAGTTCAGAGCTATGATACGAATGTGGTTTATCATACGCCAAGCTGCTGACTCCACCCAAAATGCCACCTTGTGTCAGCAAGAGGCAAAAAAAAAAAGAGTTCAGAAGGTGTGAAAATAGTAAGGGAAGAGAAGAAAATAGAAGACAGGCCTTTCAGACAGAATGAATGAAAGTAAGGATGGAAACTATTTTAAAAGTAGCATACTACAAGGGACAAGGTACAAGAATAAAAGAATGTGCTGTCTTTCTCCATGTGCTTGTCTGTTCCTCGAAACTTAAGCCAAACAAGCACCAACATATGATCCTCATTTTCTTACTGCTAATTTTTTTAACTTTCTTATTTCTATGTGCCTGAGTGACTGTCTAACAGAGAAATAAAGAAAGAATGCTTTCAGGCAGTCTCGCTGCCTCCCGCTGTGTTCATCTTTCCTAATAGTGTCCATGTCCAAAAGACTTAAAGAGGCTATTTTAAAAAGCTGAACAAAGGCTGAATTGTTCAGTACTGTGTAACTACTATTGCCTGTAGCTTTCAGGAGGCTGAAATTAGGGTGGACACTCTTAAGTGAAAAAAGAAATTACTTAAAAACACAGGCAGGGTTACAGTCAGTTTTGTTGGGATATGCAGTACAGCAATTGCATTGTCACAGGACTAGTGGGAACAGAGGGAATGCTAACCTGTAGGAGCCTAGAGGTTATGGTGATTAAATGAAGGAATGGCTGACTGCAACTTGAGAAGGCCAGGAAGAGCAGTTGCTGCAAAAATAATTGTCCTGCTCTTTGGTAGAGGCAGAATCAGGATTTCCCAGAAAACTGGGAGATTATCTCTCCCAATCTTGGTTCTTAGGAAAGCAGTTGTAAAAAAGGGCAGAAGTCCTTCTGTGTGTGTGTATTTACATACATCCATACATATATACATACATACATGCATATATAATATTTATTGATAGATAGATATTGATATAAATATATATAAAATATAATTTTTTCCTAAAGTTACTTGATCCCTGTTAGGAACACGTTGTTCATCTTTGCATGTTGATTGTAAGCAACTGGTACAGGTGTTTTCTCTGTTCTGATGTCACAATAATTATACTAATGTTTTATTTCCCGATACTAAGTAACTAATCTACATAACTGATCTACTTCTTCACTCCCTTTAAATTAATTTTATTTCAATGACTAACGGATTTTTTGTCCTTAGTCACTTCATCTATCACCAGTCTGGTAATTTCACAATGTGTCTTTTTTTGCTTGCCTTGGTGTAACAGCTGATATCTTCAGTGTAACTGCAGTTTCAGTATTAGCATCCTTGATAATTCTTCTGTCTCGACTTGGCCTTTTATAATATCTCTGACACCACTGACCTGTATACTTCTCTTGCATTTTGTATTTTCTTGGTTATTTTCACTAATTTAATTTTTCTGTCTCTTGAGTCTGCATTTAAGTATTTCCAATGTCTGGAAGTGAAACATTGTTCTTTTTCAGAGATTCAATTCTATATCAGCAGTCTTCTCTCCCTTGTTCCTGTTTGCATAAGGCTTCTATCATAGTCCATCTCTAAAACTGTGTTATTGGAGGAAGCTTACTTTGTCTCCACTTCAATGTTCAGGTTTATGTTTTACATGTACGGACAGATATTCAAACGTCAATTGCTGAAGTACATTCTAAAAATTTAAAATTATTAAAACTATGTCATAAAAATGCAAAAATATTATATTAATTGTGCTGCTAAACAAGGGAGCAGAAGAAACATAATTTGTACTTTCTTGAAGTATGGCCCCTTGAACACAGGACTCTGCAATTTCTTTTCTTCCTGTTCTCCCTTTGCTGCTTCTCCTCCTAAAAAAGAGAAACATGATTTTTTTCACTTAGATTTCTTTTCTCAAAACGGTTGAGCAGGTTCATTTTAAACTTACTCATTTTTCCTGTTCCAGAAATCTAGGATAACATGGTTACCACTTCTGCAAATTATGTCAGTCTTGTTGCCTCTGAGCCTGGTATTTTTAATACTCTTTTTTAATTTTGTTTCTTTCCAGGTACAGTCCGAACTTTGAGTAATGCAGAGGAATACCTTGATGATGAAGACTCCGATTAGCTTTTTTAACTCAGTAGGAAAAGCTATAACTTGCATTGTCTATGTCGTTTTCAAAACATATCTTCACAACTGTAAAAATATCTCACTTAGAGTATCGCAGTATAGCATATAAATGAGAGGGTGAAATCATGCTTTGCAAAGGAATAATTTTCATGTAGCCAGAAGATGTCACATTTTATATCAGAGTTCCTTTTTGGAATTACCACAGAGAAAGTGTGGCACACCATTATCACTGAATGGGCAGAGGACCATCTTCTAAAACTCACAGGTTTTATCTCAGGCCTTCCCAGTAAGTGCCTTGTATCTCTGGAATACTGAAAGGTCCTTGTGGGACAGCAGGACACCACTGCTAACATTTCCCCAAATCTCCCTGGGTATATGTTCCTTCATGCAGCTAATACTGACAGTCAGTGCTGGCTGGCAGGCATAAATGGAAATGCTACTGTAGAGAGGAGCCATTGTTTGCCCTCATGGGAGACAACATTACAAGGTTGGATTTTTAATTTTGGTAATTTTTTTCCCTTCCTTCCTCTATCCCTCATAAGTGAGGTGCAAAATGACCTGAGACAATCTGCCTCAGGAGTGGTTTTTCTTCTCTATTGCTGTGGGCCCAATCCCTGAAATATTGACACAGGTGAAATGCTTGGTTAAGTCAGGTTTGCTTTAGAAATTCACTTGGAGTTTGTGGCTTGATTATTTTGCTTTTTGAAATGTATTATGCTGCAATTATTCATAGTGAAAGGAAGACAGAATATTTTTCTATTTATCCTTCATAAGTTTTTAAATACTGATTTCTTGCTTTTATTTTTTGCAAGTGTCTTATGTCTTGTCCTAAATTACCTCAAAGTTTAGGTGTGTTTGAAGTAACGAGGGAAGATGTGCGTCAAATATACTAAGGTATCTTTAGAAGAGATACCTGAAGCTGAATAACCATTTTTAAAATGTATTGCTGCTTCCTTGAATTAAAGAAACATGGAAAATAAATTCAGCCACTTTCAAGCCTCCCTGCAGAGTTAAAAGATAGTACTTTCTTCAGATTGCTCAGTATCTGTAGCCTAATATTGCGCATTACTGAGATACTTGCTTATTGTGATGGTAAGTAAATGTTACAAGTATTTGAGATACAATCTCATTTTCAATTTTTTGTTGCTAACTTCTCTAATAGAGACTTCTAACAAATTTGTTCTAACACAGCAGTCTGTGATACTAAAACAAAACCAAAGAAAAGAAAAAAAAATAGGGAAAATAAAAAGCTCTTTTGAAAGACCGGGGATAAATTAAAAGCTCTTGTGGATGTCTGGGGATAAATGAAAATCACACTAAGTATTTAAGAGATCTTTAAAAGTCTAGAGCACTCTTTATTTCCCATTTTTAAAAATGTTGAGCCAGATTTTTATTTTTATCATTCTCAAAAGAATTAGATGCCAGTAATGCTTGTTAAACTCTTATCAAAGAAGGCAGTGTTTGATTGGCCAGAACTGTTTGAGATGGGAACATGGCACAAGCAGTCATCTGCAGATGTAATTCTAGACTGTTTAAATGCTAAAACCAGAGAACAAATGTTGTAGCCCTATGCAATAGTGTGGTTAAATGAACAGTGATGTTTTATTTTGTATGAACTTGAACATCCTAGAGGGAAAGAAATAAAATTGAAAGCCACCGTTTTTTTCTCTCTAGCTTTCATTGGAACAGTTGTTGAACATAACTCATAATATTTAAGACTGTTCTGCTTCACATTTAATCAGCCAGCTCTTTTACTAGCTCAGCCTTTTATCATAGTTATGCCACATGTTATGCTGCATATTGTTGATTAAAATTATGCATTTTCAAAGTGCAAGCTTTAAAGTCCTGTAATGAGAGGCAAGAAAGTTCAGCCATCTGTTACATGAGTGTTTTTCCTGCATAAACAAAGCTCACAAGCTTAAAATTCTTCAGTGTCACAGGAGTCACTGTTTTTTTCTGTTGAGCTTTGGAGGCAGAGTCTGTATTCATAAATAACTCTGAATGTAATGTCTTCTGCCATGGGTTCAGCAGTCTACAAGGAGGATTTTATGCTCTCGTCTGTGTAATTGACAGCTGTAATTAATGAACAGGGAAGACCCTGTGTTCTTCTGCAGGCTGACCTAAGTGCTGTGCAGGAATGGTGACAGAAGCACAGGTTGAGCCCAAGGATTGCATCCAGAGTTCTTGCCGGAGTGTCCTGATGGAAGCACGTTTACATCCTAAGACTTAGGGAGTACTGTCATTTGTTTTCAGGACAAAAATTACTGCTTTCGTTTTTTTACCCACAACTTTGTTTTTCTTTATGAAACTGTCTCTTTGTCTTGTGAAATACAAATCACTGTGAAAGCTTTCAGGCAATAAATTACTTTTTTGTCTAACTCCAGGAGTAAAGTTTTGATTTAAAAAACACCAAAACAACACAACAGAATAAACAAAGAAAACAAAACAAACCAAAACAAAACCAAAGAAAACCCAAAACAAATGTCTTACAGGTAGAAGAAACTACGCTGATACAACTTCTTACTAGTTAGGCCAGCCTACTTGCTCCTCCTATTTTTCTTCAATGTTTGTACCACTATAGACTTATTTAAATTTAAGACTTTTTCCCAAGGCAGGTACATTCAGGTGTGTAACAATAAGAAAAATAGGGTTTTTAAGACCAGCAAAAGGAAAGTTTCAAGCTTATGGTATCTTGGAACTGAAAATTGAAATTTATTCTGTCTTGCATACTTCTGGTTGAATTAATGTGTATGCCTTTCTATTGAAAATCAGCTGTGTTCTGGTCAGAAATTGTGTTCTGGTAGGGAATAGAAAGGGTTTGTATTGATTTGAAGATCTTTGAAACTAAATTAGTAAGCTTTCTGTTGGCTTCATCAGACGCATCAAATGCTTGATCCCTGTTTTGTAGGAGAAAAATTGGGACATTTCTTGCATTGTCTTTAATATAGTTCTTGGATTCTTGATAATTTTCAAGTTAGTATGCTGTTTTTTCTAATCCAAAGCCCATCTTACTGAATTAGTCCTCACATCACCTGAAATGTAATTTGCTTAGAACAGTTAAGGTCATACTAAATGTTTAAACTGAGTGGCCCATTTTCTAACAAAGTCTCCAGCTTTGAACCCAGACTTCTAATTCCTGAAGACACTAATGTGTTTCTTGTGTTCGAGTTTTATAATAAGGGCCAAAGTTTGCTGAAAGGAGTTTAGCCTGACCTTGTGGTCATTTCATTTACCTGCTACAGACTCAGATGTTTGAGCATGCAGCAAAATTAAAATTTTGTTTGCAGCCATTACCACCTTCTAAGGAAACTGTTGAAACACATCATGAGACACAGTAACAAATAATGGGCCATCAGTCGCCAGCTTCATGCGACAGATAAAAGCTGTTACTAAAAGTATTTCAGGACAATATTAGTCATCTGTACTTTGATCTTATCAGGAGACACAAACAAGCAGAAATGGTTTTGAAGAACTTGGAACAGAATCTTCATAAGAAATTAATTTGATGCAAAATCAATATCCTAATTTGCTAAATAAAAAGGCAACAGCTGGGTTGGTTTTGGTTGTTGCTACATATTAAACCAACAGAAGCTAAAACTAAGACAATACTACAAAAGCAATTCAGAAAAAAGTGACTTTACAGCACAAGTTTTGGAACAGAATGTAGACTGGTCGTAGTGTCTGCATGAGGCAGAAAAAACTAGCAAGTGTCCATTTACCTGGTGCCTGTTGTTTCCAGCTGAGAGTTGATGCTGAAGATGATGTATCTCACCTGCAGCCTTTTCTAGAAAGCCACATCATTAATCCTTCTGCCAAGGTTAGTTGTCTTCCTTTGGGCTCTGTAAAGCAGTCTATAGAGCACCAGAGAATTCTTCTGGAAGTGATTCCTCTGTGATACTGTGACATTGCTAACCTATGAGTAGTGCCACTGGGAAAAATAGTGTGATCCAGCTAATGTTCACCCTCACAGTTACAAAAATAGAGTTGTTCCCTGTCGTTGTTAGCTGCTCCTGACATCAGAGGCTGAAGGAATCTCTTGCAGAGATAATGGTAATTTAGGTGTGATTTTTAAGTACATGTGCAGCAGCACAGAACTTGGCAGGGTACCAGCACTCAGCTGTTACACGTGTCAAATTTATTCAGCCAAGAAAGAGTCTGTAACTTGCATTGTTCCCTTGCAAGTTACTTCTTCCCCTGAAATTCTGAAGCACACATTAGAGTAACTGTTCTGTTCTTTCTTCCTCTTTAACCAGAGATGAACTTGTAACTTTAAGGAAATTTAGTGAGATTTTATGTAAAACACATATGAAGACACAAAGTGCCACAAGAAAATTGGACATTTGGAAGTTCAGTGCAGTCATATTTCTGCTTTGAAATCTCAGCCAAGTCTCTGGAATCCAGTGAAGTTACATGGGCAGTGGAGGACCTCTGTTTTTAAGCTCAGCATGAACCTGTATTTGTTTTCTTGATTTATGTTGCTTAATAGATTATATTTTTGCTCACAGCTTTACTGCAGTCACACCACAAATTAACCTTATGTCTACAGGGACATAGAGAAATTTATCCTTAATCATCTTCAGACATACTCAACATAAAATTAGAATCAAATCCTCAAAATTTATATTCAATTTTAATATGTCTTTCCTGTTCAGCAGACTAGTACAGCACAAATAGTTTCATAGTATTAGTAAATTATTCAGACTTTCTTAATTGAAGGCTCTAATTTTATCTTTTCATTTATATACCATTTTATGGTAATATGTGGTAGATTTCATATAATCTGAAATTCATTAGAAAGTCGTATATATTCTCAGTCTATCAATTTTTCATTTCTCTTTTATGTTTTCCCTAAGATTTCTGTTTAAGCCATTTTGCTAGAAAACTCCGGCTTCATAGTTAGGACTATGAAATGGAAGAAGAATGAAGAAATAAAAATTATGTCTGGCCTGCATGCATTTACACTGAAAGCAAGAGCAATAAACATTTTGTTGAGCAAATCATTGTGTTAGAAGCAGATTGAGTAATGGGCATTGTCATTAAGAGAAACTTTGATTGATTAGAGCCCTGAGCTAGTATTTACTTTAGCTTTAACAACTCCCTTCTAATCAAAGAATGTGGCCAATTCAGTTACAATTCAGTGAGTACTTTTCTAAAAAAATAGTTTCCACACATAGTTACAGCAGTAGAAAGTCATGGCCTAATACAATTTCGACCAAATTTCATTCTGCTGAAAGATTGAGAGCACTAGAATGCTCTCTAGTCAGACAAAAATAATTCAAACGTTCAAATCACTTCAGGAGCTTAACCACAGTGAATATTTTCTCATCTGTAGGACAATATAAGAAGAAGAATTTTCGTAGGCTTCTTCCAACTAGTGCTGGAAGTGTTTGAATTACTTCCAGTAGGTGTGACAAGATCATTCAAACTAAAGGAGTTTGAAATGAAAAGTTATTACTACACGGCAGAAGATAGGCTGAAAGTGTCTGGTGGCGCTCATATTTAATTAAGAGTCATTTCCATTCAGTTTTAACTGAAGCCAGCCTACACCAGACACAGTTTCAGCAGTTTTCTAACCACTTGAAGATTCTGGTTTTATTCATGTTGTTTTAGGAAAACTCCAGTTTAGTTGTATGTTTCCATTTTATGGGCTGTTGGCTGTTAATTAGCTGAGCTCTGGCTTTGCACTTTACTGGTTAGACCAGTTGCTGAAGCCTACAAGCTGTTATTTTTTCCATTTCAGTCTAGTACTCAGAAAGTTTAAATGAAATTTAATATTCTTGTGCTAAGCTTAGCTTTCCATTTATTCAAAGTGGATAGCTGAATGAAATGCACTGAGCCATGTCCGTACCGCAGTTAAAAAGTATCTTGAAATTTAAAGAAAAGGGAAAAAATAAATTAAAAATGTAAGCCTAGAGCATAGAAACACGTGTCAGATGCAAAAATTGAGAATGCAATATGGAATCTCTTTGGAAATACAATAAGAAGACACACTATTTAAGTACCTACACACCAATATAACAGCATTAGTTTTGTGTAAATACATACAGGCAGCCTGACATTTTACTTGATTGTGTAGCTAAAGTATGCACATATCTATTTTGGCTTTCCTAAATTTAGTTTAATTTAGTTTCTTAAATTACCATTTGTCTGAAGTTACTTTATGATTTCCAGGATGCATTTGCTTTGGCCTTAAGTTAGAAGAATGAATTTAAGTCTCAAATGAGAGAAATAAAAAATATTTTTCATATATCTGATGCTTTTACATACCTGTAACTTAATACTTGGAGACATAAGTTCAAAAAAATCTGCTTTGTATTTCATGTATTAAGACGCAAGTTGAAAATTTCTGCTTCTTACAAAGTAACTAAGAGCTGCTGGCATTACTAATGTATTTCCCACTTCCTGTGTGAGAAGACAGTTTGATCTCAACTCTTGTATGATAATATATTACTGATTTTTGTTCCTAAATTCAGAGCTTTATTATTTAAACAATCATTTTAATTTTATTTTAAGTATGGTTATGTAAACTAATGATTTCTTGCATGCTGTGCTCTGAAAATTGATCACACATGTGACTTGATCTATCCAAATGCATCACTTCCATTACCTTTTGAAGTGGACTTCACTAATGAGTAAATGGTTTCCTATTTGGGTTTAATGAGCAAAGCTGAAAATTCTTTTGCTTTCTATATCAAGTCTGCAGACCTCACTACATTCTCTATGCAGTTCTATTTTCTGTGTTGGCCAGACCCTGATCACTGTGCTGTACAAACAAACGCACTGTCTGTGTATGGTGCTACCCAGACAGGCTTTGCCAAGTGTAGCTGCAGTCAAGGACACAGAAGCTAAAGAGCAGTGCCCAGTCTCTCAATTTCTGGTTAGGGGCAACATAACCTTCTAATGTAAAAATATGTACATACTAGACAGCAAAGTCTGATTTGTAGAGCAACATCCTGATTGATTCTCCTAATAAAAATACATGTATTATTTTCCTGTATGGAGCTGTTTTAATAAATATAATAAATAACACCTCGGTTTACCTTAATGTTTACCCTGTGATTGCAGTGCAATTTGTTAATTTTGATATTGAAAAAACGATGCAGGCACTTTGCAAAAATGTGTTAAACAAACCTTCAGTAGTTTACTTTCATTTCACTAGATAAATATGTCTTTGCCAACTTAAGTGGTATTCTCATGATCCAAATTTGTAGTGAATGCAGAGCAGGATGTGTAAGTAAGTGTAACCAATGACAGGATTTCCAGACATGATCTGAAGTCAATCATATTGTTTTTACTACTCTTACAAAACACAGCCTTTTTTCTTTTTTCCTTCAAGTGTATAATGCTATATGTAAATAGCTTTCTGTTTAGCCTAGGGAATGAAGAAGGAAATAGAAGAGAGAGGTAAGAGCCATGACTTGCTTAGGTTTGTGGTTAATCAATTTTCCCCTCCCCGATGTTTCGAGATACCTCCTTAAAATACGATAAAAACATTTTTTCTACTAATTTGATTTCCAAGCTGTCTACCAATTACTGAAGAAGATGCCTTGGTTGTCAACTTTAAAGGCAGAAGCAGACATAATTTGTAGGCAAGACAAGTTGCTGCATTCTCAAGTATCTTAATATTGTTGATATATGCAGCCATTTGACACAGTCCTAATGCAGCAGATGCTTAACTGTGTTGACTTCTGCACTAGAGTGGGTGATTCTAATGGGACTAAGTGAGAAGGAGGTTTTGGCTGGTGTTTGTCAAGCATCAAAAATCTGATAAAGTTTGACATGATCTTTTGCTCACCCATCATCAGGACCGTGCGCACACACAGCCCCTTCCTGTGATGTAAAGTGCAGCTCTGCTTCACCACAGGTCTAGAAAAAAAAAGATTTTCTGCTGCACATTTCTTAAGTATGTCTTAATATTTGTGTTCTCATCCAGAGGCCTTTTGAGAAAGACAGTAGACCGTGACCAGTATGAATTGTTCTAAGGCATTGTGTCAAGGTGTTAGAGTAAGTACAGTACAAGATGCTGGGGAACCAAAAGAGCTACTCAAGGAAAAATGATAATATGAATATTATAATTCATTGATTTTAGAAGCCATGTTGAAGTATTTTCCAGTTCCTTAATGTGAAAGACTATAAACATTCTTAATGATCAGTATTTAAAGCTTGAACATAATCCTGACCACTAGAAAATTCCAGAGAGATAGAAGTAAACTAGTGTGTCCATACATAGGAAGCAAAAGCAGCACAGCTGCAGTGGGCTGCAGAAATTTGATATGATAGAATTTTCCAGTAAAGGCCTGCATGTCTCATCAAACTGATGGTGGCATTTGTGAAGAGGACCCATTTTCAGAAACAGCATATCTGTTTTCATACAATATATAACTTAATGTTGCATGATATTAAAATCTAATTACAGTGTAAAATATGTCTCGTGTCTCAGAAAAAGGTCTATTTTTGCAATCTTTTGAATTCTAATAACAGTAAAAACAGCTTTATCAGAATTTACAATCACTGTTTACCAGATCAGTGTCTGTAATAACAAACATGTGAAATTATGATGCTATTTCTTATTAATAAAAAAATGTTCAAATTAAGTGTTTTTTAGGAAAGTAGGCTGTGAAGTTATGGACTTAGGAAGGACGAACAAAGAGAATACCATAAGAGAACAGTGAATGGTGATTTTGCTCAGGCTCCCTTATATCAATTTCATGCTCTGAGGAAGGATCTCTGTTCTTTTCCAAGTTCTTACCAGACCTTGCTGTGTTTGAAGGATAAGTCAGACATTCCATATGTGTTTCAGCACACAGCAACTAAGGGTGACAAATTTGTTGTGGATTTGGGGGTTTTGTGGGTTATTTTTGTTTGGGGCGGAGGTTATGTGCAAGTGTGGATGAGATATTCTTTTTTCACTAAATTATTGTTTTGTAAGAGAAAAAAATAAGTATGTAATAACAAAGTGCAAAGTCAGCACTGTGAGCTCACTTTATACAGTCTTTCTCCACAAATGCCAGAGAACCTGTTGCAATCCAAGCAATCAAATTTTGTGACAGCATTTGGCTGATCTACTGCAAAAGAATTCAGCAGTGAATTGAGAAAAGGATCTGATTAAAAAAGAAAAAAAAAAAAAAAGACAAAAATACCCCTAAACTTTATTATTCCCTTTTACTGGTATTTAAGTCTGCAAGACTCATACTTTATACAAGGCCATAGTCGCATTTCATATCTTATATATGAGTGTATTTTGCCAGTTCAAGTAGCTTTTCATACTAATGTAAAAATAAATTGTAAGGGTCAAAACTGCTGTTTCTACTGTCATTCTACAGTGGGGTGGCATTTTTTTATGATTGTGTATTACTGCTCTTGTAGGTCCATTTTTGTGTTAATTTTTAACTGGGTGTGTTTTTGCCCTCCTACACGCTCTGATGCATATTTCCACTGCAGTAATTTTTTTAAAGCTGAAGCCAGTTCCAAGCTAAGAATCTTCTTTAAGACATAAAAGCCCATTTAAGCTGTAGGAGTTCTTTTTGTCTTTTTTATTTTTTTCTTGATCACATCTTTTCTCTGTAAAAGATTGAAAGCTCCTACATTCATGAAAAAATTCAGATCAACTTCCATTTCTTCTGTAGATACCCATGGGTCACCATCCTCAAGCAAGCTAGTTCGCACCTGGAGGTTAATAGCTGAGATATAGTTTTTTATGTCTCACCATATGAAAACTTCTGAATGACTCAACAAACTTTCTGTAAACCTCTAGAGAAATACCATCATGTAAGCTTAGTGCCTGTTTTTTATGTGAGCAGCAGATTGCTGAAGCCAATGGATTTGAGAGCAGATGCCTCCAACAGCTCTTTTGTGAAACCTGGCAATAGAAAATGTTATTTTGTACAATTTAATACGTTTGCAACACACATCCTTGGGCCTTTAGCAGCATACTCTGAAATCACCTGATTTTTCTACAATTCTGGACTAAATCTCCCTGTTCCATTTTGGGATGGCACCTATGTCTGCCACACAGAATATTACAGAATATTACAGAATATTACAGAATATTACAGAATATTACAGAATATTACAGAATATTACATGGCTCTCTGTCTTCCAGTATCAACTTTCTTTTTGTCTGCTGCTCTACTTTGAGGTTCAGCTGTTCTGCTAAGCAGCATCAGTAATATGATGGGTAGCACCAGTCCTTCCTGACTTAGTTTCCAATCTTTTCCTTTAACAGAACTTTCAATAAATACTTTTACATGAAAGATCTTTTTCTATTTGTCTGAGAGGTCAATGTCATCACTTGCTGACCTGATTTGCCTACCAGTACAAATGTTATTTACCATTTCGTCAAAGATGACAGAAAACACGCAAACGCACCCAGTGTGTTCCCAGGCTCATTTGTCCTCTGAATCACCTAGTTTACCTCACATCTAGATTATCTGTAGTGAGGTGAGGTAGGAAATATCTGCAGGCTTTCCTGTCCTCTTAATCCCTGATTTTGGAAGTATCTAAAGTTTCGTCCTCTTGGGGTTTCTCAGTGATCTAGTGGAAGGTGTCCCTGACCATAGCAGGGAGGTTGGAATCACAGTATCATTAAGGTCCCTTCCTAACCAAGCTATCCTGTGTTTCTGTGATTTGAAACCTGGCATTAAAATTCCCAAGGAGGTTTTCATTCTTGCTGCTAGGAGACCTCTGCCCACCAGATGACTTTCCTATTCTAAGGCAACTGGTATCTATAAGAGTGACATGATGCCCTTGGAAAACAAAATAGTTTAATTTCAAAATTTAGCCAGGACAATTAAAAGTCCTTTCACACTCCTGGCTCACTGTTCTTCCTTATTCCTAGTTCTCCCTCCTACACCTGCTCCACCCCCTGGAAAGCAAACACTGATCCATGAGGAGGCTGTCTGATTTGGGACACTCTCTTGCCTTAATACACTTTTGTTTTCCTGTATCACACTGTTCCTCTACTTCCAAAAAGTTCTATCAGCTTTTAGATTTACTAAGGAGAAACTAAAATAAGTTAAAAATACAGTCTGGCTAAGTGCATTTCCAGTCTAGATCAGTTCAAGTCTGGCTAATGGCAATGCAGAAAAAATAGGGCTCCGTGAAGTTCACTGGCTGTATACTCTCTTCACCCCCAAGTCCATGTATGAAATGGTATTATGACTTTGATTTTTGACGTAACTTGCCATCCCAGGAGAAAACACAGTCGGGAAATGATTGTTTTATTTGAGCAAGAAGTCATGGCAATAGTTGTTACTGAGTTTGCTGTACATTCTTTGAAGAGATTCTTTGGGAACTTGTCATGAAGACCTTGCCAAAGAGACACAGGTCTATTGTGATTCTTTAGATCGTATTTCCTGAATCTTCTTTGTAAAGAAATTTGAAAAGAAAAGCACAGGAAAGCACAAGGTGGCTGCTTTGAATAGCTACAGCAGTGTGCCAATGGATTTTCTAGAAGGCAAAACACAGTTGAAAGATTGAAAGTTGATAGCAGACACGGTTTGGAAGATTTGCTGAAGAGTTCAAAAGCCTTATGTTAGGAGACTGTTCAGTGTTTTAAAAAACTGAAAAATAATCCAAATTTAAAGATAAAGTGTGTGGAAACTATTACATCATTCTTAAGTCACTGCAGAAGAGGAAATCATATTTCCTTCCTGTAAACCAGACATGAACAGAACATGGAGACCTGCACATACTGATTGTGCTGAGGCTGAGCTGCAAAATACAAGTCAGACTCTGTTGTATATGGAATTTGAAGAAGAAAGCAAGGAAAGAATTAAGCATTGCAAATAGCTTTTATAGTCTCATCAGTCACTGTAGAAGATAATAATTAATGAAAAAAGAGAATAACAGATTTCATGGTGAGGGCAGTAGAAATTCAGCCTTAGAAGGAAAAACAGAGTATATGCAGAATGGAATAGAAAAACTCTGGAAGGCTCCCTTAAACAGTCTTTGATTCCTTCATGTGCCTTAGATTGTTCTCATTTTTAAAGGAGCTTTATCTGAGTATTTTTCAGCACAAGTTGGTCTTTATAGTCATTAGCTGTGCATTGTCCTGTCCTTCTCTCCTTGCCCTACAACAATTTAATTACACCATGTTTTGTATTTAAAAATGCACTGTTTAAATATTTGGCATTTTATACTAATTTCTAGTCCTCCCTCTTTCTGATGTTGCTGCTCACTAGTTATCAGAAATTTTATTGTTAGGGAAGAGTTTCAGGTATATACTCTTACCTCTGTTGAAAGACTGGGAAAAGAAAGCAGCAGAGAGATTTCCCAGCTGCCTGATTTTTTCATTGTAAAAGCCATAAGGAAATCCCCGAACTTAAAAGCACCAAGTAATTTTTAAGGAATCCATTAGAACAAATTCCTTTTGGAATGCAGAGATGCAGGTGCTGTTTGTCACCCATGCTTGGTTAGGACTCGACTGTGTGATCCTTAGCCATATTTTTAACTTTTCTTTGCAAATAAGTCTGGCAAAATCTCAAAAAGCAAGTATGAACTGTGAAATGAACTCTATAAATTATAAACTGTTGTGTTGTTATGCAGCATCTGAAGTATGTCTCAGTTTATCTGTAGATATTTTTGAATGCATAATATTCAGCCTGGAGCTCTTTTGCTGCTGCATCAGACCCTTCTTAGCATCATTCCACTGACACAATCCTAAGTGTTTCTTCAAAGAAGAAACCAGGGTTTGAAATGATTATGAAAGCTGTAGAGAATTGAGGTTCTTATCAGTTTAATATCTGATATATCCTCAATGAGAGGACTTTATATTAAACAGACTTTTTTGCCATAGCAACCCACTGCAACATTATAGGCTGGGGACAGTGTGGCTGGACAGTGGCCAGGCAGAAAGGAACCTGTGGGTTCTGGTGACAGCAGCTGGACATGAGCCAGCAGTGTGCCCTGATGGCCAAGAAGGCAAAGGCATCCTGGCCTGGATCAGGAATGGTGTGGCCAGCAGGAGCAGGGAGGTCATTCTTCCCCTGTACTGGGCACTGGTGAGGCCACACCTTGAGTGCTGTGTCCAGCTCTGGGCCCTCAGTTCGGGAAGGATGTTGAGGTGCTGGAGCATGTCCGGAAAATGGCGACAGAGCTGGTGAAGGGTCTGGAGCACAAGTCCTGTGAGGAGCAGCTGAGGGAGTTTGGGGTGTTTAGCCTGAAAAAAGGAATCTCAGAGGTGACCTTATCACTTACCACTCTCTACAGCTACCTGAAATGTGGTTGTAGCCACCTGGGAGCCGGTGTCTTCTCCCAGGCAACAACTGACAGAATGAGAGGACACAGTCTTGAACTGCACCAAAGGAAGTTCAAGTTACATCAGAAAAAATTCTTCACTGAAAGGGTGATTGGGCACTGGAATCATCTGCCTGAGGAGGTGGTGGAGTGACCGTCCCTGGACGTGTTTAAAAAAAAGACTGGACATGGCACTCAGTGCCATCGTTTAGCTGATCAGGGCGTGTCAGGTCATAGGTCAAACTTGATGATTTCAAAAGGCCTTTTCTCACCTAGTCCATTCTGTGTTTTGGCCAACATCTGTATCTCTTACAAAGGACAGCTCTCATTCTTAAGTCTGGTAACGTCATTGTTCTCAATAGAACACAAAAGCAGACCCTGGCTCAAAAACCTAAATAAAGTTCAAGATAAGAGAAAAGCTGCTTAGGTTGAAGGCAGTATCTGAATGTAACAAGGGGACCAAGAGGAACTGAAAGGAGAAATCTGGAAAAATTAAGAAGTATAATTTGTTAAAGTGTTTTAATTCCCTTCTCATTGCACAGCAGGGACCCAAGTGAAATCTTCTTGCATTAGAGCATGTGATGACACCAACAGTGCTTGGTCTTGTGAATTCTGTCATTACCAAAATTTCTATTTCTAGGAAAATATTGATTTAAGATTATTAAAACAATAACCTTCAAGGAAAGGAATCAGCAGTCATTTCTTATGGGAAAAAAATGGGAAAGTAGAACAAAAGTTTTTTATCAGGAGAAGCACTGACTATCCTCAAATCCTTCCTAAAAAAATCCTTTAAGCAATCTTCATCTAAACATATAAAAAAGAAAAGGGGGAAAAATCTGCTTTCAGCATAACACATCTATAAAAGTAGATAAGAGGCACAGACATGATTTTCTGCATAATATTAAAACAACTGTGATTACATTTGATAAGGTAATTGATAAGGTTCTTACCTGTAAAGATCAGAGGTCAGCAATTTAGAGGCTGCAATGGAACTTATTTCCACACAAAACCAAACCAAAGAAACAAGAAACCCCAAGGGCTGGGTTTCAAGGTATATCCTGTTTTCTTGTGCTCTGTATTTTCCAGGACAGGTGTTTCTTTGTGTTTACTTTTTTCTTAACTCATTATGCCATACCTTGTAATTTTTCCTTATTTTTCTTCCTAGCTCTCTTTATTTCTTTCCTCTTACAGCACACTTCTTTGAAAGATTTAAGTTCACAGATGGGAGATAATGGTCAATGAAGAACTGTAGCTAAAAGTATAGAAAACCAGAAAGATTTGAAGATGACACGCTTTATTACATTGCCAGCTATCTTGATTTTAATGCAAGTTCTGTGATTGCCATTCTTCCCTTCAAGGCTGGGCTGCCATAAGTCAAAATCTTTTATAAGAACCTCAGTGCTCTTTGTATTAAAAGTTCAGACATTTGTAGCCCTCATAAAAACAAAAAAAACCCACAACCAACCAAACAAAAAACCCCCCACATTGAAACAAGCGAAAGAGCAAAAGAAGTACTAAAGGCTAAAAAGAAATGAAAAAATATTTTCCTACTAGACTTTTTTAAACAGGAGAACTTGAAAGGGTTTATATAATGCACAAAATATTGGCCAAAAAATTTAAAGAAACCTATCAAACAACTGCTGTTATCCTTATATTGCAACTGAACAGAAGAATACATTGTTTCGAATATTTTAGGTTTTTTAAACAAATGATGACTAAGACCAGTGCATACATTAAGATAAAAATTAAGACACACTTGCTAGCATGTCTTAGCTTTAAGGCTTGCACAGAAAAATTGCTAATGCTCATGGGGAAATGTAATCTCCGGGTGGAGGCCTTTGGTTTTCACTTGGTCCCCTAGCACCCACAGGTAAATCCCAGCGCTCAGGTTCCTGCCCTTACTCACAGAATAGTGTTGGTATTTCTTTATCATACTAACACAAGTCTGAGCTGAGCATTAGCTCTGGATTCTACACAGACAAAGCACTTTTAAAGTCTTGTAGTGGTTTGAAAGCAAAACAAGTGAGAGGCTCCAAGTCAGAAATACAATTTAAATAAGAAGAAAAAAAAAGGTAAAATAAAATAAAATAAATGCAGTAATACAAAAGACCACTGACAGAATACAATCTGAACAGGGTGATGGAGGCAGTCCAGATAAGGGGGTCTTTCTTGAAGCAGTGATCCTATAGAAAGGTCTGGTAGCTCTGGTCCTCTGGGAATCCAGTGGGTAAGGGCTGCCTGTACTGCTCCAAATACCGGATTATATCCAGGTGAGAATGCCTGGTTCCTCCCCCTGGGCGCAGCATCTCACAATGGGATAATGAGTTATACAGGGGGTCTTTAATGGCCCATTAAAGAGAGATAACTTCTGGAGGGAGTTATCTATGAGTCATGCAGCAGGCATTTGATGGGCCATTAACAGAATACAGCCCAGAGGGAGAGGACCTGGGAAAACACTGCTCCAACAATTGGATTCAACCGTTCATGAAGATGGTGATAGAATACTTTGTGCACATCCTATACTGCAACCCAAGACAAGTCTGTAGTTTCATACTTATAAAGCCTCACACACCTTTATGCTGGATATACCAACTCCTATGCCAATGTTTTTGATTAGAATCTTGCAGTTATTTCACTGGCATAACTGAGACCTAGGTGCCAGATGCTTTTATCCCGTTTTGCACGTGTATTTTACAACTTCTACCTGCCACATAACCACTGTGATACAACACATATCACTATGTATTTCTGCCTGTGAAGAAGATATATTGGTGATGGAATAAGTGAAGACAGCATTTGTAGGACAGGAAAGGACTAACTCTGTCCTTACCTTCCTCTCAGGTATTTAGCATGAATATAGCTTGATGTGGGCATGTAGTTAATCAGACATTAAGAAGCTGTCAAGCTGTGAACTTTGCCAGTGACCTTTTCCTTGCCCATCTAATCACATAGGGTGAGTTAACTGCCAGATTAGTTTCTACATACTTATATGTGTTTATGTCATTCATGTCATTGTCCTGCTGAAATGAGTTACATCTCTAAATTAATCACAATATTTTGAGGGAATTTGTCTGGACATAGCAATAGCAGATGACACAGGGAAACTGACTCTTGCTATTTACTAGTAGGTCAGAAAGTATCTGCATCTTTGTTTTCAGAAGCACATATACATGTATCAATATAAGCTCTCACCTATTAGTGCACAGTCCACATATAAGACCAAATCCAGATTGCTGTGTCACTCCATGATAAGAAAGTTAAACTTTCTAGTCTTAGGGAAGCATGTTAATGTTGATTGAAAGATACTGCATATCTGTCTCAGTCTGTAGCATCTCTGTCAGATGTTGCTATTTTTATATTTTACTTAGCATTTTAATTCTTCCTACTTCTGTGATCTGACCTTCTTTTCAGTTAATTTTGATATTTTTGCAGAATACAGAGCAAAGAGATGATTTCTTTCTGAAAGGCCTCCTTAATGGCAGAAGATGTTGATTTCTAAACCCCAGGCCTAACTGGTACAACCTTCCCCAGGATGGCACTTCACCATGTCTGGAAAGGCTGCAGTCAGTATCAACTTGATCCTTTCAAGTTGTGCAAGAATTATTTTACAGAGCAACTCACGGAAGAGCCATTAATTGGTTTCTAGGTGTCCTTGTAGAGTATTCACAGAGCTGTCAGAGGTGGGTAGGCCTGTAAATCCCCAAGATAATTACTTGGCTGAGATTTGTGTCACAGCAGTGCTGAAGGGGTACAGAAGGGTCAGAAAGAATGAGACACAAACAAACCTCGTGGGTAACCCCTTAAATACTGGCATGACTTTATTTCTCACTACATCCTTCATGTTTCCAATATTGACTCTACCAAAGCACTTTCTAAATATCACACCTCTTTCTCAGCTGTTTTTTTTACCAAAATGCAAACTGAACATGCTCTGGATTTGGATAGAGGCTTGGATTCCTTGCCGAGTACCTGTGGCACACCACTTATAAAGCTGATTGGAGTTTTACATTGTGTTATGTAGCCACCTTCACATTCAGGAGTTCCATGCAATATTTGTTCTCTGCCCCTCACGTAAAACGAGGAAAAGTGAATAAAAGACCTAGGAGTTCCTTAAGTATCTGAACTTCTGCAATGACCTACTTACCTCTAGGGACATTTTCCCACTGGGGACTTGAAAGTTCAACTACCTGCGTAAAATCAGAGCAATAAAATCCATGCGCACACGACACACATTTTCAGTGAGACATTATCCCCAGGAGCATCTGTTCGAAATGATACAACTTTTTAAATTGTTTTAAGTAATTTAAGTTGTGGATTTGTTCACCTTTGCAGACGGGGAGAGGAATTGAAGTTTTTCTGCAAAATAATCCGTTCACTGAGGGTTTGAGGTTCACTGGGTGAGGCCTGATGGGCTTCAGTGAACAAAAAGAAGATTCCTAGACTTTGAGAGTTTAGCATTTGTAGGTTGAGATTAGCCAGAAGACACAGAGGAGATAAATGGACATTAACAAATATACACCCCCTTGTGCAGTTGGAGACACTGGGTCTGGGAAAAGGTTGATAAGAGAACGACAGAATGAGGACCAAATTAGCATCAAAAGTGAAGGGATCAAAAACAATAGGAGGTTGAATGCTAAGAACTGTGTAATGTAGAATCAATAAATGAGAAATTCTTTGGGGGTTTTGTATACAAATATGTGAAAATTCTGGTAAAGAACCATGTGTGATGGAATGATTTCTACTGCACATCCTGGCATGTGTGGATGGAATGATTTCCATTGCATATCCTGGCCAGAATAACATCCTGGGCAGAATAAAGTAATTCCTGATTATCTAAAACATAAAAGATGTTGTTGGAGAGTCTTTATTCCTGCAGTGTCACTGACAGATCTATGCTGCTGTAATTCTACCAGTATTTTTTTTTCTGGGTTGACAAACTCTAGCAATGCAATAATCCATTATTTGCACCAAATCTTCATTAAATGCTGTTGGCTTTTCATGCAATTACACCCTGTGGATGACAGAATTCCTAGAGAGCTCGTATTAACCAAGTATTGAAATCTATGCTCCCTTTCTTAAAATTGCATAGCTTTTAGAAGCTATACAGTTTTCTATCAGTAGATGGCCATGTCGTTTTACAGCTATTATTCCATTCTGGTTCTTCAGATTAAATGCTAAAAAGACAAAACATTATAGCTGGCCCAATGTGATCTCTTTAGGCTGAAAATTTTTAGAAGTAAGGGAGTTCTAACTCTGCAGGGCACACAAAAAAAGGAGCTTGCCAATGCTCTTGCAGATGTGCTTCATATCAAAACAAGCCAGAAAAGTTCAAAAGCTCTCCCTACAAACTGTTCTTGCTTCTCCAGCTGCAGGCCACTACATGCACTTTCATTTGGTTAAAATTATCATGCTGTATGAAGTCTAAACCAAGGGACAGTAGGATCCTTAAACTAAAAGTGGAAGGACTAAGCCATTAATCATAGTCTATCACAAGGCCTTCCTTCTTTTAAAGATTAGTCAGGTTAAATTTCTCTGTGTGTATTTCAATAAATGTTAAATATTTACTGTAACATTTCTGAAGGTTATAGCTAAATATTCATTAAAAATTGTGGTCAGGCATCAGTAAGAGGAACACTAGCTACTTTTATTAGAAATACATCTAAAAACAAAGCAAAAACTATTGTCTATAGCACTTATTTTGGTCTGAATTGTGCTGGCAAAAAGACAGAAAGCTGTTCCTCAGACAAGTAAAATACCTGGCTGGTAATGTAGTTAGCCACAATAGAGAGAGCTATGACCTGAGGCCTTTGGTTCCTGCTGACAACAAATTTTATCCCAGGTCCAGAAAACCTCCTTATGACAACAGCAAATCTAGAAAACATTTCAATTAACGTATCTGGATATATTGACTTACTTACAAAAATATTTTGTTAGAAGTTCCTAGTTAGTGTCACAATCCATTGGTACATGGTGGGATGTTTGCTGTAAATTCTTGTCAAGCTGAACAAAACCATCAGACACATGTCAAAGAACTCCTGTTCTTTTATTGTATCATTGCTGTAACTCTGGCAGCCAGCTCACTCTTTAGACCAAAAGGTGTTGTCTAACAAGCTCTGAAATTCTTGTAATACATTTTCTCAGAAGAAGTGGCTAGCAAGCCCTTAGTTTCCTACAGTACACATCAATCAGTTCTCAGCTCTCAGGCAGACTTCTCAAAGGTCGTAGCCACCAAGCCACAACTCATAACCAAAGGTGCTGGCTCACAAACCACCATACACCTCTTCTTAAAGGTCCTGGTTCACAAGCCACAACACACTTCCACGAGCTCCCCACTCTCACAGCAAACCTTGGTACCAAGGATGGGGAAAAATACAACACCCATGCTTTGCCCAGACAAAGCAAGGCAGGAGAGAAATAAAGCTGAGAAAGAGAATGAAGAATGAATCCACAGTTACCCCATTGTTTCTGCTGTGTTGATGGACCAGATGCGGGACAGACAATGAGAGTGAAAGAGAAAGATAAGAAAAAGAGAGTGAGGGGTCCTGATCCTCTTCATTTTATGTCTGTCCAGGTATATGGCCCTTATGCAAACTAGACTTTTTTTGCTGTTTTGTTCATTACTGCACAGACAGCCACTTGAGCCCTCCCTCAGGGAGAGAGTCAAGAAGGAGGATTAAGCACAAATGTCAAGGTGGAGCAAGAACTTGGCTCAAGTGCTGCCCCACCTCCACAGGACAGTGGCTTCAAATCACATCTTTCCCATTGTAACAGACAGAATGTTTGAGAAAAAACATGCTTATGCCCAATCCTCCACAGTTAGTTCTACACTTACGTCCAGTCTGTCTCAATCTGTTCATCCCTCAGCTTGTATTGATATCATAGAGGTTATTGGTTATTCTTCCCTCTACCTTCAATGGAAGCTGCATAAGCCATGGTGCACTGTACACTTTATTTATGACATCTTCAGAATGTGTGGAAACCACATCATTGCACATGGGTCTGCCTTCATGTTAACATGTCTGGGCTTCCAGCTGCCAAACAGTGACAGCTGAATATCCGCAACAGATGTTTTTTAAGAACATAGAAAAGCAAATAAAGGAGTATCCTGGTTTCAGCCTGGGATAGAGTTAATTTCTTCTCAGTAGTTAGTACAATGCTGTATTTTGGGCTCAGAATGGAAATAATATTGATACCATACTAATGTTGGGGGGCTTGGTAAATTGTATTTATCCATATCAAGGATTGTTTTTTTTGTGTCTCGTGCTATGCCAGTGAGGAGATACACAAAAGAAAAGCTGTAAAGGACCATATGTGGGACAGGAGATCCAATCTGGCCAAAGGGATATTCTATATCATTGTCATGCCCAGTATATAAATTGGAAGATTTACTTGGAAACGGGCATGATCTGGGTTTGTGAACAGAGTCTGGCATCAGTCAGGGAGTTATGAGCAACTGTATTGTGCATCACTTGATTGATTTTTCTTTCCCTTTTAATTATCTTTTTTATTTACTCTTATTGTAATGTTTTGCTTTGTTTTCAAATGTTAAGCTGTTCTTATGTCAACCTACGCATTTTTACTTCTGGGTCTCCTCCCCAGTCACTGAGGTGGGGAGTGTGAGAGGAAGGATTGCACAAGTGGCTGCATGGCAGTTCAGCGTAAACAACAACCAGAAGGTAACTCCCTTAGCAGATTTTTCTAAGATTTGCTGAATTACTACAAATAGCCACTAACAGATGTAACTTCTATTACAGATCTCTTTGGCAAGCTAACCTTTTTTCCACTCAGCTGTGACAGCCCCCTTCAGTCCCTGCAGGTTTTAAAGAACTCCACCAGAGCAGAGACCCCATTTTGCATTGACCCTTTCACCCCTTACAACATTTGTTGGAAATACCTCAAAGTTCCCTTGTAGAGAGGGAGGAGGGGAGGAAAAAGTGCCTGTCCAAATTACATTGAATAGATTATAGTGCTATACATTAAAAGATCCTTTACAGGCAAATCTTAACAGTTGTGACTGACAACAAGGTCCTATTGAAGCAGGCATTAGCACAAAGACAAATGAGTCATACAAAACACTGTACATGAACCCTTCAAATGTTGAGTTAAAATGGGATGTCCTGCCCTGAAATAATGCAAACTTTTTATAAAACATATTTTTGTAGAAATCCAACCCCCTAATTTATCCTTTTTATAGCCACTTGCTGTCTGCATAGCAATCACATCAGCTAAAAGACGGTGATGGAGTGCCATGCCCACTGTGCAACAATACTTCCCTGGAACAAATGCTTCAGGGAAAAAGTCCTGCAACCTTTTGATCCTCTTTGGATTCACTAGAGTCATAAATTAAGTTCCTGTTTGCTAAATTTTCATGTGAGATTTATTACTTACATGATGTTAGGCAAAGCTATATTTGCCCTTCTCCTTAAAAGTTTCCTCATGATATGTTTCTGTGGGAAATGTCACATCTATTAGCAGTGACAGGTGGGGTAAATTTCTATTGGTCAGGTAGCAACACAAATGCCTTTTGTCACCCCCATCCCATGGATGCCTGAGTGAGCATGGGCTGCTTCATGCCATTGTGGCCCAGAGAAGGAGCAGCAATGGAGGAAACCCTACAAGTCACACGGCACTGCTCTGTAGTCTTTTGTTAGAGGTCTTCTGGTAACTGCTTAAAGGCAGGTTAGCCTTCCTTCCTTCCTTCCTTCCTTCCTTCCTTCCTTCCTTCCTTCCTTCCTTCCTTCCTTCCTTCCTTCCTTCC
>JBBMKD010000115.1:3774268-3790439 GCA_037834095.1 Argya squamiceps | reverse complement strand
TGACTGCTTGAAGGCAGGTTGGCCTTCCTTCCTTCCTTCCTTCCTTCCTTCCTTCCTTCCTTCCTTCCTTCCTTCCTTCCCTCCCTCCCACCCTCCCTCCCGCCCTTCTTCCTGCCTCCTTCCCCTGACGCTAGATGTCATTAGTCTGCTAAATTGGTATCCTTTGTCAAGATGAAAAAATAAAAATACTGTGGTCTGATGTAACTTTTTTTTCCACTCTGCCAATGAGTTGAGTATGGTTAAGATTGGAAGATTCACAGGCCACTTGAACTTGACACCTGGCATTTAACTTCTGAGACAAGCATCACTTTACCTGTTTTTGTTTTTGCTGGGTACCCATGACCTGCCTCAACTGTGGAAGGGGTAGCCCGCAAATTCTAGAAACAGCTCTGCAAGGAGCAAGTTCTCTCAGTGTACCAGGGTCAGGGTTTTAGTTTCAAGCCTGCAACTGAAGCTCTTGATGTTTCATCTGCGGACCTGTTGTAAGGGGTGATATGAAAGATGCTATTTGGTCTGGAGTTTGAACTCCCAAAGGAAGCACATGCAGGTTTTTCTTAAGACAGATGCAGAAGCTCTCACACTTCATGCCCACAAGAGGAGAAATGTGTTTATCATTCATACTGTACATCTATATGCAAACCCCTTTGCCTCAGCAAACAGAGTTTCCTATATGGCTAGGAATTTAGCAGAACAATTATTGGGGAATTGGCCTCCCTCCTTTCTGAAGAGAACCCATAGACTTTAATTACCAAGCTATTTCTTCTTGGTTTTTTTTGTAGTAGGGGCACATCTGGCTCAGTGTCCCTTCCAAATAAAAAACAAACAAACAAAAAACCAACCCCCCCAAAAATCAACCCTGCCCCCCCAACCCTAAACAAACAAACAAAACACCCAGAAAAATTCATTTCATCCAAGGAAAGACAGTCTTCATACACCCTCCTATTCATTCCACGTCTCTTCTCTCTTCTGCTGACACAAGAAAGAAAAAGGGACCTGTAGCCTGTGACAGGATGAAAATTTAGTGGAGATAACCTGACACAATTTTTGTTCACAGAAGAAAATGTAGAACAATGAAGAAACTGTTTCTCTAGTGAGTCCAGAAAAGATTTTAAACACAAGGAAGAAAGAGGAGAAAGGTGCAATGTACATCAAAAGACTAATCCTACCTTAGGACCCAATATTAAATTGCAACCAAAAGTTTAGGAAGAGTATATGTCCTGTGGAGGAATTTATTAAAAATTAATGTGAGGTTTATCATGCACATTTAGATTTCAACTTATGCTTGTAAAGCTACTACTGGAATCATCAATCTTGCTAAAAATCCACATGAAAATAAAAGTCACTAAAGGACAATTTGAAGATCAAGAAAAGGTGTGTTGTCATTTTGGATGGGTTATCATATCACCAAAAAACTAAATTTATTTGCAAATACAGTCTCAGTAGCTGTATGTATGGTGACTCTGCTCAGCAAAGGATCCAAAATGAATGCCTCAGTTTCAACCAGCATCCTGTTTTTCAGTACTATCTCTAGTCATTGCCAGAGGTGCAGGGAATAAAATTTTCTCTCTCCCTTTCAAGAAGGCCATTCCTTCTGGTGGAGCAAGCGTGGCAGAGGGAGCAGTGAGGGATGCTTGTCCTCAGCTGGAGGGAGCAGTCTGGGTGATGTGGCTGCTGTCACAGTACCTGCAGTCAAGCTCTGCACTCTCTTTTGTACACTTTTGTTATCAATATTGTTGCTGTTATTTTTCCTTTTCCTATCTCATTGCTGTTTCTAGTAAATTGTTCTTATCTCAGCCCATGATCTTTGCCTTTTGTGCCTCCAGTTCTCCTCTCCAATCTGCCACAGAGTGGAGATGGAAAAGGGAGAGGGGAAACAAATGAGCAGCATGTGGTTTTGGAGCTTCAGTGGGAGAGGGCACTAAACTGGGGAGTACCATTTCTAGACCACACAGATGATGTTGCAGCCCACAGCATTCCTAAGAATACTTGGAAAAGCAGAAGAATCGCTTTCCAACTTAATGTTGGAATTACCATCCAAACAAAAAGCCAAAAATACATCTACTGCTGCGATCCAGAAATGCACTGCAAATCTAAGTTAAGCAGCAAGAGCAATAACTGTTTTCTCACCCAGTCCCCCATATGGCACAGCTCACAATTTCTCTGTAGCAAGATATACAATTCAAGCAAAATACCATGAAAATTAGAGTGCAAAGAACTTTGGATATACAGTCTTGCATATAAGTCTATTCAGGGAGAATTATATGCAATGCTAAAAAAATCCTCAGCATTGCTGAGGAGTCTACAGCATGACTCAAAAGGTGCAGGAAAAACAATTACCCAAAAGGGCCAGAAACCAAAGCTCATACACAAGACTGGCACAGAACCATCAAACCTCTGATACCAAAATCGGTAGGATAGAAAGTTTCTAACACACTTTTGACTATTAGAAAGTCAGCATTCTTTATTGCAGTGCATTATTCTCTCAGAGGATCCTTCCTCTGATTGAGTGTGCCAAATGCTGGATAAAGCTTTTACCTTATACAGTGATTACATATTCATTAGCTATTCATTAGCTATACCCACTTACTTATAATATATGTATTACTTTATTTTACACAGCCACATCCCTTATCAGAAGACCTCATCTGGTCTTTTGGTGTCTTCTTTGGTGATCTTCAACATCCAGTGTCCCAAAATTTTTAGATGGCTCTTCCTTTACCCCAGGTTTGAGAAGATGCAAATTTCTTCCTCATTTCTTGGCCCAGCTGTAATAAGCAGAGGTTCTTCCAGGGAAGAATCCTCTGGTCTCCCACAGTCATCATTGGTGATGGCCACGAGAGGGGAGTTTTAATGTTTCAGCTGCAGACAATCCTTTTTCCAATGCCCACCTTTATTACAATATGCACACTGATTAATACCTAGACTCCTGGGGGAATTTGAGGTAGATTGCCAAAGCCCACATCCCCTTCCTTTCCGCAGGTGCACCATTCCTTTGGAAATTCCTTCCATAACTACAACTACTTTTTTTTTTCGTTATTTCTCACTCTTTTTCTCTATTCTGATAAATTCCCCAAGCAACATTTAACAGCTTCCCTAAATCATACTACTCTTGTTCCTGAGCCTTCTGGAGTTTCCTTCTAGTATCATCTGAGGATTGCCCCATATATGTGCTGGCTACTTGAGTTTTACCCTCCTCTTCTTTGGGACTGATATTAATACATTTTTGAGACACTTCTTTCAGATGACTTAAAATTTTGGTAGGTGATGCCTTGCAGTCCTGCTCAATTTCAAATGATTTTGACATATTGATAGCCTTTGGCATGGCATGTCTAATTCCATTTAGTATCCACTGTTGGTATCTATTTCATCTCTCACTAAACATGGGCACATTAGGGTCCCACTCAGGATCTGCAGTGCAAAAACTAATGTCCAATGCACCCAGCAGATTATCCAACACAATTTGCTCTTCCACAAACTTCCTACAGGTTTTAACAACCATCTCTCTTTCAGTACCATCGAACAATATTTCTAACATGGTGTTCTAACATCCTTCCAGTCAGGATCCTGAGTTTTAATCATCATTTCAAAAGCTTTTGCCATTTTGTCTGGGTCAGCTCAGTATGTGTCACTCATTGCCTCCCAGTTACTGAGGTCTGTTAAAAATATCACTTTTACTGTGGTTCAACTGTCTGTACCTACTGCCTGATAGAGGCAGGTGTTATCACACCTCTGTGTTTAGTTCTAGTTCTCTCAGCAACCAGACTAAAACCCTCTGCTCCTTGATACATCCTTTTCATCTCTAGCTTCTCCTCTGCTCCTTGATCCACTGATGTGTTGGGGTGGGGGAAAAAAAGCCTCCCCAAGCACTGAAAAAAAATTACAATCTGAGTAATTGTCATCTTGAATTATGGACTATGTGTGTATTTACAGATGAACAGCACACACAGAGAAAAAATAATAATTAACTATTAATAATTTCTTTACAGTAGAAGGGAAAGAAAAAGAATTTTTATTTTCACTAAAATTCAGCATGCACCAAAATTCAAAAATAGAGCATACTTTTTCAATGCTGGAAGTGAAGAAAATTTGCTTATTTAGAATACTGCTGTATGAAGCAAGGAGCTACGGCAGGTAACATATTTTCCTAACATGTAGAAACACACCTGAAGACAACTAATAGGACTGTTACGAGATCATTTTGAAGCAAGATACCATGAGCAAGACAGGAAATATTTAAACACCCTGTCTCTGCAAAGGAGACTTTTTCACTGTTCTGCAGCGTGTAAGCTTCTTTTCTCTTTCACTGATGGGACTTTTTTCTTCATCCCTACTTTGAAAATTGTTGTTGTTGTTTGAATTAATTACCAAATACCTGGGAAAAAAACCAAGAATATTTGGAACAGAAAGACCAAGTCATCTTGGAGCACTCCAAATTCTAACTTTTTCACATCATATTCCCATAACTGTAGATGGAAAAATAATTATGCAAGTTTGTCATTATGGTACATATTAAATATCTAAAGACAGATTTAAGTAAAAGATGAGTACCTTGATTATCTGCATTTGCCATCAGAACATTTTTGCCTGACAGGCCATTTTCTTCAATTATAACACATGAAGATCTAGATATTATGTCCATAGTGCTTACATGCAAATATTTATTCTTTCATGACTACCTCATGCTAACCTTGTGCTATACCAGGGTTTTCCCACCACTGCAAACCTGAAGACCAAGAGCATATTTTAGTAGTGTAAGCAACGCTGAAATAGAGTATGTTTTTAGGGAAACATAGAATAAATCCACAGAAGTTGATATTTGATTCCATACTTCCAGCAGAGTACACCAAAGCACGTTAACTCCAGAGCCCAACTCCAATTTTTCTTTTAACAGTGGGGCTATATCCACAAGGATCTGATGGAGATGAGGAGAGGCTCAAGGAACTCAAAACAGACCGCAATGGATAAATACATCATTGCAGGCATTTTAAATTGATAAAAGTAGTCATCAGTTTGGATATAAAGACAAACATTTTTCCTAGCTAATAACTTATTCTTCCCTCAGACTTCAGTGCTTTTTGTTGCTGTCCATGAACCTTGATTTTAATTTGACCTTCAGGCCAACACTTCATCTCAGTTTATCGGAGACATCAGTCTTCATAACTGCATTTTGTGAAGAAGCTGTTTTTTCCTGCAAAGTCAGGATTTTCCAGCCTGCATCTCCCTAACAGTATTGAATATTTTCCCTTTACTAGCAGATGAGAAAAATTAGTGGTTTTCTTCTCTTAGAGATCTCATTTACAGATAAGGTGCTTTTGATTAGAACAAAAGACAGAACTGCACTGATAAACATGTGGATAATTAAATATGAAGTGTTTTCCTTTCCACTTTAATGCACAGAATCTTCAGTTTAAACTTATTCCTCCTTGTCTATTTTCTCCACAAGCTGGTGTGGCATACCAACAGGCTTCACTACCATGGAACATTTAATGTAAGAAATTTTAAGTGTACTTCTTGTGCACCTACTTGCCCTCATGTTCCCTTTAAAATTCACTGAAATAAGACATATTTCTTGGACATGGCAAACAGTTCTCCCTGCAAAAGAAAGTTATTGTTTTGTTTTAAACATAATTCCTGGCACTAACATTTTTATCTTTCTTTAACTGAGGGACAGAGTGTTATTTTCTGTGCAAATATGTTTGTTTGCATCAATAAATCAGGACTGACTTTGAGTTGACCCCATATTGTATCCCTCAATGGAGTTCTATGAAGGGATATTCATAATACCTGTGGACATTTGCATTACACCAGTGCGATTTTTCATCATCAGTAGACAAATACAAAAAACATGGACAGAATAAAACACAGCAGATATATGCAAAAGACAGATTGAACCTGATTTATTTAGCAGTCTATTATTTACTGTATCCATTCTGGGTCTTCCTCTTGAGTATGTGGAGTGCAATTATTTCCTGTAACTCTAAAATTAAACTGGAAAAAGGAGGACACAAAATAAAATAGTGAAGAGCAGGAGAAGAGACAGCACTCTTCCTTCTGTCACTTCAATAAAAAAGAGATTTTTTTCCACTCATTAAAATCAGAGAGGATTGTGAAGAATTGGTAGAGATAACATCTGGTTAGAAAATCAGAGGAGAACAAAGGAGGAAAAGTGGTACAAGCAATAGTTTAATTAATCTGCCATTCATTTTGAAATATTAAATTTTTGCATTTAGGCACAAAACGTTTAAAATTTGGGACCCCAAAAATAATTATTAGGGCAAAACTGTAGTAGTGGCAGCCCTTGCAATGAATGGGATTATACTTCTCAGAGTCTTCTCAGAGTCCAGACCGGGGATCACCATGCACACCCAACTAAAAACATCATTTCTTTTAAGATCCGCTCCTGGTCTGTAAAAGAAGGGAAATGCCTGTGACTTCCCAGACTACTTCTTCCCTGTCAGTCTTCAAGTACCTGACATTTTACTCCCAGAACCAAATGAATATTTGGGACAGGGTTTCCAAAGCCATCTTTTTCCTGAAAGATTGGTACTGAATATGCAGTGCTACACACTGCTACCATTACTGTGTTGTGTGACACTCTCGTTCCTGGATACCTTTTCTCTAACCTATATAATCTATTATTCCCTTTGTCAGCTGTTGAAGTACTGCAGGGTTTATTACACAGATGATTTTTAGAAAGTTAACCACCTGAGGTGATGTTTAGCCTGATTCATCTTAATTTAAGCTGATAGAAAAATCCTGCCCAGCAGTGGATCATTTTCTCAACAGCTGAAACACCCAATTATTATGACTAAGTTCAGTATGTTTTCTTGACCTAGACAAGGATAAAAGACTCTGCTATATTAAGTTTCTCACAGTATCATTGATCAACCAGAAAAATGGAAAGTAATTGAAATAGGAAAGAACTCAATGGGACATTTCATTTTCTCAATGAGAAGATTACATTACTGGTCCTTTGCTTATTTTGAAAAGAGTCATCTGGAGTTCAGTTATAACTATCCAAGCACGTTTCAAAATAGAAGTTATCTGATATTAATAGAATCATGAGAGGCTAAATGAATAAACTCAACCCATTAAACCCTTAGTTTAAAATTGGAGAGAAACACTGTGTAGATACAAGCCAAATGCAAAGACATTTTCCAGACTGGGAAGGAGTATGAAATTACAGCCACTCTTAGGAGTGCAGAGTCACCATTAGTATTGGATTAAGATGAAAACCAAGCCCAAGGTGCATTGAAACAATGTAGCAGTCCAAATGTGCATTTCTCCAAGTTATATTATGAAGGCCTTACACTTGCTCACTGTTTAACAGATAGGCTGTTTTGGGCAGGGGTTTTCTGGGCTTTCTTTCCTTTTCCTTGCTGAGTTATTTCTTTTGGAAAAAATCGACCTCGTGGACACATTTTGAAGGCAACTAATTCTCAAAATCACATTACTTCCTTGCTTTTGGAGAAAAAAGTTACCAAGTGAGTCCTGCTAGATCCATGTCTTGGGAATCAGGGGACAACTCATGTCTCACAAAAAGGACAGATCAGATTTCTGTGGCTTTGGGAGGAGAGCAAAGTCTCTGTCTAATATTTTTAGGGAGTACATGTGATCTTAGATTGACCTAATGTATTTGTATGAATCACTGGCTGCCAGGCACCCACAAGGAATCAGAGCCAAAAATCTCCTGAGATATTGGTAAGATGCATAGAGTGAAAAAAAAGCAATAGCATTCTGCTCTCTCATTGCAAGCCATGAAATTTTCAAGTAAAACACACTTGAAGAAGCCTAGCTTTAGAAGAAGACTACATGCAGAAGATATAGACACATTTTCCTATATATTATTATACAGTATGTAAAATCATGCAAAAAATATATATGCTGTTATCTTGTATATTTTCTGCTATATGTTATTTGGCTAACTGGCTCTCCTGAGCTACATTTAGCCAATTATTCTCTCACTGTTTACTGATGTTTAATTCCCAGAACTTCCAATATATTTTTCAATAAAACTTCTGTAAACTAGTCATGATAATAAACTTCATATTTTCATTTTGTCTAAGAAAAACTATCCCCTAAGGAGCAAACTGAGGAGTATAAAGTTTTTTACCAGTTAATAAAAAAACCTCCTGGAAAATATGTTCCAAAAATAGTTTCAACTGATGTCAAAGGAATTAAAAATAGAATCTTTCATTCACAAATTTCTGCCTTGGTGATGCAAGAGAAATTCTGAATATCTGTAGATCCAAGAAAATTTGCTTTAAACAGGGATGATCTCTAAAGTCACCAGGATAGTGTATCTCTGTTTTTCATTGAAAATAAAAGAAAAATCAAAGTATTCATGAGCGATACAGACCAGAGCAATAGAAGGCATAGTATATGTACAATATGGACATATTTCCCATGGACCTTATCTTTGAAGAAGATGTTGTCTCCTCTGGTGTCTAAAAATATACCCAAAAGAGAATGAAAGTTCTGGTAGGGAAAAAAAATTGAACGAAAGCCTTAGATTAGGAGAAACAAGAAGAAGGAATGTATAGCAAACACCATGGAAACATTTCCTTTTACTTTTTCACTGCTCCTCTCAGGCCATTTCTTCTACCTCTGGTTCAACCCATAGAATTTGCTTACTCTGTTTGAAACTGGAAAGTCATCAGCATCCCAGTCCATGCTCAGTATCACAGAATCACAGAATCACAGAATGTGTAGGTTGGAAGAGACCTCCAAGATCATTGAGTACATCCCAGCCCCAGCACCTCAACTAAACCATGGCACTGAGTGCCACATCCAGTCTTTTTTTAAACACATCCAGGGAAGGTGACTCCACCACGTCCCTGGGCAGACCATTCCAGTACTATATCACCACCCTTTCTGTACCAAACTTTTTCCTAATATCCAACTTATATTTTCCATATTTCCCTATATTTTCTATATTTCTACTTCAGTAGATCCTGAACAAAGCCATTCTTGGCCAAAGCCCATCTAAACCATTTTGTCCTGCATTAGTTTGCTACTAAACTTCCTATTGCAAACAGATAAGAATTTGTGCTCAATAAGGTTCATGTCTGCAATGCTGCTCTTGAGCTTACAATGTAAAATCAGGAGCTTTGTGAAAAGCTTTCTCAAAAGAAAAAAATAAAGAAGAGGTTCCCTTCTGAATGTGTTAGATGATTCTCTGTTTGAACACAGGATCTATTGTACTGTAGCCAAAAAAAGGCCCGCTTTAGGAAGTAGGGGAGAGGGGAAGGAATAAAGGAGAAAAATCAATAAAATGGAATTCAGAATTCTATGTAGATTAGCGTTGTATGAGAACTCCTTTTAGGGTAGCAAATAGCAGTCACAGAAAAAAAAATCTGAAATACAGTCTGCCATGTTGCAAGTCAAACCTGATTTTACTGACATATGTCTCCAAGTCTGAGGTTATTATTTAAATTACAGGTGGAATTGTGAAGACTGTTCAGCCTTTAACTGGTGAAGTGACTGTAAATGCTGTTCTAAATTATGCATTGGTACTGATGCTAATTAAGTAATAGCAGAGATTTTCTTCAGCTTTGTGGAGTATAATCAGTTCTCTTGTGTTCAATAAATGCCATAGCTACAATGTGTGGTATTAATTTCACACTGCAGTGAGAAATGGTGATTGTTGCCAAATTTAATCATAATTCACAGCCAGTTTTGATATTACAGTCAGGTTCAGCATGCAGAGAAATTATTTAGTCCCTAATAACTTGAAGAAGTCATAACCAGGCATTTAAAAGTTTTGCCCTTTCCACCTCAGCTACGTATTTCCTGTTCTACACATGCAAGTGATCCAGAGGTAACATTAGATATTTAAACTTGCTATTCCAAAAACAACTGAATGTTACTTGGTTTTCTTGCATTTGTCAGGTGTAGGAAATCACATCAAGGCACATTGTTGCTGGTAACAAACACAGAGAAAGTTCCCATTCATTACAGAGGCTCACACTGAGTCTGTGTTGCCTGTATTTTCCCAAGGCAAAGCACTTCTAAAGGAGAAGTAGACTGGTGCTCTCCTCCTTTTCTCTGCTCATTGCTGGTGTCAGGCAGACATTCCTCATGGCAAGGCTTAATGTTAAGGCTATACTGGCCTCTGTAAATGACCCCATAGATGTTTTTCATTTTTAGAATGAATATATGTAGGCATTCAAAATAAATTCTGGAATCCTATTAAAAATGCCCACAGTCCACTGCCTTTTCATAAAGTAATTTTCTTTGATTTAGAATGAACTCAGAACTGCAAGTCATGGAGGTTTTCTGGGTCATTAATATCAGCAGCTTCACTTATTAACAGGTTTCCATCATAACAACCACCCTAGGTGCTAAATGATTTAGTCCCAGGTCAAATCCTCTTTCCTGAAACACTATTTTTTCCTTACTGCAGATGAAACAATGCTCACTCTGGACCTAACAGACCTCTTGCTTAAGCACTTCCAGATTCCTTTGCAAGCATCAGCTCTTCCCCGTGAAGACCCATGGGTGGGATTTTCATGTCCATGAACCCACAAGAGCTTAATGAGTGTCACCTTCTCATCCACTTTACGGAAAACTAACCTATCACAATATTTTTTCCAAATATCTGACTTTAAAAAAAAGCAAAAAACCCCAAGAGCACCCATGCTTGGTAAGTAAACAGTAGATAAGTTTTGTTTATTACAGTTCCCATGTATTAGCAAGACAAACTTGATGATATTAAACTTCAGAAATCCTATCAAAGTCTTTGTCAAGAAAAGAGCTAGAAGTTTCAGAACTAAGTACTGGTTCTAGTGAGCTGAAGACCAGAGAGTATAGCTAGGTGTTCACATAAATGCATGACATTAATCTAGCCTCACAGTCTCTGAACCATTACAGTAGCCACCAGCTGGGACCTGCAGTGTGTTCTAGACAGCCAGACTCTGTGTATGTTCCTCTTTGCACAATCACAGCTATTTCACAAGCCTGTAGCAGTCCTGCATGTTTCATCACACAGCTCTAATTTAAGTTGCCAACACTTTCACTGCTCAAGTTTGTGAAATATGTTGGTTTTTCACCAGTATAATTCTAACCACAGTACGGGGGGTTCTACTCCCTCTGGGTGTTCCCAAGTAAAATCTGCTCATGGCAGAACTTTCCACAGGTGATGGACAGCAGTGATCCAGAAATAGCATAACTTTATGGCACAATTCCCCTCATGTGAAGAAATTTCCTTCCCCCACATAGAATTAACCAATATATTTAACAAAATATAGATACACATTGAAGATAAACTATAATTCAGTTAGTGGTTGTGCAAAAAGTCATCATTCACAGCAATAATAGAAGAATGAAAATACATTTGCAATAAAATTTTATTGTTTCAAATGATATTAGTGATTTTCCAAAATTTCTCAAAAATATCTCATTTAGCATGGCTGAGGACAAATTTTAATTTAGAGGACAGAGTGGAGTAGATCTTCCTAAAGGTACTTGATAGTTCAATGTATAGTTCAACCTTTTTAGGAGAGAAACGATTGAAAGACACCTTGTTAATTTAGTACAATGTTCTCTCCTATGTAGTGTTCATAGGAATAAAGGCAGCAGTCCTGCTGAGGGGCGTCTCTAGTGAAGTCATCCTTTGGCTTTCTCTTTGGTTTTCCCCTTTTAAACCTTTGAGTTTGCCTATCAACTAATTCTTCTACATGAGTGGAAATAGGTCCCTGAAGTACCATCTATGAGACCTCTGAGTTTCACCTTCAGTAGAAGTCTGCCCCAAAAAATACTGAATGATAGGAAAAGGTTTCTAGATACTGTTCAGAAAGACTGCATTTGAAGTGGCTGATAATTGATAAAAGCCACAGGAAATAATCACTTTATGCAAATTAAGTAAGACAGAAACATTACTAGCAAAATTACTACTTAAAGTGCAGCCACACTTTTTTTCTGAAAGAAGCTGTCAGGACTTGGTTTGGTTTAGTTTGGTTTAGTTTGGTTTGGTTTGGTTTGGTTTCGTTTCGTTTGGTGTGGTGTGGTTTGGTTTGGTGTGGTTTGGTTGTTCAGGTGTTTTGGTCATTATTTTAATTTTAAATTTTTGAATCTGCTGATGTAAATGGAATAACAGCCTAAGATTTTTTCAGAAAGCCTTACAAAGTGAATTGACCTTTTTCACTTACAGTCTGTGTGGTGTCAAATCCAGTAACAACATGTACTCTGATGGAAGCTGCACATATGATATGTGCAGATTAAACCACTTTACCACTTACTATTTTTTTTTTTAATGCAGGAATGAACTAAGTTTGCAAAACAAGAGATTCACGGTATGGGAAGAGTGGTTGCAGCTATAAAAATATTCATGACAACGTTGTAAAGTAGTGCTGTCCACAGAACCAGAAAATTGTTCTTAATTGTTTCTATTTTTGCATGCAATAGATATATTTATGCTGGAGCAATGATGAATTTCTCTGAACAGAGAGATACCAATTGTTTTGTGCTCTATGATGTTTTACCAGATTTAGGCAGTTTCTGTCTTCTTTTTGAATTGGACCAGGTGACCATTTATTTGAATTGCTTCTTCCCGTACTAGCCAAAACATTACTGTCTGATGTCTTCTGAAAGCAGAAGTGTGCTGCTTAGGGAAATATATGCAAAATTATGAACAAGAAACATTGTAATAGCACTCAGGAAAAGATACTGGCAGTGGATGAAAATCCTGACAATAGCCATTCCCCTGACAAGTCCTTGCTAGTTCAAGAAAAGCAGACAAAGCAAGGGCTATTACTTCATGTCTCAATATCAGGACTTCTTTCAGTAAAGACAACTCCCATTTCTCAAGTGTTGAAGGGGCCACATTATTGCAAGTAAACCAGTGAGAAGGGAGTGACTGTGTTGGGGAACTGCAGAAGAAGGTCAGTGCCAAAGCCTTTGCAGATCAAGTTTCAGCACAAAAACCATACGTGTTCTGGAGAAGCAGATTTCAGAATTGCAGGATATCTTGCTTTGGACCTCCTATAAATCAGATCACATGCATTAGCCATCATGGCCTTGCTTTGAAGAGAAAGAAATTCCTTGGAGGGAAAAGAATTGAGGGTCAATAATAAAATCTACCTCTAAAAATAACATCAGCTTTATAGTAGGCCTTTTGCTTTTACCCAGTTTATATAGGCAAATTACTTGGCAAACTTGTTTGACAACAGAGAAGCAGCCTTAGTTTGCTATTTTTGAGCCACTTATTCATCACAAGAGCTTTATCAAATATATAATTTCTGTTCTTCTACAAACAAATTAAAAAATCTGGTATCTGAAGATAACAGAGTCATTCATTTTTGAAGCTGGCAGGGCTGACTTGGGGAGAAGTTATGTATTATCTTTTTTTTAGAGGAGAATTTTCATTTTATCCACTGGAAATAATGAAATATTAAATATTGTTTTAAAAAATTAAAAGTTTTGAAGGGAAGAGAAAGACAATCATACAACCTAACTCAAGATTACCAGAGGGAATTCTTCTGGTGCTCGAGAAGCCCAAGAGGATGCAGGTAGTGCACATCCACAAGCTAGCCCTCTTATTCAGACCCAGCATGAAAGAAATCAGTGTTTCTAGGGAAATAATTTCTATGCCCTATGAGCAGCATATGTAACAAACTACCAGCACAGCAGTTCCTGGCTGCTGGCTTTGCTTGCCACAGCTCTGAGGCAGGAGAGTGTAAAAGTCATGAGTTGACCTGGATGTTCTTGCTTGTTGGTTGAACATCACTGCCTCTGCTTTGCACAACATTGCTTTCTACAGTCTACAGACATGACAGGAGCATTCCAACAAGATTAGGTTTCTAACAAGGCTTCCTTTTTTTTTTTTTTTTTTGGTAATTTTGATGTTAAGACTTAAATTTGACTCTTGAAATCAGAGAACTGTAATAATTAGGGAAATACTAGAAAGAAAGTTACAGCTATTTGAACAATTAATATATTCATGCATTTTGTTACCTTCAAGTATACTAACACAGCACCTTCATCAATACCTCAGACACAGAGTACAGGAAACTTCAATATTCTCTTTCTCCCCCATCAAGTCAGGGTAACAAAAACACTTTGTTCAATTTCAATATACATATTGAAAAAGCAAACTGAAAAAAACCCAGTGAAAGGTCTCTGACTGGCCACCAGCTGGATGCAGCACCATTCACCACCACTTTTGGGCCCAGTCTTCCAGCCAGTTCTTAACCCACAGGAGAGAGCACCTGGCCAAGCCATGGGCTGCCAGCTTCTCCAGGAGAATCCTGTGGGAGACAGTGTCAAAGGCTCTGCTGAAATCGAGGTACACAACACCCACAGCCTTCCCCCATCCACCAGGCAGTTCACCCTGTCATAAGAGGAGTTCAGGTTGGTCAGGCTGGTCAGGTTGCCTTTCCTAAACCCCTGCTGGCTAGGCCTGATCCTTTGGTTGTCCTGGATATGCAATGTGATTGCACTCAAGATGATCTGTCCTGTTATCTTCCTGGGCACTGAGGTCAGGCAAATGTAGAGTGAGAAACTCCCACTTGTCCAGAGCACATTCATAAGTAGAGCTGTGTATGTCTCATAACCAAGAGTATAAAATAAAATTGATAAAATTGATAAAATTGGCCACCAGTTGATAAAACTGGCCACCTTGAGTCAGACTCAGAAATACCTGTCAGTTTTCACTGTGACAACACCTACAAAAACAACCCCTGATCCACCAGAAGTAATCTAAATGACATTTTCCTTTACTCCTAGCAATGCAAACAAACTGCTTTCATCTCAGTCATGTCTCTTTTGTTTTCTTCTTTTCCCCAATGTCAAGAAAGTCAAAGGTAATGTAAATCATCAGCCAGTAAAGGCTAGGCTGATTTAGTTAGAATTTGCGTTAGTGAAATGGATTGATTGAATAGGATTTATATCCAGATTTTGAAGCAGCCAGAATGAGTACCATGGACTCAAAGTAGGACAGCCAAAATTTCTGCTACCTTATCCTGACATAACGTGGCAATGAACAGCACTGAGCCAACATGCATCATTTTGTGTCAGGTGTTGATTGCAGGAAAGAGATACAGCTCAATCTTTCAGTAACAAGGGTCCCTTCAAATCCTCATCATCAGGTATTACCAGGATCCAGAAAACTATTCACAAAAAAGAGCTGTCCAGGGAATTTAGCCTATTTTTCTGCACTGCTTCCAACAAAGACATTTACTATTCCATCATATTTGTTATTTCCCACAACCAGCCTGGCAAAGGCAATCTAATAGCTCCCACATAACTTAGGGGGCTTCAGCTGTTCAGGAGACCACAACCCTTTGCTGGCCCTTCCCCAAACTACTTAACCACCAAATAGCAGCTGCTGCTCTGCTGCTCTGTTTTCCTTTCTCAACAAGGAAAACAAGTGTACATCAGAGATTGACACTTCTCACATGCAAAGTCAGAGTATGCGAAGAATATCCTTTTGCTGCAGAAATTAATGATCCTGGTTATCAAAGGGAGGTGTTTACAGCAGTAAGTTGCTGCTGGTTTTAGTATGTAAGAGGTGTGCCAAGCACAGAAAAGAAGCCAGGTCCTTGGAGGCTTTCATCTTAGCAAAACAACTTCCTCCTCCTTTCAATCACAGAAATAAATCTATTTTCTCTGCATCTCATCTGTAAACAGAGGATGCAATTGTTGAGGCCTCCTCGTGAGGTGTCACATGACCCCTATACACCTGTGTCAGGATCCACTTACTGAGCTTCTTTAGAATGCCCCTGCCCAAATTAAGGTGCAAACAAGATCATATGCCAGAGACAATAGTATGGGTTTTATCTGACAATAAATATGTGAGAGGGAGGGAGAGAAAATAAGATGTAGGAGATAGGTGGGGCGGGGCAGAAGGAGAGTGACAGGCGTTGAATAAGGAAAATATCCCCACTCAGTGATGTTCCATTTATCATCTCCAGCTGATCTCCTTGGTGCTGAAGGTCCCCCCAAAAAGCACAGACTCTGATGGGCTAATATCCACTTAGGACAGGTAGGAAAATCCAGGCACCTCCCTGGGGTCAGGAGGAGTTTGGCATTGTCTCTTACAACAGACTCCACATTTGTTGCACCAGGTGCAGTCCTGTGGTGCCAGGCTTCAGGAATGCCTCTGGGGGGCACTTTGGGGGTCTCTGATGGATTAAGGCATCTCCTCAGCTGCCCCTCACATGAATGTCCCGTG
>JBBMKD010000115.1:3755452-3774028 GCA_037834095.1 Argya squamiceps | reverse complement strand
CTTGTTTGTTTCAGGTGATTGAAGAGTGGGTTTTCCCTTTATCTAATCTCAGCAGTTTGACTTTCAGTCCAGAGTCCCAGACAGGTATCTTCAGGGAGGCTTCTTTGGTTGTAGCTTCTTTATACAGTTTTAGTTACAGTGAGCAAAACTGTATCAATATTTGAGGCAGAACTATTTCAGTCTCTGACAACCTGTAGGGAAGAAAATTGTTCAACCACTGAGTACCAGAGAATCTCCAAAAGCCACACAACCTGCTAAAAGATTTCCTTTCTTTCTTAAAGCTTGGGATAAGCTCCCTCAAGAGAAGGGGCAGAATTTTTTATTAGTACATTCAACACTCAATTTTTGTGAACAGGGAGAGCAAATCATTGAGTATAACATCACCAATGTACAAACAAAGAAACAAACTTTTTTATCAATGAAAAAGTGATGTTGTTTCAGTCTGTAGAGGTGATGGTTCACGCAGGTTTTCCTTTGATATTATATGGCATGAAATGGATAAGATGTCTAAGATTGCTGCCTTTGTGATAATAACAGCCTGAAACCTTGGACACTCTCACAGCCAAACAAATTATGGCTGAGTGTATGAGCTCCTGTTCAAAGGTGACAATGACAATAAAGATACCCTGCTGAACTCTTCCCCGGAAATTGTGGGCCTGGAATAAAGAATAAAAATGACACTGACTTCCAAACAATTCCCATCTCCATAGCTACAGCCAGCTGCCCTGTCCTTTTCTTAAAAGACCTATAACAATTCAGAGAAACAAAAAGTTCCAGAAATATTTGCTATGAATAAATACTTTACTTTTTTCCTTTGTTTATCTCTTATGGCACTATACTGTGCACTAGAACTGTGTTAGGCAAGAAATATAGCAAATGTGTTGGCCTGCAATTCAAAATATTGGGGTCAAGTTCCATCTCTTTGAAGCCAGACAGGTAAGCTAAAAACTCCTGGGAGAATTACTGCCATAAAAGCCATCAGAAGGCTCTTCATTTATTTAAATTCATCGTTTTACTCTTCATAGTTCAGCAGGATGCCTAATTTTTAGCAACTGATTATCAGGAGTAAAATAATTAATTAATATAGCTATTTAACATGTTCAGCGTTTTTCCCCTGACATTTAGGGTCCAAGTCTGCTCTCAGGCTCTCTGAGAAAATCCCATGGATTCTGGTAGGACTCTATTGACCTTATATTCTTGCTAATAATAAAATATTTTAGCTTGCAGTTTACTCACCTGAAGTATTTACTTTTTTCTGATAATTTTCTGACCATTTTGTGCAACTTCCTTAGTTAAGCTTGTTAGAAACACTCAGTGAGATTCACTCTGAATTTGAGTAATGAATCATGCTTCCAGACTTTCTCTTTAGGTCATTCATATGAGTAATCCTAGTAAAACAAATTCATCCCCTGCAAGCCTGCAAGTCAATGCATCTGCCGCCATTCTGACTAGATTCTTTACATTCTTTGGTCTTCTAAAAAGAGATTGAGCTGTACTACACATTGGGATAAAGAAACATCTCCTACACACCCCGCAGTGCATAAAGGAAACAGGTGCTATTCATGTAAACTTAACAAAAGTTGTACCCTAAGCCTTACAATTGAGCTCTGCTGTTCTTTGCATTTGTTCCACACTGGTTTGTTTGTTTTGTTTTGTTTTTCCTGGAAAAAAAAAATCTTCTATCTCTTGCCCTAGGAAGAACCATTTTCCCAAGGCTATTCATCCAAAATTGAAAGCTGGGTGATGGTTGTGCATTAAACAGCTGCATTGACTCTGGCCCTTCACCTCTGACAGCAAAAGTGTAAAACCTTCATTGACCATGTCATGGATGCAGGGAAGGCAGCTGTGACTCCTCATCCACACAATAAATGATTTGTGCAGGTGGCTTGGAAAGCCTTGTGTTAATGTGTATGGTGCGTAGGTGTGCATACAAGGGTGAGGAAGAAATGGATCCTTCATGCTGGAACATCACCCAGCATTTCCTAAAAGCACCGCAGCAGCTATCAGGGAGTTGTTTCAAATACCAGGATTTGCTTAATAATAAAAAATAAAATAGTGGATTGTATTGTGGGGAGGTAAAAAAGAATGTTTTACCACAAGGTCAAAGAAATTTCAGCATCCATGAGGGGCAATCTTAGTTCAGTGATGAAGAGGTTGTTAGAGAGAAATATAATTAATGAATGTCTTAATGTACTAAAAAGATTGAATCTTCATTACATTTAGAAAGCAGTTTGGCTGCACATTTAAAATCTAGACCATGAAGGCAAATCTAAGCTCTCAATAGTTCAGCAGGAATAATGAGTCCACCAAGACTCTCTCCACACGTCTACTGCAAAGCTTGTTCTTCTTTGTATACACTCATTGTAACTGTATCTTTTCTGACAACTAAGAGGGAAAAAACCTAATCCACACCAGGAAAATTATATTCTCTGGTGCCATTAGCCTAACTCACGTATTTCATTAACATTCAGGAATGATTTGCCAATTAACTGTGTTTAGAAATCACCTTATACAGAAAAGTGTTCTTGAGTTTATCTCTCAAATTGACCCCTATGTATGCACCTGAGATAGGCAATAATCTTTGCAAATGGCCAGGAATTTGAACCTAGCCTCAAATTTCAATTGCTTGTATCTATGTTGCTCTTAGCTTCTGGTGTGAGACTTGAAAATAATCCAATTACATTTCTTCATGAAATGGCATGGCATTTTTTGGCTTCCTGTATGTGTGTGCATGTGTCTGTGAGTGTCTGTGTCTCTGTACTCTCTAGAAACCAAAGCAAACACTTAAAAGGAGCAGAAGATAGTGTAAAGAAAAGAAGCATATTTCCTGTCAGAAGTATAAAGATTAGGCACACTAAAATCAAATAATATTTATTACAGCCTGACCCATTGCAAAAACAAAGGCTCCATCATTGCTGCTGAACACTTTATTTTCTACAAATATGCTCATGATGTTGAAGAACTGCTGGTCAAGGTGAGAAAGGTGAAGTGTCTGTTTTGAGTTAATACCCACTGCCTTTCACTAACAAAGGCAAATTTTTTTTCCACAGGACAGTCATTATTAATCTTTTAATCCTTTCAAAGGATCTATGCAAATTTGCTTTACATACTGTTAACAGGAACATCAGTCTCAAAATAATTCACAAATATTAAAGAAAGAAAGAAGAAGAAAGAAAGAAAGAAGAAAAAAGAAAGAAAGAAGAATCACATCAGGTTCATTTCAAACATTTGACAACATCCTTGCCCTGCAAACTTCCTCAATGCGTTTTCTGTTCCCCAAAGAGACATAGATGAAGCAGGATGATCTCTACTGTCAGAGAGATCTTGCTTTACAGCCTATGATCAAACCTGTGTATGCAAATAGCAAAGGGGAAAAAGTCACTAATAAAGACCCACCTTCCCAGCCCAGCATTTTGGTTAGGTAGCAGCAGATATCACATGCAGAAAACTTTTTGCTTTTAGGTGTTATCTATATACTTTCAGTTGATTATAGATGTAATCACTCAGTTGTAACAAAAAGCATACTCCTATTACACTGACCAAACACAGGACATTTTAATGGATAAAACCAGTCACGGTAGAGTTCATTTTGTCCCACTGTGGAAAAAGGAAGCGTGGTCAGGCTCTTTTCTGAGATTATTAATATTACTAGGAGGAGAGAGATTATTTCCTCAAAAGAGACTTGCCAGGCACATCCTCAGAGGCTTCCAACCACTCTTTTGAAAGCAATGGTTGGTGGGACCTTCACACATCGGACCTACATTCAGCAAAGGCCATCCAGTTAGTTAATGCACTGGCCCTGCCCAGTCAAAACTCCACATACTGCAGAGGGAGAGGTGCTCTGGTGGTCACTGGTGGTCACAGATGCCATCTGTGCCATTACTTGGAGAAATATCTGTTTGACTGGAGATAGGCATATGTGCAGTTGTTTCCTTTCACACAGTTTGCCACAGTGGGAATTTTTGTCTGGGTGCACTAACCAGGATGTGGAAACTAGATCTCCTCTCTGCCAGGCCTGGAATTAGTGCCATCCTGGAACAAATTTCTCCCCTCTGTGTTTATCTCAGGTTCTCACTGTGGTGGCCTATCTTACAGCAAGATTCTACTGGGACCTCCACAGTGTTTGAGACAAGTAACAAGTGGTTGCACTTCAGGCTAAGAGGTTTACTTGTTCACAAGCATTTAATCTACTGGAAAAAAAAGCAAAGTATCTATTTCTGATGTGGGAGGTGTGTTTGGTATATTCTTTTGTGTCCTTATACTTCTTTCAAGTTTGTCTCCTGGTCAAATCTTCAGCATGTGTTTAGAATTAAGTGTCCAGATTTTCTTTTTGATAGTACCAGTGTACCCCTGCTGACTTCAGAGCAATTGTGCTTCACCTGAAGCCTTATCATTGACAGTGGCATGATCACACCCTTCTGACCCTGGCCCTTACACTATGAGGAACTTCCTGTGACAAAAACTTCCTGTCAGGAAGCATTTCATACAATGGACCTCTGTTTGCCTACAGGGCATGGCACCAGGAGAAATATAAACCAGGAAAATTTTCCTAGTGAGAAACCCAGAACTTTCCTAAGTTTCATCTGAACTGAAATTCTGGTAGCCAAAAGAGGTGATAGATCAACAGACAGACAGATAGATAAATCCTGCAGTATTCCTTAAACTTTGTGTCTGCTATCTTCACTAGTACACCAGAAAGTAAACCAGAAGATAATCCTATTTCTCACATGACATAGCTCTTTTATTTTCATTTAGTATTTTCTACAGTTTTAGTCACCAAAAAAGAATAGAGTCATGTAGAGAAGACAAGAAATGTGAGAGACATTTAAATTTCACAAGAGAAAGAGAAAAAATGCCTTCAAAAATATGTGAAAGGAAAAAAAGAAAACAGTTTATGATGGTACAAATGATTGCAAAGAGGTCTTGAAATTCCAAGATGTTAAAAAAGACATGTGGTGATCATGATGCCTTGAACAAAGTCCTTGGATTTGGACTGCCCAGAGCAAGACCTGAAGCAAATTAACTTCCATGTCAAAAGCAGTCACCCTGTCTAGTCTCAACTTGTATTAAAGAGCGCAAAGTGCACTGCTCAGAAAACCCAAGGCAGAAGTTCCTAAAACTGCAATACTGGTGTTACATTTGCTATGGCACCCAAGCTCAATAATGACATGCTAAGAAACTTGCAGGGAGAGAAATAGTCTTATCCTTCAGGAAAAAACTGTCGTGTTTTAGTATTTTGCAGAAATTAGTTCTGTAAAGTAAAAGTTTTTTGCAAGTGGCGTTACTGGCTCAAACTAACTCCTTGTACGAGTATAGGATGTTGCAGGTGGAGACTATGATCAGCTAAGTCTGAATTTTTATTAATTTTAATTTAGACACTGGCAACTGATCCAGATGTGGTAACTATTCTGGTGGTTTGCATACACACAAAAAATGTCACAAGGAAAAAGTATCGTGCAGGAGAGAGATCAGACCTTCCATTACCAACTTCTTCCCTTCAGAAGCATTCATAAAAAGATTGGACAGAAACAAAAAATAAACCAAAAACCAAACAACCCAAACCAGAAAAACCAGCACAGATTGTAAGTTACTGTCAGGTTAGCACTGATTTTTACAACTGTAGTGCACATTGCTTTCTTGACTTCAGGTTTTTGCAACCAGTTTCACCATCAGTAGCATTCAAAATTACAGGAAACAAAATTCCTTTTTTCCTTTTCCTCTTCTAGTCAAATAATTTATATGGGCTTGACAAAGCTGATCCTAACTGGGTGTTGAAGCTTATTAAAATGTAATAACAGCTCACTACTATTAAAAAAACCCCAGTACAGCCCAGGTCTGATGCCTTGTCTCCTACAATGGCAATAAGCAGAGTAAAAGACTCAGCAGCAATGCAATTTATCCCTGGTTATTCTGATAGTCTCTTATTTCCAGTTCAGGAAACAGGTGTGAAATGAATCGCCTTTTCTGCAAGTCCCTGCAGATCTGCCTTCTGAAGACCCTATCCATTTTCTTCTGGAATGAAGATGAATTTCTTGTGCTTGTATTGGCCTTGAGCAGCAGCTCTGATCTTCCACATGATGCATTGAAATGGAGATGCTAATTTAATTGAATTGCTACTCTGCTGGAAGAGTTCTACCTTCTTTCCTCACGTCACTTAATGGCAATTGTAGAGCCTCCATGTGTCAGAATAAGTGATCCAAACTTGGGTCTAGATAGTAACATATTTGAGGTATCCAAAATACTGCAAATTTTCATGGTTTTTTACACCAATGAGAATAAATCCACTACCCTATTCTTAGAAATTTTATATCTTGATATTTCCTAAGTGGACAGAAAAGAAGATTTAGTATTGAGCTGCCTCTGTTAGAAGGACACTGTTTTGTCCACATCACAAGGATAAAGACATTTTGCTGCTGCATAGTAATTGAGCATAGCAATATTAATAATGTTATGTAAGCAGAGCAATAAAATTAATGCTCTGCATAATTAAGCATAGCAATTTATTAGCCCTGATTTTAGTCCACCATGGATAGGATTTGATTGAAGCAGTAATGAGAGACAAGTTATCTTTGTGTGGTGTCTTTGAGTGTGGGAGATTTAAATTAATTTCTTATCTTTTGCCTCCCCTTGATGAAACCACTTCATCTCTGTCACAAGCCTCAGTTTCCTCTCTATAAAAGGATGAATGTCTTTACTGTCTCAAACTGAAATAATATCTCAACAATATTACCAGTAAATAATAAAGGAAATTATTGCTGAATTAGATCTAAACTTTCGGTTGGATATTTTTGTGTGTGTGTGTGTGCGTGTGTTTGTTTTGTTGTTTCGATTTGGTATTTTAATACTCACTCCTTCAGAAATCCTTTGAAGAAAGAGTTTGGAACTATCAAAACAGGTTTTGAGGTAAATGCAGACAAGAAGAATCCGTGGCCCTTGCCTCTTCCCTGGCTTGTTCACCCTGTGTAACTTTTGTTACTGTAACAATAGTTAATAGTTATCACTATGTGATAAAGGGACAAGGCACAGCCCTTACCTTGGCGTTTGCCCAGTCTATTGCAAATGCTTGTTGATCAAATAACACCCCTGTTTCTCTAATCAAGACACCTGAAAGCTACCAGCATAGAATCAGACTACATGAATTGCCTTACAAAATAAAACAGCCGAGAGCAACCTAAAGGCTCAAAAGATCAGCCCCAGAAGCCTCAGCCCATGGCACCTGCCCTGCCCCAGCCAAGCAGCATTGCAATGCTGCAACAGCCTTGTGCAATGAAAAAATTTCCTTTCAGCAGGAAGGAAGTCACTAACTGCAGCAGAGATGGAGTCTTAGATATTAGTTATACTGTCAGGCCAACATTTAAGGAGTAGATCAGCATCTTACCTGCAGCTGGCACTTCCAGGCCTTACTGAACATCCACTCTAAATAGAGAACCCATGCTGACAAGGAGGTAGAAATTCAGAGCTGGCCAACAGTTCTAAATATAAGAGATAATTTCTTACTGAGAAACACAACATATCAGGGTCTCACAAAGACATAAACTTCAACAGTTTGTGTTAACCTAATAATGACTTTTAAAATTCACTTCTTCACATCACTTCCTGGCTTTTTCCACACAGGTATCTATGTTACTGCTGTTTACTCCCGACACTTATACCTCATCTTACAAAGGTGCACCACAAACAATGCTGCAAACAAATCTTTCCATTTTCAGCAATTGAATGTTATCAGTGAATATGTGGGAACTTTATTTCTTCCCAAAACTTCCTGTCAAAACCCCCATAACACCAAGAAATTAAACATTTAAAAGGTGTTAAAAGAATCCATGCATCACAGAACAACAAAGTACTGGAATCTTAGTGGGCAATCAATCTCAGATGTCTTTTATCTGTGACTTCAGAAAATACTAAGTATTTAATCTCTTGGCATTCACGTTACTGATCACAGTTGTGAAATCTCTGGAGGTAAGGGAATATTTAAGAAAAAAGACAGACTAGGTGAGACTTACAACTATATTCTGTGATTCCAAAACCCCCAAATAATTTAAACAATTTTCTCAGTCTGTCATTATTGAACAAAATTGGGTTGTCTTGGGGCTGATTTACCGTGGCCACAGAGTGATGATCCAAAACTGGTTTGTAAAATGACTTTCACTCCACTCCTTTGAATGCAGGTACATTGTCCAGGAAAATGCGTGTTCCCATTAACAACAACATTCCAGAATAAAAAATAAGCATCTCCGGCAATTGATACCTTTTGCATCACAGTAACTCATACTGCAGTAGAAACAGAGTTTCGCTGTCTCAGTGCTGCAACTCCTTATGCTGCATTACAATAGTCTAATGCACAAGTGGAGGTTTGGAGTGGGCAGTCTCAGAGACAAAGAAGTCATGAATCTTATAGAGGAATATTCTGATGTACTCATGTATTTTCAGAAAAAAATAGAAATATTCTTTCACCGTGCACTTTACAAGTTTTGTTGCAAATGAACGCTAGAGGGAGGCAGTATTTAAACCAGACCCCAGTTCCAGAGCTGAGTTAGCCGTAGGGGAAAGGAGAAGCGCCAGCTCTTCCTCTCGCCAGTCTCAAAGAACACACAATGTAACCTATGCCTGTTGTTCTGTCTGATGCAAAGCCTTCAAGTAGTAAACTCAGTTATACAGATGTGGTCCGAATCCACTTACCTAGCCCCTGAGTTACAGATCCTTTCTAAAACCGTATGCTTTGTAAGGCTGTTTAAAAAGAAATCCAACTACAACTCTTTTTTTGTTCCCATAACTTATCATTTCTGGCTTTTTAAAAAGGCTTAATATTGTAATTAAAATGTGTTTCAGGCAAGAAAGTTAGTTTTCCTTAGTTGAACTTCAATACGAATTTGTTTTCTTTTTACTCAGGTACATCTTCAACATAAATGAATTTTGCCATAATCTCAAATAGTCATCAAATTACACATGGAAAATCTTTTAGATAACGAGTATAATTCACATTGCTGTTTCCAAACAATATTTTCTTAAAGTACTTGTGCAATTCATGGAGCACTAATGCACAGGACTTCTGATGGTGCATTCTAGTCCAAGTGACAAATTTTCATTGACATGAAAGGGATTTAGATATCTAACTAGTTAGACAGCCTTTGTTCTTCTTCATCTAAAAACAGTTTGCATGAGATCAAACTATAATTGCTGCCCACCTGTTAGTACAAACTTCTGCAGACTGACTGAAAATCTTGACATCTGAAATATTACACACAGAAGGAGTATAATACAGGAGGATTACAAATACCTGAAAGTTTGGATTTGGGAACCACTCCTGACCACAGTACATTTGTCAATCTGTGTCTCTTAGAGAGTCAATTCCTTCTGTTCTATGTCAGGTAAGTACTTCTAGGAGTTCAGTCTGGTACTGATAGTACTGAGGGGTGGATCTTTTCTGAGTTTTATCAGCAAAATGACACATATTGATAACACAAGTGCCTGCCTGCTTTTTCGCTAGTAAATGCTATTAGTCTTAAGCTTTAATGAGCAATTTAGCAAATCATATTTTTAAAAAATCAAGGGAGATTGCAAAATATCATGGTTCTGGCCCAGATCAGCAGGGAAGGGGCACAGGCGAGATATTCTGTTATTTGATACCATCTTATGTCACTGCCAGGGGCAGGGAAAAGAGACTGTCTCTCACTTCCAAGAAGGGAGTTCCTTTCTGGTTGGGAAAAATGTGGATGCATTCAGGTCAGGGCCCTGCAGTAAGCATTCTTGCATGTGAATGCTTTTGTCATTAATATTGTTGCTGTTACTGTTTGTTTTCTTATCTCAACTCACGATCTTTACCTTGTGTGCTCCCAGTTCTTCTCTCCCGCAACTCTCCCAGGGCAGGGAGAGCAAGTGAGTGGCAGCTTGGTTTGGAAAATCCCAGTGGGAGGAGTAAATCAGGGACTACCATTCCTAAATCACAACACAGGTAAAAAGGTAAGAAATTAAAGTCATTAGAGAGATGAAGGGGATGAGGAGAAAAATTTACACCTTCTGAGTAGAGAAAAAATCTGCAAAGACCTTGCAAAAAATTATTTAGTGCTGAGGATAATGCTGCCACTGAATAATAAAGATGTTTGCTTGCAGAAATGCTGAAAGACTGACATCAATCAAAGTTAACTGCGGCATCTCATGCACCTCATTTGCAGTCTCAGCTTTCAACAAGACTCCTGTGGACATTCCACTGCAGCCAAGTAAAGATTCATGGAAAATAAAACGTAAAGATTTCAGTTTCTTCTTCTGTACTGGACAAGAGAACCCTTGCAGTTCACTATCTTCTCTTCAATTAAACAGCATGCTAATATCACATAAACTTGACCCTAGTGTTTTAGTTCTCAAGTTGTTTTCAAACTGGATCCCATAAGAGAAAAAGCTCACATTTCTTTACCCTTAGGATGCTTCTCTTCTCACCTTTCAAACACCTGCTATAAACAGTGGAATCAGCATAACTTTGAAAAGGTCCCAGGGGCCTTTTGTCAAAGGAGGTTTTAGGGATTGCTATCAGCTTATCTGTTATAATCACATACCTGTTAAACCAGTTAGAGAAGAAACAGTTACTGTTATCACAGGAATTTATATGATTTGACTCTCTTTAACACAAAAGGTACAATAAATACCTCTGAAAAGATTCTTGCAAGGCATTTGAGAACTTGGAATTACTGTCTCAAACTGCTTTGCAATTTGCTGGCCTTCTCTGTTAGCGTGGGTCCATGCATGAGTCCATGTGTAGGCTTATGCCTCCACCTTTTTTAATTGTGTTAATAATTTTTTTTAATCACTGGCAGGAGATGAGTTGGGAAGCGACTGCATAAATGTGTCTTTGGTATGACACCACAGTATCAAGGGCTTGATTAGGAGGTATCTTATGTCTTTTATACCTCAAGTTCAGATCACTTGCTTCAAAAAACTGCTTTTTTGTCTTGACTGTTTTTATGTCTTCAATTTGTGCTTACATGTGGTGGTGAATTTTAAACTTGGATAAGTGACAGAGATTTGCTTTTCCTTCAGACAGATCCAGGACCAACACATTCCCCCAATGACTAATACAGTCTAGCGCTAAACAGAGGAATTCAGCATGTTCAGAGAGAGGTGCCTGTTGTCTCTCCACCTCAGTAAGTAAAAGTAATTCTATAATACTTCAGAGGAGTCCTCTGAAAATATACCAGGAGAACCAGAGGAGAACCTAGGTAAGACACAGATCCGCACCTCAAGAATGCAGAACTATGAAATAAAGTGTGCAAGTGGTAAGGTGGAACCCATGAGTAATTTGTTTAACCAGAGACAAACTGTTTCTCTAAGCTTATGGATCAGCATTCCCTAACAGATCTGCCTTCTTCAGCTGAGATGGCACAGACTGCCATGTGTGTGGCTGCACCTGAATGAGCTGACTTCTCCAGTAAAATCACCACCATTCACAATCCTCCCTGTTACAGATCCCAGCCTTATTGTGATACAGGCTGAAGTAGCATATAGTTGGAGAGACTAGAAGTTACACAAGAATCCTTAACTGACTGAACTATTTCTTGTCACTTCTTTCTTCCACACTATTGCCTACGCCTCGCTGAGCTTCACTGGCACTTGCAGTGAAGCAGGTACTTCCTACCTTGTCTCTTTGTGCTTCTTTTGCTAGCTATTCTTTCTGTGAGTAAACATGGAAGACTTGCCTGGTTCCACAAGTTGATTTACAAACATTGCAGAACACCTGTTCATTATAAAACTTACAACTGCAACAGTGAATAAAAAGCTGAGGAGCATTTCACAAGAAAATGCTGATATGGCATGTGGGGACATAACGGCACAATGAGTGGAGACAGGTGAAGCTCAAAGACCGACACAAATCTCAATTTAAACAGATGAAGAATTATTGGAAAATATGCCACAACCCAGAAGTCTTTGACTCTTCCTTTTCTTTCAAGTGCTGAACTCCAATTACATTGGAAACTACATAAAATCTGCTTAAAAGGACATGGCTCCATATTAGTTTTAATGAAACAAATTTTGACAAAGAAATGGTTATCACTTGGAATAAATGAGTTTTTCAGCTCTGAAAAGTGGGTGGTAAAAACCACAAAAACAAATAACAAATAAGCTGCTGGACAGTTTGGATAGGACAAAAACATATGAAATGGATAGAACCACTTGATAAATGGGTATGAATGTTAAAACCATAAATGGTCTATCTATAAAACCAAATCTGAGTGTTAAGACAAAGGTATCTTTTTTCATTCTGCAGAAATACACTGGCGAACAAAATAGAAGAGACCAGGAGCAATACAAGAAGTTTAAAAAAAAATCCTAGAATAAAAGGCATGATTTGCTTTGCTGGAAAAACTACATGTAGGCAGACACAGCTGGCTCATTCTGACCTGTGCTTAAGGAATCATCCACAGTCATGGATGAATTGAGAATGCATGGATAAGCAGGTACTTCCTACCTTGTCTCTTTGTGCTTCTTTTGCTAGCTATTCCTTCTGTGAGTAAACATGGAAGACTTCTTCAGATATAAGAAAGCATGAACCACTGGAAAATCACAGTCCATGCAGGTCTTAAGGGTGCAATGGAAGTAAATGTAAAATTCTTTTAATTTTTTTTTTTTTCAGAAGCATGATGTTTTCTAGAAAGCACGTCAGAAAAATCTAAGGCAAAAGATACTGCTGCAGCTCATGGCCTAGGCAGCACTCAGGAGAAATGTATGAGGAAAATTATACCATACAGTAGCCTGGGTGGCTTAGTTAAGGAGTCAGCTTATATCTTATTGAATATAATTTTTACAGATGAAAGCAGCATGGAAAAAAATAACTGTGGATTGCCTTAAAGGGTGCTATGAACAAAGAAAAAGGGAGGAAAAAGGAGTGACAGAAGAGAAGAACCAGGAAAATATCAAAGGACATAGAGAATTCTGAGGGATTTCTTTAAGGAAGAGTTTGTGCGAAACAGTGAAAGACTGAAAGAAATGTGGAGGATGCAGCAAACATAGAAGAAAAAGTGTACATGACTAACCAAAACCACTGCCTGATGGCATCAGTATTCACTTCAACCTCCCAAAAGCTTAGCTTGAGCTGGTCCTGCAACCTTCTCTGTTGCCCTCCAAGCTAAAAGGATCTGCCATGCCCCATCTCATGTTCCAGTCAGCAGTGGGCTCTCACAGGTTCTCTATTTCTATATAATCTAGACGATGTGACCTGATTTTAGGCTATGAGCCATCTAAGTGGATACAAATTGTCCTTTTGTTTTGTTTTCTGCATACAGATTGTAACTGTAGGTCACTAGAGTTTAGTTCTTTATCCAAGTGCTATTATCTGTGCTGAAGTAGTGTAGAACTGCACTGTGTCCATGCTGCTGCTTTTGCTGGGTCAAAATGCTTCATCCAATCTTTTCATTGAGGACTAATTTTAAATATAAATTTACTTTCAGTTCTTATATTGGGCTGTGGTTCCCACCCTCTGTCAATCCGCGGTTCCTTGTGCCCTCAAAACAGTTATTGGGCAGAAAAGACATCTAAGAATAGCTAAAATATAACAAACCTTTTTAAAGTCAGTAATTCCCTTGAAACATTCAGCAACACCACTGTCTTTGATGAGAACTGGCCAATGAAAGAAAAAGATTTTTTCCAGGGGACAGACACCATAGCAGAGGCATTATTTTGTTAGAGAATCACATTAAAAATCCTTATTAAGTTGCTTCCCCTGACTGTAACAGTACTGCTGGATGTGTGAAACAAGATAATGGACTGATACAAAATGCTCCACAGCCAGTGCCATAACTATTGATTATTCCTGACTGTGGTGATAGAGAGCTTCCATTCATCCACATGAGATCTACGCTCTCCTTTGGTAACATCCGAGTCCTTTAATTCCTAACACCACTGACTCACAGGTGGCCCCAGGATAAAGGACAGAGAACAGATTTCTAACACTGCAAGGGAACATTTGTATCCAAATTTCTACGTCAGCTCTTTATACAGAGGGCCACTGGAGGAATTTGCATTTTCCCACCTCTAGAACCATACCTTTGAGTAATTCCTTTGAGTGAGTCCATCTCTACATCTGCCATCTAACACAGGCAGAAAACTGTCCCAATGCTGTATCCTTTTACTTTCAAAACATCCATTCTAGGTGGAAATAATATCACATACATACTTTTTCTTTCAGTGTAAAAAATGGCATTTTCCCATGATTGGTAAGTTTTGTTTTGGAGGCAAATGATTACAGCTCACACCTTTTATTGCTACAAGCAGAAGAGAAAAGCAAGATGTAGATGTAGTTATATGTTAGAACAATAAATTGGGACAGAAAAGTCAAACAGGAAGGTGGAACTGCCTTCCAGCCTTCTGTTTCATAACTAGGCTGCCATATTAAATATCTTTGTGGAATAAACAGAGCAAAATAACCTCTTCTTATTGTACACTCTAATCAAACTCTGTTCAAACCAGATAAGATAAAGAGGAGAAAATGTGAGGATTTTGCCAACACTTTCATCAGGGAAGCAGCCATTCTACTATAACTCCACCAGAGACATTATGATTGTGAGTTTACATTGCAGTGAGTTTATTTTGTTATATTAAACAACACCAGTAGAAATGTGTTCCAACTTCAGTTTTAATACAGAACAATATAAATGCAAAGTATTTTTATTATCCTTCCATCTGGTAATTTTCAAGTGCTTTGCAGATGTTAGGAAGGCAAGCCCCATAATTCACGATGACATAATGTTTCAGAAAATCAAAGCAAGTTGCAATCCATGTTGCTTTTCTGGGTCAGATACTTGTTCAGGAGTTTGCTACATTTCCCGGCAATCTAGTGAAATACACAGACCACGACTGAGAGAGGTTGTCCAAAAAACCTTGAGAAAAGGTGCTTTTATTACAATGAAAAGGTATCTATCAGTGTTAGACATATATGTATTCTGACTTCCCTGAGTTGAAATGTCATTAGTATTTTTGTTTGCATGAGTCTAGGGCAAAACTGAAATGATCCTACCAGGGTATCATTCTGAATTTTTATTTTCTTTCTGCAGCTGCTATGGGAGAAAGTTTGAATTAGTGTTATCCACCTAAATAACAAGTGGAATTTAAGTGCTCATTTCCACAGAAAATGGTTAAGTATACTCTTTTCAAACATCTGCAAGAGCAAAGACAGTAAGCATATTTTGAAATAATGGCAGCATTTAGTGTATACATTAGAAGATATTAGTCATATGCAATGCAATATAGTCAAATCAAGGGGAAAATACCAATGATCAATTGAAACTATCAGCTGTAAGGTGACTGTTAATTAAAATAAAATAAAGGCATGATTCCAAGCAATAGAAGTTAAAAAATCCAAAGAAGAGGAAATAAAAGTGAGGGTCTTTTCAGGACAAAGAAATTACTATCAAAAATGAAATCCAGAGAACAAGGAGGGATACATGCAAAAGAAAGAACTTAGGGGGAATGCTTTAAGGTGAGAGGAAGGACAAAGGCAAAATAAGAAAAAGAGAGGAGACTGCCAGGTCGAGCAAAGGGAAAGGTTCCTGAGTGAAAGCAACGACTTTTTTTCCATCCTTTTAAAAGCCTGACAATTTCTTTGGCAGAAAATGCTTGGCAGAGGAGCTGGAATGGAGCAGGATGTTTTAGAGGAAATTCAGAAATAGCAAAGAATTGAAGGGACAAAGTTCATGCTAGTTTAAGAAAAAAAGAAAAACCTCAGAATATTCTGAGTTGGAAGGGGCCCACAAGGATCATTGGGTCCAATTCTTAACTGAATGGCCTGTATGAGGATTGAACACATAGTCTTGATGTAAAATGAAGATATTAGTCAAGGGACTGAGAAATGGATTAAAAAACAGAAAACTTTTTGTGGAATTGGAAACTGCATGATGCTTATTTTATCTTTCTTCAGCAAGGCATAGTGACATTAAAGTAAGTTGAAATCAAAGAAAAAAGGAATGCCAAAAATATACAAAGAAATGTGCCTTTTAAAAGGACCCAAGGAAGCAAAAGGCAAGAGGAACAACAAAGGAGAGAACATCAGGCAGGAGAGCTAACAAAATGGATGTAGAATAGATAAGAGGTGCAGAAGCAAGTAATTCAATGAAAAACTGCAGTAAGCAGAAACCAAAATGGCTGGCTTAGAGCATGGATCTGTCCAGGCAACGACACCAAGAGACTGCAAGGGAGGGTAGGTGGGATACTGTGGAATGACAAGGACCTTCACTGTGGAAGACACAGTTCCCTCAGCATGACTAGAGAACTGAGGAGAGAGGGAGTGCCAGGATCACAGAAGGAATAGGAAGGAGAATCAAAAGAATGGCAGTTGAGTGCAACAGAGGCAGATGAGCACAGAGGAAAGAAGATACTAGATATGACAGATCCTGTCTGCATTTATATGTTATGTTACTGCTTGAGCAACCTGCAGTACTACTGTGAACTATTTGAAAAAAGGAAGATAAATTTAGGTTTTGCCTCTTATAAAATTCCTAAAACATTTTAAAAATTTGGTAATCCAAGTCTATACCTTGACTAAACTAAGTTCACATTTCAGGTTTGAATGAAAACCCAAAGTTATCTGAAATAAGTTTTTGTTTATGGTTTAAAATATTTATGGAATAAATGAAGAAGCTTTCTAAAAAACAGTGCACACACACATATACATTATAAGGATAATATGGTGTCTTTGAGAAACTACCACAGGGATGATGTGAAAACATCTGATGAAACCTGTAGGGCACTTATCATTCTTATTTGTTGGACTGTGTGTGTATTATATATATAAATATAATCTGAAGCACATCTTAAAACGCAATTGCATGGTAACTAAAAGTGCAAGAGATTTGACACTACACACTACATCTTAGTGCAGAAGAAATTATGAATGTTCATTTTAATCACAGATAATTGAAATCTGCTATTCAGCATTATAAGACTACACAATAAGATGCCACAGATGCATTAAATCTCATGCTTTTTGTGGCTCAGAAAGCAACCAGCACACAATCAGTACACAATCTTTTCATTAGGCAGAGAATTATCAGGGTGTTTTAAGAATTCAGCTGTGGCTGATGATGAACTTGAATGCCTATGGGTAAGAATTAAGGGGAAGGCCACAAGGTTGACATCCTACTAGGAGTCTGCCATCGTCCCCCCAACCAGGAAGAAGAGGTGGACAACCTATTCTATAAGCAGCTGGAAAATGTTTCAGGATCTTCAGCCCTTATCCTTGTAGGCGACTTCAACCTGTTAGACATCTGCTGGGAACTTAATAGAGCAGAAAAGAGGCAGTCCAGGAAGATTTTAGAGTGTGTGGAGGACAATTTTTGTTGCAGCTTGTGGGTGAGCCCACCAGGGGAGGGACTGTGTTAGATCTGCTGTTTGCAAATAGAGATGGGCTGGTGGGAGATGTGGTGATTGGAGGGCACTTGGGACACAGTGATCATGAAATTGCAGTTTTCAATATATGGTGAAATCAGGAAGAACATCAATAAGACCTTTACATTAGACTTTTGGAGGTCAGACTTTGGCCTACTTAGGAGACTTATTCAGAGTTCCTTGGGAAGCAGCCCTTAAAAACAAAGGAGTTCAGGAAAGGTGAGTGTGCTTCAAAACAGAGATCTTGAGGGCACAGGAACAGACCGTCCCTGTGTGCTGAAAACTGACTTGATGAGGCAAATGTAGGCAACAAGGTTTTGAAGGAACTTAGAAATAAAAAGAGGATGTATCATCTTTGGTAGGACAGTCAGGTCTCTCAGGAAGTATTTAAGGGGGCTGCTAGAGCATGTAGGAAAAAAAATTGGGAGGCCAAAGTTCAGTTCGAACTTAATTTGGCAACTTTTGTAAAGGATAGTAAAAAATGTTTTTACAACTATATTAATGGCAAAAGGAAGGGTAAGACCAACCTTTGCTCTCTACTGGATGTAGGAGGTAACAGTATCTGCAAATGAGGAAAAGGCAGAAGTGCTTAATGCCTACTTAGCCTCAGTCTTTAGTGGGAAGATAGCTTGTCCTTAGGACAGCTGTCCTCCTGGGTTGGTTGATGGTGACAGGGAACAAAATGGTCCCTCCACTATCCAAGAGGAGGCAGTCAGAGAACTGCTGAGATGCTTGGGTATTCATAAATCTGTGGGACCAGATGGGATCCATCCCAGAGATGAGAGAGCTGGCAGATGAGCTTATGAAGCCACTCTCCATCATTTACCATCAGTCCTGGCTCACTGGTGAGGTTCCAGATGACTGGAAGCTGGCCAATGCGACACCCATTCACAAAAAGGGTGGAAAGGAGGATCCTGGAAATTATAGACCAGTCAGCCTGACCTCAGTACCTGGCAAGATAATGGAATAGTTTATATTGAGTGTTATCACATAGAATTTACAGGATGGCCAGGGTATCAGACCCAGACAGCATGGGTTTAGGAGGGGTAGGTTATGTTTCACCAACCTGATCTCCTTTTATGACCAAGTGACCAGCCTGGTAGATGCAGGAGGGGCTGTGGATGTTGTCCATTTGGACTTCAGCAAGGCTTTTGACACTGTCTCCCACAGCATACTCCTGGATAAGCTGGCAGCTCATGGCTTGGACAG
>JBBMKD010000115.1:3727567-3745320 GCA_037834095.1 Argya squamiceps | reverse complement strand
ACCCTACCATAGTAAGTCAATACCCTGTAAGCTCACTGCCTCCATGTTGTCTCAGGATTGATTTTTTAAAGTTTCTTCAAGGCTGATGAAGCTTCCTAGAGAGGATTTCCCTTGGACTGTTGCCCTTCTTTTCCATGGCTGTCCATGCCAGGAACTTATTTCCAGAAATACCAGGATGCTTATTTCCAGAAATACCACGTGTGACAGATTTTTCATCTTGGCTGTTACTAAACTGCACTTTTTGCTTGCTGGCCATCAGAGACATCTCCTTTTTCACAGATGTGCCGTTCTCCTTGAGACTGCACAGACTGCAAACAGTGCACAGCCTGGAGGGAACGTCTATTCCTTGAATTCTGTCCTTGTCACAACGGAGTGACAGAAACAAGAATTAAGCAAAGAAACCAATGTATGCATGTTGATCTGCATGGCCTTGTTTCCTTCTTTCAGCTACCTTGTGTATGAGGAACTCTGGCTGGTGATGGAGTACATGGATGGAGGCACTCTGTACGACACCATCAGTGAGACTGACATGACAGAAGACGAGATTGCCGTCATCAGTCGGGAGGTCAGTCAGGGATCCCAGCTGTGCTTCCCGGGGCTTGGGCAGCTACAGGCAGGATTGTTGCCCAGGAAAAAGACATAGAGTGTCCCATGCAAGGCCACAGTAAGCACTAGAGGGAAAGGGGCTCAGAACAGGAGCCATTCTATGTGCCAGGCTTTGTTTCTGTGTCGCTGGAATGCCATGGGCAAGCAAGAACATCCCAAGTGAACTGCCTGCCAGTGCCCCTGCACTCACTGTCCTCTGTTCTTGTCCTCTTCTCTCCTGCTGTTGCATTCTCACTCTGCCTCTTGTATTTGCTGTTCTCCATCTTGCCTCTCTAAACTTTGGCCTGTCTGCACTGCATTCTTTGCCTGTAAAATCAAAGGTGGTAGTGGGCAGCATTTGAAACGAACAGCAAAGCAAAAAGAGAGACTTATTTCTCTCAGGTCCCTCCCCTCCCTTCCCCTCCCCTCCCCTCCCCTCCCCCACAATGAAGGACATCCACTTTTTTTCCCCACATGTCCTTTTAGTCTTCTGATTCCACAGCCATGCTTGCATGAAAATGGATGGATTAGGGCACATATGCTGGATCCAAAATATTGTGCATTCATAAGAAAAAATGGTTTGGCTAGTTCAAACTTACTCTGTGGATCCAAATTTGTTCAAAACAAAAGCACTTAAAGGATAACATTGTCCTGGCAGATTTTCTGGCAGATCACATATCACCTGTCCTCCTGCAGTGACCATGAAGCCAGAATAAATACTGTGCTGTGTGTTCTAGCTGATTTGACAGAAATGCAGTCATACATTCAGGCCTGAGCCAGTCCAAATCTGTTCTGGGAGGTGATCTGGTTGTGTACAGCTCTGATATTCTTGAACACTGAACCAGAGCAAATAAAACTAGCTAAATCCTCTTTTAATCCTCCACCTAAAGTTGCAGGGGATTTCTAGGAGTTTGAATCATGCAACATAGATTGTTTTTTCTTTTCTCCATTATGGGCAGAGTGTTTTGTTTGAGGTCCTCAAATCTGTCCTCAGTTTTTCTGGGGTCTTCTACTGACAAGCTCCAGGGCCCAGCATAGAGTACTACAGCAAATTCCTGCCTATCCAAACATTTTATTTCCCTGCGCCTGCAGTGAGGAGAAGCTGAGCAGTAGAAACCTACAGTTTAATTGTTTGCATTCAGAGGTACTGGCTTTTCTTCAGTAAAGAGAACTGTTTTCTAAACAAAACTGCTTTTTATGTCATTTGTTGCCAGAAACAAAGTCCAAAGTAATTTAATAGATATTCTAATCACTGTCAAATTAATAGTCCAATAATTTCCCATATTGCTTAACAGGGAGAAAATGCCCTAAATTAATGGTGCTTTTGTTATTCTCAGTGTCTGGTATGCTCCATATGCATACACTTAAGCACTAAAGCAAATGCTTGCTAAGTCCCAGCTCATACAGCCCATGTTGCTATGCTGGCCTCTAAATCTGCACTACATGCAGATTTACTGCCTGCAGAAACTCTGTATTCCTTTACATTTCTTTTTGTGTAAGGTTTAATTTTCTCTACTTCATGGAATACTGACTGCCTACCACAAATTTTCATCAGGATATGGGTAAATATCTTTAGTGATTTACAGGTGTTTCCTCTGTCTCCTCTGGAGTACTCAGTATTCTGGAATGTTTGAAATTTGGCCTCCTCAGGGGACTCAGAATCTAAAATTTTTAAACCAATTCGAGTCTGTCTCACAAGAAAAAATAGTGAAATTTCCTGTTTTTTTACTTCCTGTCTGAATGCTTTACACCATCCATATTTTTTTTCCACTTCCAGTGAAGTGTATAATTTTTCAGATAGAATTAATATTCTCAGTATTCTGTTCTGCCCAAGGAAATTATTAAATTCAGAATTATTACACACATCCATTCCTGGAGATAATGGGAACCTTTGTCTTCTTTACTGCCTCCTTTATTTTCAGTCTAAAGGAAATTAGATCTTCTTTGGTTATCCCCTTTGCTCACAGAAGAATTAAGGTGTGAACACTTTCTGGAGTGTTCCTTCCATCAGTTGTTTTCCCAGATTTGTTTTCTTTGTGATACATCCAGGTTTCAGTTTTCCCCAGAGGCAGCAGTTTTTGCATAACATCTGTTTTATTTGGTGCACAGATTCAACTTAAAGTTCCAAATGATGATGGAGGAACACTCCATCAGAAGGGGCCAGAAAAGCAGCCACAGTGTGTAAAACAAAGGATGGTAAATGTCATCAGCAGAAACAGAAAGGTAGAATAGAATCACGATTTCTTTCTGACTCAGCCTCTCAAGCCTTCAATTTATGGCAGCTGTGAGGGCATGAAACAATGGCAACCTCATTCCTGAAGCTGGTCTCTCTGCCTGTCTTCCACAACCACCCATTTATTTGGGAGAACTGAGGAACGATGTCATAAGTAAGGCAAACACCAGTAGAAAACTTTCAGTTTCACAGGTCAGGCTATCGTAAGGGTGCAATTTAGTACAACAGTGGGGAAGGAAGGTTAATATCACACGCTAAAAAAAATTAACCGAGGGAAACAATACCCTATAATAGCTAGCATATTCTACTTTCAGTCTTATAGTAACATGACTCTACATCAGTATTCACTATCAAAAGCCACTCTGCTCCATAACTCTGATACCCATGATCACTTGACTCAGAAAAAAAAAGATACCCTTTTCAAAGTACACTGTTTCTATGAAAAGGTACATACAGGCACCAGTATGTACCTTATAGGCTAATAGAGAGCAGGGGCTAAAAGATGTAAAAAGAAATGTGATAACAGCCATGGAACAAGGCAAATTCAGTTGACATTTTGAACATGATTGCATTTTAATGTATAGTCAGGAAGACTGGAGAAGAAATGTCACTAGTATAGGCTTTCTTATGCCATTCACACTAATACCCATCTTCTGAAAGCCCAAATATTTTACCACAGCAGTCTTTAAATTTCTCTTATAGAAAGCCCAATGAAGTACAAAAATGGCCAAAAAAAAAAAAAGAGATCAAAAATATTTTGTTGAAAGTTTTCAGTCTTTTAAAGAGGGTGGCACCCACTGCATCTTGGGTATCACTTTATTTTAGTGTGCCTTCTTTTATTTTACCCATCTTCAATATAAGAGATGGTCCTAAAGTACAACTCTTAAATGTAGATCTTAATTTCTCTAAACTTTGGGGTGCCTGAATCCAAGGATTTGATTCAGACTGCGTATAAATATCCTCTGGTATGAATATTACTTGTATGTCAGAGTATGAGGTGCATAGAACTAAGCTTAGAAGCATCTCAGTCCAATGTACACATACAGAATGAGAAGAAGACTAGAATTTTAGAAGGAATTCAAATGCCAAAACCCTTTAGATAATGCAACAGTGTACTGGCTGGGAAGGAGTTAAATTTATTCACAGCAGTGAGCATGATTTTTGTGACCAAAAAACTGCTGTCAACTCACCCACATTTTAGCTACTACAGAGCAATGCATGCACAGCACCAAAGTTTTCTCTGTTTCTCACTCTGCCTGCTATGGGCAGGGGCCAGGGATTGCCAAGAGGCTGCAGGGGGACCCAGCTGGGACAGCTGACACAGACTGAAGGGACGTCCCATGTAATCTAACACCACGCTTACCAATAGAGACTTGGGGATGAGTCCTTCCAAAGTACTCATTGCTCAGAGATTGGCTGGGCATCAGTCTGTTTTTGGGATGTGGTGAGCCACAGCCTTTTAATTATTTGGGTTTTCCTTTTTTTCCCCCCTACTTCTCCCCCCCCCCTCACTTATTAAATTTTCTTTATGTTGATCTATGAGTTTTTTCTCACATTTGCTCTTCCAATCCACTCCCCCATTCTGATGAAGGGGGAGTGAAATGAGCAGCTGGTGGGTGCTTAATTGCTGATCAGGGTGAACCAACCACAAAGAATAAAGCATCTAATTTTTCAAAGAGAAGAAAGGAAATGGGAATTATTTCTGTGCTATATCTACCAAATAGAAGTAGAAATGAAAGATAAAAAAACATTACTCAATTAAATGAAAGATAAAAAACATTATTCAATTTTCAAACCAGAGTATCTTCAGTTCCATACTCCATGGACATGTAGATGACAAATATTTCTCTCAGGTGCTTTTTCTTTATTGCTAGACACTATATTTGGATAACCTTATTAGATTTTCTCTCTGTAAAAATGGGCTTCCTAAACATGAATGGAAGTTTTATCACTGCTCATATCTCAAGAACAGATTTTGAAAGAGACTTATAAATCTTTTGCTCCTCTACACCAAATGCATTCTCCAGACACTAAATTTCATAACACAGAAATTAGACAGGTAATTGTGTTTTGTTATACCAATTTAAAGAAATCAGGAAAAAGATATAGAGTGTCCCATGCAAGGCCACAGTAAGCACTAGAGTCAGGGCTGGCTAGTTTTCCTTTCTCTAAACCCTGTCTTCAGGTCTGTGGATGACAATCTTGCTTCTGACAATAGTCCACGTGGGTTTCCTTCTCTGTTTCTTTGTGAATCCTGAAATAATAGAAGTTTTATGGTAGCCTATGTTTGATACAATGTTTTCTACAATTATATTAAAAATCTCCTGACCACTATCTCTTCTGTGACTGTACACCAATTTGTGCAACTCAAAAAGGACAGAGAGGTGCATAGTTTAATTTTGTTTATTTATTCCTGCCAATTTAACCCTTTCTTCAATAATTAAACAATGGGACTGTTTACCCTTCCTCTTAATTAGTCACTGGCTCTTTAAACTGAATGGTAATGATCATAAGAGTTTCTTTATGTCTTTCATGTTTTAGTAAAGGACTCGGAGATATTTTTTTCTCCAAAGTCGTTGCTGAATTTGACATCAGGACTATTCATTGCAGAACTAGCTGCAATTAGAGCAATTATGCAGATCACATGTCTTTCCAATTTAATAGCTGGCTTTTGTTTTGCCTCCTATTTTTTTTTCCCCTCTTCTTACTGCAGCTTCTCTAAACCAAAGAGGAGGATAAGGAAAGAGACACACACTGAAGTGGACCACCTACTGACTAGGTCCCACCATGGAACTGGATAATTTGTTAAATACCTTTGTGCTGGAGGAAATTCCTACGGGGTGCTTTGCATCTCAGCTTGCCAAAGGTCATCATCACAACATCACCCCATGCTCTCTTTCTGCTTCCCAGGCAGGAAGGGGATGGCACACTCTGCAAACACTGATAAATGTCTGTTCTCTGCAAAGCGGCTTAGAGTAACTAAACTAAACCATGAACCAGATGGGAAACAAAACACACACAAAAAAGCAAATATCAAGCAGCCTGCATTGTAAAAGCTATAGAAGGAAAAGATCTTAATCTCAAGTACCTGTTTATCTAGCCCCTGCCTCACAAAGAAAAAACCCAGATCACTAATTAAGCCATGCAGCACCATATAAGTTTACAGAGCACCTGTCAAAAATGTATCCACAGGCACACTAGATACCTCTATGCATGTGAAATCCTGATCTTCAAAGAACAGTGTAAACAAATTTAAAAAACTGCTATCCTGCATGGCATAGTCACAAGCACAATTTTGCTCCTCTCTCTCCAAAAAACTCCAAAAACTAAAAAACCAAACCAAACCAAAAAAACCTTAAAAGCCTGAGTGTTGTCCTCAAATACTTTACTAAGAAGAAAAATTAAGAGACTGCAACTGACGTATTTCCTGTTTCTTCAGAATTAGTATAAAGAAAATATCTCATGTTTGCCTGTGAAGGCAACAGTAGCATCATGTCCAGGCTTCAGAATTATACAGATAACTTTACAAACAAATAAGTAACTCTGACACATTTTTCTAACCACACTAAAAAATGGAGTCAGAAAATTGACCACCCCTAAAAAGATGACAAAGAATTGTTGGCATATCAATTGCATTTTATAATTGCATCCAAACTTTCAAACACACCTAAACATATCCTTAAAGAAAATCTGATAGCACATATATTTTATCCATTTGAACCACTTGGCTGCATGTCAGAGCTCAACTAGCAAAAAAAAAAATTATACATCAGTTGCAAATCATTTTAGACAACAATTACATATAATAAGAGCAGGACTTTGAAAAATTTACCTTTTACATTTGTGTAGTTTTGTCTGTAGACATCAGGTGAAGGTATTTATAAGCTTAAACAGAATTGGTTTTACTATTTTTAGTTCTTGAAGTGCAAAAATATATCTAACGTGTGTACCCTTTTATTTCCTCTGTCCTGCTGTCTGAATAGCTCACACACAGGGGATACAACTACATCCAAATGTGAAATGAAGATTATAAATACGAAGTTCTAACAATGAGCTGCTGCACTCACATTCTCAGAACCTCCAGCACAGTCAGCCCTTTTGCATTGTCTTGCTAGAAGAAACAGATTCAAGAAGGTTCAAATTTCACCGCTCAATCTCCTGCTGAGACTGTAGTAAGGAATACATAATATTGACAGTTTTACATCTTAACAACTTGAGGACCTGCATCTGTCTTTTGAGAGAACTTGGAACTAGTCTAAGATAATGCAGGGAAAAAATTAAGGAGGTTTGCAGTAAAATCAATGGAGTTTAAAGGTGAGCAGTAAACTGTCCCCTGTATGTCTCCATATCTTCCTATTCTGTAAACTATGCTTACAACTGCATGAATTTACAGGACTGAATTTACAGACAAATACATTACACACATACACACACACAAATATAGGCTTTCTTAACTTGGCTTGCATCTGTATATGGCACTGATTTTAATGGCCTTTAATATAATGACTCTCATTAATGTCAAATGGCTTTTAGTCAGATCCCTGATCAAACAGTTTGACACTAATGAGACTCATTACATAAGGGCTTCCTAAAAGTTTGAGTTCAAATCTCGAGGTTATTTGATCAATAGCGAAATCCCATGTGAAATACAGAGAACAATGATACTGCCTCTAGTTAGGCTTCAAATAATTTAAGCATTTTTGCTACTTTGACAGCCAATGAAGGACATCAGCTTATCACAAATATTTTAAAAGGGCAGTGTAAGCTTTTGACTTGTCATGTCTAAAGCACAAGATGCTCTTCATCTTGTATCTTCTATCTATTCAGGCAAACAAAATGAATAATGTTACCTGGAGATTCCAGTGTTACAACAAATAGAAGGTCTGCAGCATAAGGAAACTCTTTGTTATGTTTGCAATAGAGTTTCACGTAGGCAAGCATGATAGGCATGAGAGGTGGCTCACAGGTTACCAGATGACTTCAAGTCACCCCTTGTCATTTCCATGGTCTAACACACACAAGAGGGAAGGGACAAGGAGAAATGCAATAGCACACAACGTCTTAGTTACATTGTTGCATTGAGGTACTACGCGCTGCAGTTAGTATAAACCCAGTATAGTAATCCCTTTCTGTAAGTCACCATTTCCCAGTTGCTCCAGGGACAGCATAGCAGTCTAGTTTTCTTAAAAATGAGTTAATGGTAAAACCAGAATTCTTCTCAGATAATGTCAGCAGCTTTTCACAGAACATCCAGCCCTGTTTCTGAATATAACTGTTTTCTGATTTTGCCTTAGTTTGTTTTATGTACTTTTACAGGTCATTTTCCAACATATTATGCAACTCGTTATCTCAAAAAAACCCAAAAAGCAAAAAAACCTTATTTGAACATCTGGAGATTAAAATCTGAATTAACAGTCACATTTTCATCATGTTTAGAGTCTGTCGGCCTCTGAGTTTCACTTTCTTTCCTTTCCAAGAATAAATCTGGTAATCTCTTCTGAGTTTTATTAGGTCACTCGTATGAATGGATTTCATTAACTAAGAACAAGTTTCCTTGAGACATTTAGTTGCTACAGCTGGCATCCATGTGTTAACTTCTCATCCCCACAGCATCTCCATATGACATTAAGAGATGAAAAGCTTGCTGGTTGTGTTATATTGTTTCCTCTGTTTATCTTTTCTGCTTTGTCCTCACCTGTGGTATTCCTAGTGCTAAACAAAGCATGTTCTGTTGGAGGAGGAACTATTGTTTTCTTAATGCTTACAGCACTATTCAAGCATCATTTCCTGTACCTGATGCAACACTAAAAATACTACTCAGAAATGCTTGCACCACCTTTGTCATGTTGAGGCTGTCTTGCAGCAGTGCTAACAAAGTGTGTCCATGCATCTAAAGACTCCAAATCAGGAATGAACACGTTTGGACCCACTCCAGAGACAGTCAGATAGCATCATAGTTATGTGACCTGAATCAGTGACCTCCTGCAGGTGTGCTGGGAACACATCATCCTAATTCAGTGACCCAGATACTCTTTACTATTATAGTCAAGGAAAGGTGGATCATTTTTTCTGATGACAGCAGAGAGTGAAATACAGCTGTGGAGTCGATCAGAAAACTGGCCAGAACTGGAGCTGACCACACAACTCAGATCATAAAATTGACTAAGTGAGCACATTACACTGTCTATTGCCTGTTGCTGTATTCCTCTGCCACAGTGAAAGTAACAAGACCATGTTCCTTCTACTTTTTACTAAATGTCTACTAATTGTCATTTCTTACTCATTATTTTAGTGCTAGGAGTGATTATATACTTTTTTGGTTTACTTCATAGATGGATGGATAGATAGATAAAGTAATAAGTGAATTAAGTGGCACAGGGTATAACAAAATCTATCTGTGCTGGCAAGTTCTAACTGATCCTATAAAAGAGAGGATATTGCTTCTCTCTCTGATGGTACAAATATGACTCTTCTGGTTTGAAGGCTCAGTTTTTTTTATCTCTCAGGGAGAACTAGCACAGATTTTAAGGTGCTGTCTCTCAGGGTCACACAGACCTTCTCCAAGGCACAGTCCCAGAAAATAAATTGATGATTACAGAGTTTATTTCCTGAGTAGAGCCTCAAAATTAGCTTTTAAATGTCACATTCATAGTGTGTGTATCTGTGAGCATGACTTGGTTGCATTCAAGAGGTGGTCATGAAAGGCTAAGGGAACTAAATGAACTGGTATATTGGCAGTGGTGACAAACTATATGCTATACATACACTTCTTAAATTTTGAAGATACAAGCTGAGAGCCGTGACCGCAGAACAGACAAAAGTCCATTCACTTTCCAGCATGCAAACATCACATTCAGGGTCACTCTCCACAGATGCTCTTTCCTTTTTAATTAAGATTTTTGCAGTGTTTTTTGGAAATGCTAACTATCAAAACTATGAATTCTATATGCTAAACATGTCTCTGCACCATTTTTGTTTCATGGAATAATCTGCATTTTGCAGGATGAAGAAAAACAATGTAAATACAAAGGGTCACAGAGAGGCATTAGACATTTAGTAAGTATATTGGCAAATGCTCTCATTTGCACTGTTTGCTTTTGAGTTGCTCAGTTGCTGAATCAAAAATTTAAAAATACAAATATGTGGCTCTGAATTAGCCAACTGAGGAATCAACACAGAAGAGATGAAAAAGAACTAAGGCTGATACAGAAGGGAAGAAACAGTGCAGTGTTTATGTGTGCAGAAGAACCTGATGTAATTTAGAACCAGTGTTTTATATTTCTTCCAGAAAGTGTGAAAATTTTCTGGGAGCAATCTAATCTCCTCATGAACTGTGCCAATTTCATTTCCTAAGAGCAGAGAAAGACAGCAAAAACTATCTTCTGCATCACTCACAAAAATACCCAAACAAAAACCCCTTTCATTGAAAAAAACAGTTGTAATAGAAAATATACTTTATTGTGAATGTCACATCATTTACAAATGTGTGAGCATTTAACAGCAAGAAAATTAATACATAAAAAGATCGTAAATCATGTATTACCCACATAATAAAGCTGCACAATATTCTTATCAGTTATTAAAAAAATACCCATTTCAATCTTAAGTTTGACTAGGGGTTAAACTTTTCTAGCTTTTTTAAAAAATTAATTACTTTTTATTAAAAATTAATTCCTTACCTTTTCTCTCTTCTGTGCCTTTTTTTACTCTTGTAATATAACACAATACAACAGAATCAAAAGTCCATCTAAAAATGATCTGTAGGTAAGCAATTAAGAATCTACCTAAACCTAAGATGATGCTTTGTGGCTGTAGATGTTCTAATTTCACTTGTTAGTAGTTACCATCATTCTCCAGGCACTACATTTCACACAATGAATGCACAGGTGAGCAGAACTGGACACACAGGAATGTCTACAATATAAAATTACCAAAAATTTCTGGGAGAAATGAGTTGTCTGAATTAATGAGCAGCAAAACTCACCCAGATCCCTCTTCTTCCTCAGCAGTTACCTCCTCCAGTGCTGGTTTATACAGACATATCACTGTGCTGAAGACTCACCAGTGCTGTAACTTCTGATCCAGAGTTACCATTAACCATTATGGTTAGACTCTGCACTTTGAACATGGACTACCAGTTATGGAGCACTAGGTTGTTCTCTGTCAGGAAGATATGATATCTTAGCATTTCTCAGCAATGCTATATTACACACCATCATGGTCAATACCATCCGTGAAAACTTTCAGCTTCAACGGCCCTTGTTTTTCATGGTAAACAGAGGTAATGAGCACAGAGAGTAACATCCTGCGAGTCGTATGTACGGAATAGAAATCTTGGGGACGATGAAGGAGAAGAATGATGAGCTGGACAAAAAGAGAAAAATCATCCCAGCAGCAGAAAGAAAGGCAGAGAAGGAAAGGCAGATTGATTGTAGATATGAGGGGAAAAAAAAGAAAATTGAAGAAAAGGATATCAGTATATGAAGAAGAATATGTGGAAAAGGAAACTGCTCTCATCAATAGATTACTTGGTCCTTTGCATTAAATCAAAGAACACACAGAGGCCTTGACAGAAACAGTCAGTACACCTCTGCTCTTTGGCAGGCAGAGCAGAGGCATCTGCAGAGTTGTGCATTTCCTCTATTTGCTTTAATAGAAGCACCAGAATTGTAAATTCCTTAGTAAATTGACACAGTAAAATGAGTTTCTGAGGTATGCAATCAGTATCACTCCTTGGAAAGAACACTTGCCACTCACAATATCTGTCTTTGTAGCCAGGACATTCTTACTGGTGTCTATGTTTCTGCCCTCTATTTGCTTTTAGACTTAAAATCTGACAGAATGTATCAAACATAGGTAATTATTTTTCCATTTTTGCTTAAAACTAATAAAAAATTAATGAGAACTTCCATTTTTGCAGTCTTGGCATTGGTTTAATTACTACCACAAAAGGGTAGAGCACACAGAGGTTTCCCTACTCTTCTGATTGGTAAACCCTTTAAATTCTTCACTATTCAGGAACAAGTAAGCTGGTGAATGGTACCTTATGAGAAAAGGCAATGCCACAGGTCTGGCCTTTAACACCCTGAAGGGAGAATTATGACTGAATTATAACAGAATGAATTGTTACTCAATCATCTAGAAACAGAAGCTGAATGTCCTAGTGTACCCTTTCCCACTTTGTTTCTTGCCTAGAACACAGAGTACAAAAACCTGCCATACTTCCTAAATGATAGGCTGATGTTTTTCAATCCTCCTTTCCCATTAATAAACTCACCCCTTCCAGGTCACATCTTCTGTTAGACACTGGCCGTAGTAAATAAGCTCTTTTCCCATTCAAGGACCAACAAATTACACTGAGCAAGTTTCATGCAAAGAAATGTAGACATATAATCCAAAGGATTTGTACTGCATGGACTGGAGAGGTCCAAGTTAAAAGGGATGTTCTTAAACTATTATTTCTACACATTTTTCTGCAGAAAAGGTCCTCAGGGTTTCTCACAGATTAAAGACATGACCTCTGCTTCCTCACACAGAAAAGAAGAGGATAAAGAAGACTAAATATAATCCCACTATCATCATGAAGTTAGTTACCTCATGAACATACCATGACAATAGGAGCTTCATGGAGCACCTGAACAAAGATAAGGGAACAAGAACTCAGAAGATAATTGCATGTCTAAAGCAGCTGAATACTAGCTATACTAGTGAAGGGTGTACAGTAGTCTCTGAGAAGGATTGGGGTACAAATGCAACCAAGTCCAACCACAGCTCATGAGATGAAAGTAGGCCATGATGGAACATGTGAGATGATTTTTTCTTTCTTCAGGAAAGGACATTAAGCCACTATTCCTTAATTATGTTTTTGAAACCGAGTTGGATTCTCACTTGCCATTGGTCACTCTTTTTAGCAAGAATATTATTCAGCTGTATGCTACAAACAACATACTGGTGCAAGAAAAGAACAGTAGTATTTTGACTCTATGATACTGTAACAGGAAAGGAAAACCCTACAGATACTTGAAGTACAGCTGAAACAATTTTACAGAGTAGGGTAGCTACAATAATTCTGACTCAGGGTACAATTTAGAAACAAGTTATCTGGAATGTTAACTCAGGTGAAAAAATGCCTCATACTTTCCACCATTATATCAACGGGGCCTGTGATAATTTCCATAACTAAAATTCATAGTCAAACACTAGAAATGTCATATTTGCACTTACTTTTTTCCATGTATCTGAGATTCTATGATTGAAACTTTACAAACCAATGAGAAGCTGGAGAGGGAAAATGTGCAGTTGCTCTTCTGAAAAGAACTCAGGGTTCACTGTTACAGGGTCCTGTGTCAGGCACTGAAGACAGCTGAAAGAGATTCCTGCTTCCACCATCCTTCTTTTTCTCCATGCCTTAGCCATTCATTCTAGCTATGCACTGTGTGTTACCAGTAAAGTTAGAATGACTACTTGCACTGTCAACTACATCTCTGAAATAATAATAATAAAAGACAAAAATAAATATGTAGGAAAAAAATCAATGACAGTTTAGACTAAAGCTCAAAGAGATGCATTTGCAAAAATGGGAAGATGGCAAATAAGTATGCTGGCACAGGCATCAGAACAAGAAGTCTCTTCAGATGGTGTAACAAACACCAGCATCTTTTCAAATTATGCCTGCCAGTATGGCCACAACCATAATGAGGGGAGAGACACTCTTTGAAAAAATTACAATAAACGCAAAGATGTAAAGGTAAGTGACATTCTGTTCACAGGATGAAAAAGAGACAGTGCAGCCTTACTCATAAAACCAAAAGGAAATCCACATAGTAGATGAATAAGGCAGCACCAGTCTAATTATCAGTGATCAGGAAAAGCCCAGAAACACTCCTATTCCTAGATCCAGACATAAATGCTACTGCTTTACTACCAACATACAAGAAATAAAGGATCAGTGCCTTTGATTCCTTACATGAATCACTGAGCTTCTGACACTGAGCTCAGGGGAAAATTGAGGCTTGGGCTGGAGCACACCCTGACAGAAGCCAAATACCCATCCGAACCTCCTTCTGTTCATTCCTTTGTGCTGCCCCAGCTTCTTTATCTTAGTTGAGTACTTTTACTTGTCCTGTCTCTTATCCCCTCTGCATTCAAGACAAAAGGCTTTCCTCCTCAGCATTCCCAGAAAGTTCATTAAAGTCTGCTGTCAATTGTCATGCTCACTCCCATAGTGACCAACAAAAAGTGGGAAGTGTAATAAGAAGCCATGCTTTGCTGTGGACTGCACACAGGGTTAGGTGTACAGACCCTGTAGTCAACACACTGGGAAGAGTGAGAGGTATCCCACTGAGGAGGGGAGCAATCCCAATGTATTGGCTGCTGCATGAAAAAAAAGTGTCTAACGTTTTCTAGGTGAAAACTCTCACTCAAAATCTGGACCTACACAGGTGGCTTTTCATGAGAACTGTGAAGTGTTCAAAATACGTACCCTGCTTCAAAGGATAAAGAGACAGGTATTTGTGAAGAAAGAAACCTGCTAACATAATTGATCATGTGTAAAAACAGTGTTTTATTAAAAACCAAATTAAAAAAACCCCAAACTTAATTCTATTCAAAAGCATTTGAAGTTAAAATGCATAAAATCAGAGGCAAGCCTGAAGCATGGAAAACCGCAGATCAAAGAACTGGGTACCAGCAAATTGGATCGTATGGTGGCTGGTGTCAAGTGACCTAGCTGCACTGTTTACAAAAACCAGTAAAAACAGTTATGGTTGAAACTAAGGAAATCTAAATACTCCTTTGCATTCCAAAACTATCCGTCTTTCTAAGGCAACCTCTAAACTCCCTGACACAACCTCCACTCTTTGAAGGTTTCCTTTCTTTCATCTATTATGGCCCAGACTCTCCCTCTCCAAAGGCTGATGAACATGTATTCCCAGTTTATTCTTAAAATAGTCTGTGTTCTGGAATGTCTTCAGAGGCCAGCACATCTGTTTGCAGGACTTCCTCCTGGAAGACGCTGAACTGCCACTTTCTTTGAATTTATATATCCTATGTGGTTTCCTCCTTAATTATGACCCTGGGGTGCCTAACACATCTCTGGAGCACTGATCTGCGAAACATACAGGAATGCTAGAAAGCTGACATAAAGCACAGCACACTAAAAAGGCTGTCAGAGCTGGTGAGCCAGAGGGATTTTCAGGCTGAGAAAGAACTAGAAAGGAAAGAATAATTTCAGGACTAGGTAGGCAAAACAAGAGGCAATTAGATCAAATAGGAGGGAAGTGAGAACAGCCACTGAGGTCAGATTCTGGATCGCTATCATTTGGAATTAACAACAGAGGAAAAATTCAGGAATTAGTATCAGCAAGTAAAGGACAAGAGAGAGACACATGAAATTTGCATTTTGAGTACTCAGATACTGACTTTTGTCATAGGTGAGGTAGGAAGGGGGTGGAAGGGTATGTGTGTCTGGAAACAAGAGGCACTGGTGTGACAATAGTGGTGAAATGGATGAAATTAGTGTCCTTGCCAAGAGAAGATAAATCTTTCCACGTGGTTTGCACAGACAGACAAGCTATCTGGTCTCCCACAGAGTTCAGAAGCAAGCCCAGCTATCAGCTACATACAGTCCACATAGAGCAGGTACGTTGAATAAAACTCCCACACTCCTGCCAGCCCCCTCAGTGGTCTCTCCACTCCCCTGGTATCTGGTATACCTGCTGCCTGGCTGTGTCAGAAAGGAACAGAATATGGCATGGCAGGAGTTCTCACTGGTGGTTTCTGGGTTTCAGTTTTTTGGAGGTTTTGTTTGTTTGTTTTTGTGTAGTTTTGTTTGTTTGTTTGTTTTTTTGATGGGGTGTGGGGCATGAAGTCCCCCGAAGGATTTTGCTATGATGAGGTATTCAGCGAAACCTTGCAGTTTGGAGTTCGTATTGAAACATATTCAAATGCTTCACAACACAACTGATGTCCAAATGCTCTCACACTAGCTATAATTGCCATCTAACACAGCAAAGAGGACTATATTCACACAAAAAATGCCTCTGGGGACTACTTCCCTCCTGAAAAGGGAGGTTATTTTTATGTACAGTACAATTCTCACAACATTTTTGTTAGGCTATGCAATCTGATGCAACTTTACGAAAGATACTTGGGGACAATGATGTATTTATCAAATCAACTAGTGACTTTGGTGCCTGTGTATAAAACATTGGCAAGTGAGACAAGCTGGAAGTAAGTACATGACAGTATGGCTTTTTCTTTGTAGTGTGCACCTTTTGTCCATCATCTATAGCAAAAAATATGGCAGCCAAAACAACAGTAAAATTATCTGAGAAAAGACCAGAAAGGAGATTTTTAATTTACCCTCTTCAGAGAAACAAACAGGGGTTGCATAAGGTTCAGGTTTTGTGAACCATTGATTGCTACCTACTTCTGTAAGGTGGAAATTCATGACTATGCATAGTTTAAGCCCTCCAGATATAGGATGAGAGCTGACTTGTGTAATTATCATTGAACCAATGAATAAGGAGGGCTAATTGCTGCAAGATATTTAATGTTGTATTCAAGGAATGTGTATTTATGAATATTAGCAACTTAAGGTTTAACTGCTTGGTCCTAACAGCTACAATCCATACAAGGGCTTGCTGAATCCAGTGAGAGTGTTGACTGCAGTTTCAATAGAAGAACAATCTGCTCAAAAGTAAGCCACCATCTGTGAAATCCTAGGGAAGGCAAGCCATGAGGTCTTAAATCTACAAACAGAACTAAACAGTACATTGGGATATACTGGGAAAATGATCATCCAAACTACAGAAAAAATACTAACAGAGAAGAGATGATTACTGGCAAATAAATTCTCAGAGATAAACAGGGAAGTAAAGAATGCATTTTCCTCCTTTCTACTCTTTAAAAACATTCAAAACATGTGGGAAGATGTCAATCCTCACTATAATACCCATGTGTAAGGGAAAAATTAATGAACCTGAATCAGAGAATTGCCTGAAGTGGAAAACATGGCTTTGGCTTTCCATGTTCTACTATTTCTACTTTTCTAGGAAAACAGCTGCTTTATAGGTAGGGACATAGGTTTTGGTAGAGGAAAAAAGGAACTCTATGTTATTCTATGAACTTCTGCATTTAATTTTTCATACTTCAGTGAAAAAGAGAGTGACAGCTGCCTGACTTTTGCCTACAAAGTCAGTCACCTTTGCTGACATCTTTTTCTCTGAGAAAAAAAATCAGATTTACATTAGGGCATTGCAATGGTACTTCTCATGTCCAAATTCCTTCAAAGCCTGCAACAGATCCTCACAGTAGGCCTGTTGGACCGATTATTTTAACTTTCAAGCAAAATGAAGTAGACCTACAGGTAGTCCAAAGCAATTATGGTGGCTTGGACCGTTAAACAACAAGCTTGGGCCAGAGTGGACATGAGTTTTCTCCCACCTCAGCCAGGCACCGGGCAACGCCTGAGGCAGCTGCCGATGACCAGGCGCATCTTCTCTAGGCCCAGAGGTGCTCCGCGTATGGAAGCAGGTTACAGAGTTGTGGAACGCCGCATGGAGACATGGATGCGGGAGCAGCGGGAGCTTTATCTTCTCTGTCTGGGTCTGGACCACCGCCCCTCTGCCAAAGCGGCAGCCACCCACTTTTGTTTTTGAAGGTGGGTGACCACAGACAGATGGGCCACACTAAGTGACGACTTGCAATGTATGTGAAGCGCGGCCAGCAAAGAGGCACACGGTGGCTGCCGGAGAGGCAGCTGTGGGGCTGTGTCTGTCCGGCCTGGTAGCATTGCAGTTTCCCCCGGGTCCAGCCGGCCATGGCAGACCCGGCCAGCCGGAGCAGCTGGGGCTCTCCCACGGCCCCATCTCGCCCTGGGCGCCCCGCGGGCGCAGGGCCGGGAGGCCGCCGCCGGTGCCGAACAGGAGGCCTC
>JBBMKD010000115.1:3519342-3726109 GCA_037834095.1 Argya squamiceps | reverse complement strand
ATCGCCGGGGGGCGTCCCGCCGCGGCTCTGCGCGCCGCCTCGCTGCCTTGGCGGCGGCTGAACTTTGCGCTACGCGGCAGGCGGACTCCTGTATCCCCTTTCCGAGCTGAGAAGCTCTGGTAGGAGGCGAGCTCGTCCTGCAGCGAGCGCCCGGCAGCCAGGACGTGGCAGCCGCGGGCTCGGCGCGGAGGGCGTCCCGACCCCCGTGCTGGCGGGGCGTGCGGAAGGAAGAGGTGGCAGTGTGTCCCGCGGCGGCTGCCGGGCGGGCGGCTGCCTGCGGCGTTCCGTGGGGAAGGGGAGCGCACTGGTGGGGCCGGGGCCACACCTGGATTTGGCTAGATATCCACACATCACCACGTCAGAAAATTCTTGGATCCAGTCAGGTTCAGAAACTGCAAGTGAGTAAAACACCTGGTTCTCACTGGATCCCATCACACTGAAAAATGCCCCCCTTCTATAGTTAGACTCAGTTCTCTTTAAAATGTCCCAATATCACTTTTTCTTAAAGAGTTTGTGCTCAGTGATCTAGGCTTTCCTCGCAGTTGTCCTTAAAATACGAGTTGCATATGTAGTGTTTGCGAGGTGAGTGCCTAAAAAATAAGCAATCTTGTTGCATGCTTGGATGCAAACATCCAACCAAGTACATTCTTTCTAGATAGTAGTTTATTCTACATGTATTGAAAGTTTAGAAATGAGCATTTACAGGTACAGAAAGCTTCCTTTTCTACATGAGATTTACAAAAACGCAGCTGTGTTTACACCCCAAGCTTTTCATATCAACCAAATCAAAGTAAGACCCGATTATTGTGTTTTAAAATGAGTTCCCACTTACCACATCATTGAATCAAAAGTTTAAAGTACATCTCAATGTTCCCACTCATTGCAAGCCTGAATAAGACAGCTGTGTGGTCAATCAAGATAAATAATTTACATGAAAAAAGCTGGCAAATGTCACTGGGGTAGCACAAAACATGATGTGTAAAGATGCAGTCACTTAGAAAAACTGAGTACCAACTTCCCTCATGGAGCGCTTAAGCAGGCAGGCAGTACTACTTCCAGCTGGAGACACTAAAATTTGGGAGTAAGATTGCATGCCAAAATTGAAGTACTACTTTGGAACTACCATTTAGGAACCAAATTTTTTTGCATTTGCTTTCTTTTCAGTCTTACACGGTTTTTGCTCAATATGTTTGTATTCCTGTCTGGGCCCTTATAGTGCCAAAATAAGCAACAGTCAGTTGCAGGATGCACCTTTCCCCGTTTTTTCTTTTGTCAGGCAGGCTGGTTAGCTCAGAGCCTGCCTTTTTATACTTTGCATATCTAAACCCCATCTTCAATTAAGGAAAGAATATAGTAAGCCTCTGTTTTTTCTTTTGTGTCAGTGAAAGTGTCTATATAGAACTATGAGATATCAATAATGGATAAATTACAGATTAGATATACAGTTGAGAATGAGAGAAAATAGAGACTAAGTAATTAAAAACTGGAAAATACTAGGTATATGGATGAAAAAAAGAGAAGACTGAGTGTCTAGATAAAGATGGATAAAAGAAGTAAGGTATTAACTTTTGGAGAAAGGGAATCAGGTACAGTTTGGACAGATGAGGAGGACTTGTCCATAGCGAGCTTTTTTCATACATGTGGAAAAGCAGGAAAATATTTGACACAAAAGAGGAAATGCAAAAAGAAGATAAGAATGGGACAATGATCTGTTGGTTATTGTTGAGAGACATTTGCAAGCAATAAAAAATTTATTTTGTGTGAGATGTTGAAAGATATTCTCTTAGCTGAATATGCTCTGAAAACAAGAGACCAATAAGCAGAATTTTCTTCTAGAGTTACACAATAGGCATAATATTTTTGGTTACATTAAATTTATAGGCTCACCTTTAAAAAGAAAATGCAAAAAGCTAAATCAAAATTCCACTGCAGCTGGTCCAAAGAATCGACTTACAAATTTTCCAGGAAAATAACCTATTTAAGGTACTCAAGATAAGAAGTACTGAAACTGTATAAAAATGAAAGTTGGGTAGTTGCAAACCAGGAGCATTCTGACAACAGTAAATTGCATGGTTTGAGCTGAAGGGAACAGTAGAGAAAAGGGTCTTGTTTCCACTGACCATTCTGTTAATTTTGTGTCTGTGGAAAAATAGCATTAAAAGGTACATTAAATTGATCAGTGGAGACAAGATGGTCGACCCAGGAAGGCTCTGAATTGTAAATACTGGCCAACATCCCTTCTCCCAGTTTTTGTTATTTAGTGCATTCCTGGTAACGGGGGGAATTTAACTTACTGGTTTTTGATGCTTGTGTGACTTGGAGAATATCCAGTTGATTCTTGAAATGCCTCTTAAGTAATTTTCATTGCCATGGCAAACCTGCAAAGGCTTGCTAAATGACTGGACAAGTCAATCAGAAATAGACGGCAGAAGGGGCTGTTAAAAGAGGCCTTGGGATGACCTGCTGGTGGGCAGTTGAGAACTCTTTCTCTCATAGCTGCTGGTAAAGTTTTGTTGCTCTCAGCCTTCTGTGGTCTTCATGCCTTATTATGAAAACTCAAAGCTTCAGTTTCTCTGTTCATTGAAAAGAGGAATTTTCCATTAATTTTTAGGGAACACAGCACAACAGAGAAAGAATACTCTTTAACTCTATGTTTTTCCAGGCTTCGTGTTCTGTTTTCTGTTTCCTGTTTCCTCCAATTTCCTCTGACATACTTCTTGTTTATCTTGTATTTCCTGTATTACCAATGAGAGGCATGTCTTCTGTGTTTCATTGGACGTTACACAAGCATGTAATATCAAGACTTAAATGCATAGACTTGGCTTCTTTCCCCCTTTTCCAATGTAAGATTCTCTGACTTACTCTTGAAGTGCAATTAGTTTCTCTAGCAAGAAGAAGGATTGCATTTTTCTTTTTGCATGGGTCTTCCAAGACAGTGGTCTGGACTTGCAGGCCCTCTTGGGACTATGATAAGATAGTGTAACATAAAGCAGCCAGGGAGTTGCTCTAAGTTCCATGCTGGATGGAGCAATCTGGGGTATGGTGAATCCCCCACCACCTCTTTGCTGGCTTGTTTTCTGTTTTGCAGTGGCTACACAAAGCAGACCTTGCCTTATCCGTCTCTGACATTCAAGAACATTTCTTTCACTGTTGGTAGCTGTCAAGGGTAAAGCATATCATCTGTGTAGCATTTTGTACAGTCAGCTTAAATATTGTGACTATTTGCTGTCATCAGGTGCCAGGAGTTTCTTGTTCAGGCAGTGGATTTTTCTTAAAGGTTCAGGAGCACGGGAGAAAGAAAAACAGTTGATAGCCCCAAGGTGATGGAAGAGATAAAGATATGTGGTTGTAACAACGGAGAGAAATGCTGCAATAGTAAACTTCAGATCCTGCTCTTCCTTTTTTCTTTCTTAATCCTAGGCAAGAGCTGAGGATGGGTTAGCGCTTTCCCACATCACATCTTTCTTCTCCTAATAGTATTCTTCCAGGAATTTTAGGTTTTTGATCTCTTTCAGAATTGAGTAGCCTATTCCCTGCCCTTTGCAAGTGACAGACCCCTCTATCCCTACAATTTTCTTCCTGCAAGGAATAGACACTATTAGCCAAAAGGCACCTAAGTGTGCTGAGCTTGAGCTGTGCCTCAGGAATCACGGTAAGATAAACAGATTTGGTTTCCTAAATAATGTAAATGCTGATATCACTTGCCAATAAGTATTTTGTGGTGGGTTTGTTTGTTTGTTTGTTTGTTTGTTTTAATTGGGAGTATTGGTTTAAAGCCAGCAGATCACACAAAGATTTAGTAAATAATATTTCAGACCTGGTTATTTCAACAGTTCATTTCAAACCTGACATTCCATTGATGTCACAGAGAAGATGTTGTGTAACAAGGTCAATTGATAGAAAGAATGGGAGGAATGGCTGTTTTTCATTTTCCAAATCTATTCCTGATGGAAGGCAGAAGTAAATTTTGCAAACTAAGTAGTTCAAATTGCAAGACAAGGAAGCAGTTAAGGAAAAAGGGAACTTGTTTTGAGATAAAAAGCCTAACCTAAAGTTGTTGTCTTCAGCAAAGGAAGGAGTTTGCAGCCAACATCTCCACCGCTTTACAAGGATGTCTCAAAAAAGCAAGATGCCTTTGTGCAAAGAAGTTCAACTACCCCATAATATAGATGGATAATAGAAGAAACATGCCTTTTAAGAGCCTGTGTGATCACAGCATTGAAACAGAGTATACCTCATTCCAGCATTGAAACAGAGTATACCTCATTAAAATTTAATACCTGTTTTAAGTTTAATGAGGTCCTGAGTACTAAGGATACAAGCATCAGGACAATGGTATTAAAAGAATTAAAGCTAGGTGTACTCTAAGTTGTATGCATATCCAGATATATAAAGTGGGGTTACACAAATACACCAAGGAAAACTGAATTTTCTCTTGCACATAGGAGGAAAAAACTGTATTTAGTGGTGGTGGAGAATAACCACCAGTAGACAAGTATTTGGAAAATGTAAGTTCTGAAAAAAAAATTTTGCAAATGCTCATAATGCCACAGAACCAGTACACTTGAACGTATTAGGGACTACAAAGGGTATACCATGGCTATTTCTTCATATTTACTAGTAGTTTTCTCATGTCTGCAGTTAAAAATGGAAGGGAGGAGGGAGAGAGAACAGATAGTAAATGTGTAGTACTTTGTACTAGTAAATGTGAGCTTTTCATTAGCTGGATGAAGAAAAGGAATGGCTTCTGGTTGTACACACAATAGTAGCATTTGTATGCTTTTGCAAAATGAGGAAAGATGATAATCTTGTTTAACAGTATAGTGGTCAAACCATAAATATATGATGATTTTTTTATTTAAAGCCCATGGGCAAGCACAAACTAAATTATATTTTTAAGAATAACCATTAGTTGCAATCCCAGTTTACAAATGGCAGTGTTTGTGCAAACTGTTTCTCTCAAACAAAGCGCAGCAGTGGACCAGACTAGGTTAAATGGAAGAACTGGAAGAAATCTGTAAGACATGTTGCGGTAAATCCACAGTGCATCTTACTCTGTTACAACAGCATTCATGTCTGGTGTGGCAACCTCTGACTGACAATGGCTAAAGCTGTGGAAGTGAAGGGCAAGAGGGAAATCACTACAGATCAGTTTGTCCATTGCAGTGCCTTTAAGGAAAACCAGCTATGCCCACATGTTTCCTGGCAGATATATAACCAGTTTTCAAAGGTCTTCAGTAACGAAGTTCCACAGTGTCAATGCAGCCAGTGGTTTCAGTGGTTTCTTGTACTCTTTCCGCAGGTGAAGTTGAAACTGTGTTAGTCTTTCTGCAATTCAAAGCTTGTGTTTCTTGTTTCTCTATGAATGTAAAGAGTAGCAATGTCAGAAAAGTCATAGCATTTCCCTCGTCCAGACTTTTATGTTTTCCACCCACATTCAGTCCTTTTGTTTGTTTTACGTAAGTGAGGCTTTCACTGACCAGTCTTGCTGTTTTACTCTGGTCTTTCTAAGGGATCCGCGTCTTGAGCAAGGAACTGCCAGAGCATTACAGCTGAGAACAGCATAAGGATTCCTTCAGCTGTCCTCAGAAAAGCACTCCTATTTATGTAACCTATTATGGCATTTGTCTATCCTGTAGCCATATGACATTCTTGACAGAGTTCAGCCTGTGATCTGCTATGGTTCACAGATTGATTCTGCCAAATTCCTAGCCCATTGTTCTCCAGTCTGAATTTATTCAGTAAGTTGCTATTTATTAGGTGTAGTACTTATGCCTTTGCTGAATGTTGTCCTGCCTTTCCAGACTGTGTGTTCCAGTGCCAGTTTGTTTTGAATTCTGTTCCTGCCTCTCAACATACTAGCATATAATCGCTGAGGTTTTATATATCTTATCTTTAGTAGATGTCTTTTCTATGCCAGTATTCAGGTCACTAGTTTTGAAGTATTGACTAAAACAATTTCAAAAGGAGCTCTGGCAGGTAATTGTTTGCTGCCCTGCTGTAATAAATAGATAAATCATAGTCTTGCTTATAAAGTTTTGACCTACTGTTCCATAGTTTAATTCTGTGCCCTGCTTCACAGGTTACTAGTGAAGTAGTACTACTATTACTCAAGTAATACTTGAAGATAGATAATTTTTTAAATTTACAAAGTAACTGCTCAAAATAAAGATAAATAATATAATAAATATAAAAATCTGAATAATATTTTATTGGACAGAATCATGAGTGACATGTACCTTAAGATCTTCATAAGTGGATTTTTGACCCTAGTTTTAAACTTGTCTGAAATTAACCTGTTCTAAAAGTGATTTTTTTTTCCCAACTTACAGACTAAATTTAGTCACAAGCAGTGTTATATATATCTGCTCTTGTGCTTAAATGGCTCATCTGTCTCCCCAGGACATTTTCAGGGCCAACCTTTATTTTGCTTCTGTGGCTTCTGGTTTCCTATTAGAAGATAGACTTCCCACTCCTGCGGTCATCATAGTTGCTGTGTTTACATCTGTTTGCCTTGACCAGAAATGATGTCTTGCTTGTATACAACCTCCCCACTCCTTTGTACGGTGCCATAAATAATGCTCATTGTCAGGCAAGACATTTCCAGTGTCATATTTGCATGTTTTACAGCTGTGTTCTGTGGATGACCAGTATACCTTTCTCTTCTCCTCCAAATAATCAATTGGAAAATCAGCAAGTGGGGAAATACTCATCAACCATATCATGTGGTACTCTTCGTCACCTGCCAAACACAGGAAACAATATAATCAAACAGAATCCTGCTTGCCAAAGATACATACCTTAAGACAGTAAGTGTTTATTTGGCAACATACTGGGCCCAATTCGATTGATACTTGCAGAATGAAAAACTGTTTGGAATGAAACATTGGCAAGTCCACCAGAGTATGAGAACTACAGAACGAAGTCCTGCCAGAACAGTTTGTTATGGACATTCTTGTGGATTACAAGATGTTCCACAATGGAGGTGAGATTGTTAAAAGCATGATAATCAGGCAAGATGGAATATACAGTTCTAAACAAATCAGGAAAGAAAAAATTGCATGCACAGATTCTTCCCAATAGAACGAACCTGATCCCAAGCAGGATGACATACTTTTTAATAAGGGATAGCCATCAGCAAAGGCCCATCTTTGCTGAGGTTGCATTTTTTTTCCTCTTTGATTTTGTCTTTTTAGGATGTTTCTGTGCCAGCAAGGAACAGGCATCACTTAGGTTTATTTTCTGGGGCCAGATTGGAGTTAAGAGATGCTGCAAGTAACAGTTAAGACCTGTGCTGTATATTTTATTTAAACTAGAACAAAACCAATGAGTTTTGTGTAAGAGTGCTTAGAAGGCAGTGAAGCATTACAGAATAGTGCTGTGTATCTGAAAGTCAAGACTAGAATTGGATAATGTTTTAGAAATATACAGTTTAATCAGTGGTAGCATGTAGTGATACTGAAATCAGCTTGAAAGTAAACTTTTTAACACAGTTTGAAGTATTAGAATGCAGGCATTCTGTATTACAGTGCTTGACACCTTCAGAGGATTTGTCCTCTAATCCAGTGTGTGTTGTGAAACTTCACAACAAGTGAAGTATTTATTCCATCATGATCATACATATTCATTGCAGTGTACTTCCTAGCTACATAAACTTCACTTTTCCTAGAACCGATTTACAGGCCTCCACCACTTAAGAGAAGTCCTTTAATGGTCCTTGAATATTATCTAAAGACTAAGGGGGTCTCTGGTGGTTGTATTGTAAACCTTGACTGAAACTTCTCTGAGGGCCTGTGCAGTTGTTTCTTGTTTACATAACTTTGCCACAAAACCTACTAGGTTCCTCATTATCTTTTTATTCACTGATTCTGGCTATGTTTAGCATCCTATATGCCTACTTTTACATTCTTCCATCTAATTTGCTAGTTAGTCTTTAAGCTATATTTTGCAGCTCCAAGGGAACTGAAAATTTTCTTTCTCTGTGTTGACTGTCAGTAGTTTCCCCTCTGGATAAACCTAGAGAATATTTTCTTTTCTTTTATGGAGCCTTTCTTTGTGGAACATATTTACATAGTAACCTGATGTCTTAAAAACAGACAGGAAAGAAAACACATGCTGTGTCGCACCTTTTAAGCCAGTAGTATGACATCTAAGGCATAGAGAAGTAGATCCTATAGCATTTTTTGTTCGTCTGAACAGCCCTTATTCAAATAGACCCAAAAAGGATGGAAGGCCATTCTGAGTCTAACAGAAGATCTGTCTAGATGCCACTATCATAGGCACAGGCAGTGGTTTTAAGTTACTGTCATGGGCAAGGAAGAACAAAACAAGCATCCAATGCTTCTTCCTAACACTCCCTTCAGCTGTTTTTGGCTAAGGAGCCTGCCTGAGCTGGATATGCTTTCTGCATTCTTAGAAATTCTCAATGTTTGCTTTGTCCAGATTCTTGTTCAGTCATTGAAATATAACTAAACTTTTAGTATCCACAATATTCTGTGGCAAGGATTTTTGAAGTTTGCTACTACACTGTGTGCTCATACACCTCTCTTTTGCTTGTTATTTACTAGCTTTGGTAGATGGCTGCTGTAACATGGTGGAAGACAATTTTTGTCCTCTCTTACGTCATATATGACTTTGTAGACTTTGAATATTTTCCCCTAAATTATGCTATATCTAGGCTGAAGGGTCTTAGTTTACTTCACTATTCTTCATACAACTTCTCTTGTACTGTATCTTTCTCCTTTTCCTCCTTGGTAACTTTTGCAGGTCTATTATTTCCTCTTTGAATATAGGGGACTAGAGCTACACATACTTAGTGTGACAAAGCTTGCATTATTCTCATAATGCCACATACTCTCCTTTACTCCTCATAACTGATGTCTAGTATGTCATTCACTGTGGGGACTTCTATCGAGCTGAATTCCTGTAGATTAGTCTGCCATAACCTTGAGATTGCCACTCTTTAATGGTACAGTACTGGGCAGCTTTGAACAGTTCATTTTAGTGTGACATTCAGTTTGTACATAAGTTAATCTACTTTTGTCTGTATTGGATTTCATTCGATATTGTTGTCACTCAGCTTTGCAGGGTCCTTCTGCAGCTCATGCTTAGTCAGCTCTTGCAGTTTTTACATCTGTCATGATTGACATTTACACATCATTGCTCACTCTTTTTCCCATGCATATTTTTTATAATGAAATAGTGTAGGTTCCAGAGGAGGTTCTGCAATGGAACCCAACAGAACTCCATCTGGAATCTCCACTCATTGCAAGAAACTAATTGCTATTTAATAAAAAAGTAACTAATTACTCCTAAGATTTGCTTTCATTTTTTTTTGGTTTTGATTGCTTACTTTTGCAAAGATCTTTTGCAATAGGTTCTTAAATTCTTAAGAGCTATTGGTGAAGGACATTGTCAAAAGCCTTTTGGAAGGTCAGCCAGAGTGTATCTATTTACCCATCTCTATCTATATGCTTGGCTTCTTTTAAGAATAGTAATAAATTAATAAGGCAGAATTTTACTCTGTTTAACTATTTCCAAAGCAGTGACTTTTTACCCAAGTGCCCATTAATTATCTTATTTCTTAGTTTCTGTTAGTTTTTCTAGTAGTTACTTGTAGCATCATCTCACATTTCCTTTTAAAAGTTGACATCACGTTTGTCGTGCAGCTGTTCTGAAAAGTGAAAACTTTTTAAAATGAGATTTTCAATTACTTTAATTTACCGAGTGTTTTTATTCAGTTATTCCACCCATATTCCTTCAACATTGTGAACTGCAGAATGTCAATTCCTTCAACATTGTGAACTGCAGAATTGTCTATTGTATCTTGAGTAACTGATCTGAGCTGAACTGAAGCAAACAAATCAATCAAACACTAAACTTCAAAAAAATCTGATGCTTTTGTGAGCATGCTGCACTCCAATGAGCCAAGCATAAATGAAGAGCAAGTTCTCCTATCCCTCTTGGAAATTCATAGACCCCTTCCCTGCAGGACTGGGCTGCAGATTAAGCTGTTTTCTCATGAGCAACCAAGCCCCATCTTGCACAACTGGTAGTTTTACCAATGGGGTGTAGAGTGAAACTAATACCTACAGAGTGGTCTCTCAGCTCAGATTGACTTCTTTCATTTTTAAAGTATTATAGTCCATGAAGTATCCAGTAGCAATTTATAAAAATCTCAGTAGTCTCTTTATAAGGAGATTGGAAATGTTTTTGCCTGTACACCAGTTGTATCAGTAAGGTTGACAGACTAGATGTATCCTGTCACCCCCACACAACATGAGCTCCATCCCTAGCTAGCACAGCAGTATTAATTGTGATATACTGTACAGTTTTCTTCCTTGCTCCTTTGTAAACAAAATAATTTGCTTTCTATGAATGGAAAGCACAACATTAATAGGATTTTATTTATACCTAATTGAAATAAAAGTTAACTCCCAGAGGATGCATGTATGACAGTATCTGGAATTGCTTTGACACTTCTGTCATGTGCTCATCACTGTCATTACTCTCTTCAGCCTGTCTGATCAGGCTGAATGTTTGCTTCAGCTTGGAGTAGTTTAAATTTCCATTGTCAGTGGACAGCACACCCCCTACCCACAATGAATTTTAGGTCAGTGCATGATGATGGTGACCAACTGACAAATCACAAAACCATCATCTGAGAAAACTGGTAGCTGAAATTAACAGAGTTACAGAGCTTTGTTTTCTATAAGAGTTAACTATTCCATGACCCAAAAGACTAGACTAGACCAGAAGACCCTAGATTGTGTTGGCATCAATAAATGGTTCTACCATTGTAACAGACTGCTCCTTTTGAAGATTTCTTATACATAAATGCCATTCCAGTTGTGTGAAATTTGAGTAAATTCCATTTCTTGCCTGGCAAATAACAATATTAATCTGACAAACATAACTGCATGGTGAGCAGTTCTGGTGGTGGCTGAAATTTGTATAGTTTTTCTGATTTTTTTTTAATAGGACTCTGAAACAATGTTTCAAAATAGAAATGAAAATCCATTTATAAAGAAGAGTACATAGTTTTAACCAATGCACTACTGTCATTCTAACTGTCCATTTTTTCCCTGTTTCAGTGTCTTGGTATATTTAATATCAATTAAACAAAGGTACAGTAGAGAAACTTTTATCCTTTCTCCACGAAAAAAGCTTTTTGGCATTCTCTCAACCCTGAGGTTGCAAGATTCTGCTCTTCAGATGATAAAATCACCAAGGAATGTTCTTCATATGTGTGAAATGGATGGGGACTGGGAGCTGTAACTTGTTTATCATTAGTTTTAGTAAATTTAGATGTTTTGTAATGAGTTGATTATCAGATCTCTCTGGCTTTTTCTCTGTAGTCTGAAGTGATTTAGAAGCTTAAGTTAGTTCTTAACTTAATGAGATTAACTGCACTTAATCTAAAATGTAGGCCTTGCTGGGGTCTAGGTTAAAAAGGGATTAAGTGCTTCTTCCTTAAATTCTTATTGTAGCTACCATTAAACACAATGAAAGATTTCAGTGAATTCAGTGAAAGCTTAATTGAATCTTCTAGCACTTTGAAAAATGGTACAGCAAGAGAGACCTGTGAATATCTGAATTAATGTCACTTTCTTGTGAAATTTTTTTGTTTGTTTGTATTATTGTTGTGATTGCAAATAGCAAATTTACATGGAATATTGCAAGACTGTGCTAGACATATTCTACGCTAGAATAGAGTCCCTTGGTGTGCTGTTATACTTCTCAAATCCTCACTAAATGTTAGTTGTGATTATGCAACTGTTTTATTTTTTACTGTGTTTGAATGCTACATGATAGCAATATTTTTTGGTCTCACTTACTTACTTGCTTTTTCTTTTAGTGTATCTTTAGATGCTGTCAAAGAGAGTTTTTTGTTTTCATACTGTTAAACTGTTGAAGAGGTGTTGCTCTAGTCTTATCTTTATACATAGACATAAATAAAGAATACTGACAAATCTTACTTTTACAGAAAAAAATGGTATAAACTTTTGTGCAGCTCTGGCATTAACCAAGTAAAATAGATTAATGTGTCAGTAACCTGGGGCTCTGGACCAGTTGCATGCTTCTCTGTATTTGGTTAAACATGTTGAACAGAGTGGAAGATATCAGATTTTGCTAGAGTACAAAGTTGAGGAAGTTTGATCTAGGTTAACTCTGTAAGAGGGTTGGATTTAGTGCCTACACACCCCACATAGATGAACTTAACTTAGTCTTAGATATTCCCATGAGTCACTTCTTTATAACTCTTTGGTAAATTATATTGGTAATGGCAGAGGAAATTGCTTAAATCAAGTCTCATGAGAAAGTCAGTTAAATGAAAACATTGTACTTCCTATGACCAGTAAGAGCTGAATTCAGATTTGTAAGACAAAGTACAGCATGAAAAGGTTTATTGCTGGCAATATAAATGTTCGCTGTAAACAGTATGACTAGTGTAAGTCACCACATTAGTAATTTTGAATGGTATAAATTTCCTTGCTATTAATGTGCTTAGGAGTTTTATATTAATGTTTAAATAACTGGATGCAGATATAACAGTATTTCTACTGTTGTAGAAGAACTGCCCAGTTCTTAAATCTTTTACTCATACAAGTAGCCCCATTAGATTTGACTGCTTTTGATTTATGCCTCTGAAATTCATTAGTTTCAACAGTTATTTCTGACTTGCACTTTTGTAAGTGAGAAGATACTTGCTCCCATGGGGCTGGGTAGATGTTTACAAGTTTCAAGACTGGGATGAGGCTTATTAAATATTTCGGAATCAAGATTTAAAAGGAAATGAATATCCGCATTGTTTGTCATGACACTTTTCTTGCAGTTATTAGTTAAAAATAAAACCTCCTAACTAACCTTTGTACTGTTTGCATGAATCAAGTAGCCTGGTCAGAACTTTGTCAAGCCTTGTTCTTTATTATAATTACTTTATTATAATAACATATATGACAGCACAGGTGAAGAAACATTACAAAGAAACCATAGTCTTTAGGACCTGGTGTAGCTAATAATGTATGGTGTATGGCAGTCCTGTTTGCTAATTCAGTAAACATTCATGACACTGCATGAGTATGCATCCTCATTTTACATTTGTTTTGTGATGCAACATGAAGTAGGTAGTCAGAAAACAGAGAAAACAGAGCCAGAGCTCATTTCAGTTGATGGAGTATATAATTTAGACATTTTAAATTACAGATTGGGTTAGGAAAGGGGGAAAAAAAAGATTTGAGAAAGCACTGGCAATTTAGTCAACTCCTCAAAATTAAAGGTTAAAGGTATTTGTTTCCTTTCTGATAGCTTCATCAAAATGAAGACTGTGGTACTGAAACAAACATTACTATATTGTATAACAACTTCTTTGCAGATAAAAAAAAATGTTTGTTATGGCTTGAACTTGCAAATGCATGATGATTGCATTGAAGTCACTTTAAGTACTGCAGAGGTTACTTTTGTTTGTTGAGTGTAAGATAAATACACTTTGTTGCACTCGTTCTTACTTGCAGAAGCAAGATGGTGACTCACTGGGCTTTACAAAAAGGGGCATAAACTGCCAGTTTATATTGTGCTGTTTTTTGTATTGAAAAGAAATGATGGAAAAGATGACTGAGAATGAAGGAAGTAATTGATTTCCTTTCTAGCATTTTCATGAAAAACTTAATGTTGCTGTGGAACTGCAAGCCCATGGTCATAGGTTTGCTGTGTAATATTGCATTTGACAGGGACATGAGCCTTCCAGTTACTGCAGTGCTCACAAGACAAAACTCACAGTTGTAGTTATGAATGCCAGTGATTGAATTTTAACATTTCACATGACAAATGTGTAAAATGGCTTTCTTCCCAATCTTCCCCCTGAATGTTTTAGGCTAATATATCTGTTGGAGTCTACATTTCATATAAACCCCTCTACCACTGCCTGTCCAGTAATTAAGGACCTGTGTTCATTAGTTTTTAGCTATTTTTTTGAACATTGTTCTAACAGTCACAACCTGTTTATCAGTCCTAGAGAAGAGGTGGATGAAACCCTTACTGACCTTCAAAGAAATTTTTCAAGTACTATAGTGACTTTTTTTCAATTTAATGCTTGAACAATCAACACAGTGTCCAGATATCTTCAGCTTCTCACTTTTTATTCATTCTTAACATCAATGAGGGCATATTTGTATGCCCTCATCTATGGGGAAGTTGTACCATATAGCAAGTGCTCAAAGGGTGCTAATATACAGCACAACTCAGATATTGTCCTCCCATAAAGACTGATGCATGTTCTTCTCAGAGCTGCAGCTGCAACAGAGAAGGGTAGGCGTCAAGCTCAAGCCCTGCTTCTGTCATAACTTTTGCAAGGAGTATGTATTTACTGTGGTCTCCTGTTATGTGTGGCATGTAAGGCTTCACTGCTCATCCATGTAGGACTCATATCCTACATCATTTTCATGTAGTCTTTATTCAGGCAGCTTTTCCTTGGCCTTACTTACCTGATGGGTGTCTTTGGGATTTATCTTTTTATGATTTGGCTTCAGTATTCCTTTTTTACCTGCACTTTTAGGAGTAGCCTCATTTTAAATTAAATCTGATCAAAGTATATTTTTATTTTAAAAAAAATCAGTTAACCTTTCCCACTTTTCAGAACTCAATAAGGCAGCGGGTTCATAATTTCAGTAACAATGGGATTTACACAAACGTAATCTAAAAAAAGATGTCACAGTCCTGTTTGTAAGGATTGTTCCTCCTGTATAGTAGTGTAGATTCAATTAATAAATCTTCATATGATCTAGCATAGAATTAGTATTAGAATAGTATTAGAATTAAGGCTAGGATACAGTTTGAATTTATTCTTTCTAATACCTAAATTAATCTTACCTGCTGATTTTTACTAAAACTTGCTTGTGATAGAAACTTTTTGTTTTTTTAATGATGTAAAACAACTTTACATTGCTATTTGGTTGTTAGGCTTTTTTCTCTATATTTTTGGAAGTAATTCCATGCGTTAAATAAGGTTACCAAGAGAGCACCAAAGTACTGTAATTTCAAAAAGTAGAATTTCATTTGACAATATTTGTTTTAAAATACAACTGTACAAAGTGACCTTTATGCAGAAAGTGTGATGTAGGGAGTTTTTTTAAGTTCACCTCAACTTTTAAATGTTATGGATCAGTTAGGAGTCTCAGAGGAAACATAATTCAGTTTATGCTGCTAAATGTATTTTATAATATATTTTCAGTAGAGCATTTCTCTATATAGAAAAGTAGAACTTGGATTTTTAAAAATAGTCTAGAATAAATCTAACTAGGAATTTAGAATTCCACATTTAAATGTAGCTTTAAGTTTTAATTAAATTAAATTTTAGAACTGAGACTATAAATATGCTTAAATTGTATTCCGTAATGCAGTAGAAAGCCTGGAAAAGTAAAGCTATGAGAAAAACTACTTTTATAGACATAATCCAAAATCAAATATACCAACTATCCTGATTTGACACAATTTAAAGAAGGGGGCACTTTGAAATGAGTAAACATCTGCTTTGATTCCAGCCAGTGCCTTTCCACAATAAGGTGAGATACGAGTAGATACAAGTGAAAAAATAACAGTTTAGTAACAGAATCCCAACAGGCAAGGGAAAAAAAGTAAGTAGCTGCTAGAATGCAAACTGCTAAATTTCACAACCCCCAGGGAGCAAAGATAGGCGCCAATGCTGGAAATGCCTTTTGCAAGACATTGCCAGCTAGAGGCAGCCACATGGCTGGAGGACAAGGGGAAGATGATGTCATGCCCTCCCTTCCAAGGTGGCACCCTCCAGACAGCCACATTTTTCCCTCTGGAGCAGGAAGCCAATGGAATTGAACTGGCTTGACCAGCAGGCACCCACAGAACTCGATCAAAGGCAGCTCAAAGCTGGCAAATGCAGCCTCTCCAAGATGAGCAAAACCAAAAGTTAAAAGAGAATCCGAAAAGGGAAGACAAAACCTTTGCCTGCACAAAGACCAAAGAGCCCACGAACCAAATACCACACAGCAAAGACCCAGAAGCTGCCCATGAGTGAGGATTTTAAAAATGCCCATGACAAGCATTCCCAGACACACACACAGAACATATCTGCCTGTAGGGTCTTACAGTAACAATTTTTGGGCACAAATAGATGTGGAATACAATAATGTAACTGTAAAAAATATCAAATTTGATACAGAATTAGAATGATATCAAAAATTATAACTGGCCTCAGAATATTGATGTGTTTTAATCCTACTAACAAAACATATGAAAATTAAAAGTGGAGTTTGTTTTTCAGTTGAAGGAATTAATGTGTTACTTTATTTTTAAAACAAAACACAGCTGCATGTAAGCAACAGGAGTGACAATATCTTAAAGAGCATAAGGTCGAGCAACTTTATTTTAATGGCTGTTACTGATTTTTGGCATTAACTATTTAAAAAGCCAAACCTAGCACAAGGCAAGTGCCCAGACAAAATTTCTCCATTCAAATAACAGAAACATAAATGAAAAATACAAAAAAAGGCTAGAATGGTGTATTTTAATTCAGTAAGGTGATATGCTTTCCTCTCTATTTAAAATGAGCAAGAAGGAATGCCAGTGGTTAAATGGTAAAGTGTTGCGTTCCCACCATGTTGAAGAGATGCAGCATGATTTACTTCTATTGAATTGTGATGTTTCTACTGGAATAGCCATGTGAAGAAGTCCTGCTTACAGTATAGGCTTTTTTCCATCTAGGAGACTCAAAAAATTCTTTAAGACCAAGCCCAACTTGTTCACTATTAAGGAGTGTCACTATTCAGGAGCAGCAACACTTTGCAGACATCAGTTCTATTTAAAACAAACCTGAAGCAAAGGGAATATGAACTGGCAGGTTTGCCTGTTCCTACCTTGAGAACAAGGCTCCTACCTCTATCAACAAGAGATATCTCCACAGTATGGACAGTTGAATTTCTGTTAGTTAAACAATAAAAAAACCTTTCAATGTGATGTTTTGTTTGGGAGAGACAGAGCCCTCATCTCAGTCTGGAGCTCAGTTATCTGAGCAGCTCTGGAGCTGTCATTATGGTGATTGGTTCTCCAGCCTTAGTATGCTGGAGACCTGTCAGTGCTAACCCAACAGTGGGGTTTTGGAGAAGAGAGCTAGAGGCTGAGAAAGTGTGATCACTCCTGTAGTATCTTACAGTGAAAAAAACCCATCCCAGTTCCCCCAAAAACTCCACTACACAGTTTTGTTTCTTGCAATACAAGTTAAGTTTAGGTTCCAGGTTTGGAAAGAACATGATCTTTCCAGGTATGGGTGTTTTAATTTGGGTGTATCAGTGAACAGCTAATAGCCTCTGCAGGGCTTTCTTGCCCCTAAATGCTGAACCAGAACCCTGGTTTTGAGATGCTTAACACTTGCTTGTCTGGAGTGACTCAAGAAGGAAAGGGAGTGGCAGTTTTCTGTAGTGTCACTGAACCTGTTTACATCTGTGGATACACCAGCCAACAGCGGTCAAAATTAAGTGCTTGTGAGATTTCAGATTTACGTTTGAAGTGCCTGGTCTTGTACCTGGTCTTGTTAAACCTTTAAGATTCCTATGGACTCACTTTTCAAGCTTGTCTTGATCCCTCTTAACGGTATCCCATTCATCTGCTGTGTCAGCTGCATCACTCAGCTTGGTGTCTTCCAGGCCATTCTGTGATTTTATGTGTGCTGGTTTTAACAACTGACAGGGAACTAAACTCCAAATAAGCCACCCCTTCTGATAATGGAGGGACAATAAGGAGAGATTATGTGATGAAAATAACAATGTACTAAAATCATCATAACCACAAGCAGTATCAATAGTAAAAAGTACACATGAAAGAAGGTGCCTTACCCACAAAAGAACATTCACCGCCAGGAAAAAGGAAAACTGCTTCTCAAAGATAGCATCAGATGTGGCCTCCAAACAAAGGCAATATGGTGAGGAGAGCTTCCACGGCATAGTGTTCTCCCCTACCCTCCCACCCAGCCCATAAAAAGTGAAAAACAGGGACAAAACAAACCTAGCTCATCTGAAAAAAGGGAATTGGGCAGCTGCTGGCCAAGCTCCATCCTCTGCACTTGCTTGAACTGTCGTCTCCAGCCCTCTGCCGCTTGGAGCTGTCCACTTCAACTCTGCAACCCACACAGTAGCACTTCGGAGGAAAAATAGGAGGGAAAAAAATGGTGGGCAGCAGAAGGGACCAAGTCCACCATGGTTTTAAGGGGACAGTCCACTCTGCTTTTGTGACAGAGGCAAGAGTGGTGAATTCCCAGCTTCTGGGCCTAGCTTTTTCCTGCCAAAGCTAGGACCCCAGTGATGATGTGGGTGTTACCGAATAAACAATGCTAAAAATTCCACTCCCTTTTCTCTTTAAGTGGGACGCTATGAAAATGTTTAAATATTGTCGCATTAAACAGATTATACCAGAAATGATATTTCAGAGACAAATGAAAATACTTCAATCTGAAAAAATGTAAAAGTTTGAAATAAAGTTGAAGTGATTTTGTTAAAATGAGACAATAATAGTAAACTTAATAAACTTTCTTCATCTCTCTGTTTTGGTACTGTCTTCTGCCAAGGTCTTAAAACTTTTGGAAATTTTCTGCAGTTCTAAAAAATGGGAAGGGTCACAGCTTCACTTCCATGTGAAATATGATCCTGTGCCTATTTATAATGATTTATATTTCAGCTCTGCAAAGGGATAGCAGATTTGTGTTTTGGCTCTTCTAGTGTCTTGCTAAGTTCAGAGTCATATCTGTACCTGATCTGTCTTCCTTTCCAAATCCATTTAGGAACAAATTTATTAAAGCCTGGGAGAAATAGGGACCCTTACAATATATCCTCAAATTCACCAAATCAGTAGCATATTGTTTACTATTCAGCCCTTGAGGAGAAGAGCATTTTGCACCTAAATGTTTAGAAGATTTGCTTCTTAATTGTTTAGAAGCTAAGAAGCATATCTTAGGTTTCTTGCCCAGTAGCTGGAATGACTTCCCTACCCTTGCTCAGCTACATAGAAGTTTCAGTCAGTTTAGTTTCAGAGCTTAGTCAGATAGGTCAGTTTGGTGACCATATAAATATACTTAAAGTATGTTTAACAGTCATCTTTAGCATTTGTATTTCCTTACAGAGTTCATGGGGACACAATGCACATGTAAATGAATTCATTCAGTAATTATGTCCTAAATTATCTTACTATTGCCCTAGACTATAACATATGGAAGAAATATTTTTCAAGAGTAAGCTTAAAATGTTTGGTTCTTGTTTCAGGTTATCTTTAAAATTAACACATTTTCTCAACTTTGAAAAGAAAACATGACCTGATAAATGTAAATTTAATGTGAATATGTGGATGCTTTGGTTTTCAGGGATGCTGCTGTGATATTGTAGGATTGTTATTTCCTGGGAACTGAAATAATTCCTGGGAATTATTTCATCCTTGAATAAACATAGTATAGTACAACTAAAATGTATGTACAGATCTGTTGAAAATGTTTATCTACAAATACTATGTCTAAAGAGAAGGGTCTTCCCTACACCCACTGTCCATTCTTTTTCCTTTGGCCAGGCAGTATTTCCCTATTTCTTTTTAAAGAAGTCGTGTCCTGTGTAAAAAAAGGAGATTAAAAAGATTTCCTGAGGATATATGAGTGAAACCACCAGCAGTCTCGGGCAGTAGTGGAGTACTTAGCTCTGGTGTTTCTGTCTTTGCATTGCTTTTCTCTGAGAGTGCTTCTGAGACTTGGGAGTTAGAAGTATAAAAAACAATTCAACAAGAGCATACACAACAAGAAGTTTTGTTGTGCTATGGTTACATGGTTTAATTCTTCTTCCTAGTGATCCAAGGAATTGGAAGATCTAAGTAAATTCCCATTAAGGTAAGAGAAGACAAAAAAGCTTTTAGTAATGCTGGTATTACTTTCCTATGAAAGGCACTGGCATTTAGTGAATATTAATTTAATTGCACTTAAAAAATTTGGGCATGTTTTACTATCCCGTCAGTTATGAACTAAAGCTATAGATCTCACAATTCTAAATAATCACTCTTATTATCTGAAAACTAATGGTGTTTGGAAGACATTGCATTGCAATTACCATACATTATTCCAAGGGCTTAATTCTGGCTCCTCAGCCCAAGTTGTTAGAGGGAGTAGATCTGACAAGGATTGCAAAGCTTTGTACTGTCCCCCTTCCGTGCCCTTGGGCTGGAAGCATGCAGATGCTTCCAGTATCTTCCATGGATGGCTAGTTCTGCTAAACTGTAGAACCTCCAGGAGTGCAATTAGGTAATCTAAATTTGCTGGTTTGGATGCCTTCAGAGTGATCAGCTAGAGTTAATCATTAGTAAATAACTAAATAAATAAACGCCTTAAACTAATGCAGGACAAAATGCTGAGGACTGGGTGATATTGAGACCTTTGTAGCAAAACAGGATGGATGCTTGTTTTCCCTGTAATATGGCCTTTCTATCTAAATAGTTCTGTGAAGTTGTAAAATCCAGTTACCTAAGCTGAGTCTTTTCAGTAACGTGTGTGCTTTTGTAGACATACAGACAAAGTATGTCTACATGAAGTGTGTCACTAGTGGGTTTCTAATGCACTCTGAAGGCAGCAAGGTCTATAAAAGTTCAGTTACCCTTGTAGGTTACTGGTGGCCTGAATATGCACTTTACAGGTCTCTGAAGACTTACGAAGCAAGACTAACATCACTTCCCAGCAGCTAGCACTTCAGTCTTATTTGAGACTACTGATGAGTCTTGGAAACATCCAGAAAATAACTGATTCCATCCCTTTGTCTCAGGGAAGCATGCCATCATTTGCACTTGTGCTAAGCCTGGCACCACATTTCAGTGATTATTAAAAATAATACTAACATAAAAAGAGTGCAACAGTAACCTGATGACACTGGACCGTGCTACAAGCTCTTAAAATCAGAATAAACTTCAGTTGCTGTAGTCAAAAGTAATGGAGTGGATCAGAGTAAAAGAGAATACTATAGGATATAATAGAATTGGAAGGGACCTACAGTGGTCATCTAGTTGACAAATTCAGGGCTGACCAACAGTTACAGCACATTATTAAGGACATTGTCCAAATACCTCATAAATACTGACAGGCTTGCGACATTCACAACCTCCCCAGGAAGCCTGTTTGACTATCCTCTTGGTAAAGAAACACATCCTAAAGTTCAGTGTGAACCTCCTTTGATGCCATTCTGAACCATTCTGACACATCCCTGAATCCTAGTGGGAAGAGATCAGCACCTCCATCTCCTTGTCTGCTCTTCAGGAACCTGTAGGGAGGAATGAGGTTATCTGTCAGTCTCCTGTTCTCCTAGCCAAAGTGCTCAGTCCCACTTCACGAGCCATGCCTTCCAGGCTATTCCCCAGCTTTGTTGGCCTGGCCTCCTCTGGACCCATTCAAGGACCATCACATCCTTCTTGAACTGTGGGCACCAGACCTGCACAGAATACTCTAAATGAGGCTTACCAAAGCTGAGTATGACAAGATAACCACCTCCTTTTTCTGGATGGTTATGCAGTATTTGAGGTACTCTAGTATGCAGTTTGGCCTCATGGCTGCCCAGATACATGGCTGAGTCACACTTAGCTTAATGTCAGCCAGTGCCCACAGGTTGCTTTCTGCAGGGCTGCTCTCCAGCCTCTTCGCTCCCATTTTACACTTGTGCCTGGTATTACTTAAACCCCAATAATCCAGTAATTCAACTTTTTAAATTTCATGCCATTAATCATACCCTACTGCTCTGATCTATCCAGATGCATCTGCAAGGCCTTTGGTCTCAAGAGGGTCAACAGCACCTCTCTGTTTGCTATCATCAGCAAACATGCTAATGGTGCACTTAAATCCTGTATCCAGATTGTTGTTAAATATGTTGAACCGAGCTGGTCCTATGACTGGGCCCCAAGGAACAGCACTGTAGACTAGTCACCAGCCACATGTAACCCAGGTCACTACAACTGAGCTTACCTGTGCTGTGGAGATGTGCCACTTGAGCTGGAATTCCCTTTCAGAGAGAAAGTAGCATGAAAATTACTCTATTACTAGTATACTTTCATTGGTCTTAGACAAACCAATTCCTATTTGATTTATGATAGACTAAATTGATTTAACTGAATGTTTTGGTATTTTTCTTACACTAGACATAGACATAAGTTACTCTTCTGAAAATGAAGATATTGATGGACCACCCACAGAGACTGGTGTTAATATCCGAGATCCAGTTTTCCCTGTTAGACAAATTCATTTAAATTGTTGCTGTTTTCTATCAATAGCAATATTTTCTTTGTAGTCTGTTTTCATATTTTCTGAAGATTTGTTTTCTAATATTCTAAATATTCTTGGAATTTGAGAGTGACTTATTTCCAGTTCTCTTCAAGCCTTTACTGCTGAGCTCTTAAGTTTCCTGCATGTATATTCTTATGGATGCGAATTAAGAAATCTGAGGCATTTTTAAGGTGAAAGTTTTCAAGGGTTGCTCCATCCTCTTTGGTGATATAATTCAGCTCTATTTGGAAAACCAAGTTTATTTCATGAGGTCACTTTGAGTTTTAACTTGAAATGACAATATGCTCAATTGTCCCTTTTTTGCTCATCATCAAGGATCTTGAAACTAAATTATTAAGTATCTTACAAGATTTGTTGTGCACTAGTAGGTCAAATTCCAAATGAGTTGAAGAGGCATTCTCCCAAAGACAAGGGGACTTAATGTTAGTTTTTAGGTGAGTGAAGTTAAAAATGAAAAATGAAAGCAGACATATTGATGACTCTGGAAAGGAAGATTTCTTTTTCAAATTGTGAAAGCCATCTCACTTCAGTATTTATATTTCTATTGTGTTCTGAAGGGATGAGTAAGAAGCATTTTTATTACGCCATTTTGATATTTGCAATTTTGCATGGATTGATTTTGTACCTCGAATGAGTTATTATTCTATGAAGTTACCATTTTCGTCTTTCTTTCTTCTACTTTTTGCTCTCATTTGACAGAACAGGAAAACTATTCCTATTGTATAGTTTGATGCTCTGAACGTCCCTTTTATAATTTAATTATATAAATAACCAAGTCTAGTTGGTGTCTAGTTGTGTTTTACAGTACATTTCCTTAAGCAAACTAGATGGAATGCTTTTTAATAACCTTATAGCCATTTAATAATTTTTGTACTTGCTGTTTGAGGACAGTTTGGATATAGATTGATATAGAATTACCTAAAGTACTGCATATAAATTAAACATTAAAAAGGTAGATACAGCCAGACTAAGCAGCTCAGTTATAGTCTTTGGTTATGCAGTTACTGCCTCAAGGATACTTCATCTACTTCATATCATATGTCCTTCTTTTCAAAGATGATCAGTGGGTTCAAGTAACATTTCAGCACAGAGGAAATTGCATAATTTATAGACTTTCCAAAATGAAAACCAGGAAACCAGTTTCATTAAATTAAGTCTTCCACTCCTTTTTTTTCTTTTTTGCTTTTACAGATTGGAACATTGAAGGACTACTACCACTTCTACCATAGTAAAACAATTAAAAGGTCAGTTCTCTCAAGTAGAGGTACCCACAGCTTCATTTCAATGGAACCAAAGGTAAGAAAATCCACACATGTGTCTGAGGAAAAGGCCTTTGCATTTTTTATATGAAATACTATACCAGAGGACATTCACCTGAATGGGATATAGTATTACAAGGATTATCCTATCTGTTTACTAAGTTTCTACTTCTCATTAAAACAAAGTGAAGAAAATACCATGCTATTAAGTATGTGCTATTCTTGGAACATAAGGTCTGTCGTTATTCCTGGATGAGTACTTGAATTTTGATAGTGCATTAATTAATGTACTATGCTTCTCTGCAAAACCACATGTAAGATTTACATCTGCAGATCCCTTCTGTGAAACAACTAGCTTTAAAAATAAAAATGGGCAATGTGGGATGGTACAATGTTCAGAGGAAAGTTTCTCTTGCTTTTTTCCTTGTCTTCTTCTGGACTTGATCTGAACAATTAAAAAGAGTACTCTTTTCTGTGATCCTTTTGGTAGTTTCACTGATCCTAATTTTAAGATCTGTGTGAAAAATTGTGCCATTTCTTTGTAGCATATACTATAATAGATAACTGTCAACACCATTTAATTACTGGTTTATAGTTAATTATAATATCCTCTTGTATCCTACAGCACACTTTTGTTTGAATCCTTTCGTTTCAATGAAATTGAAATTAGCTTATTCACTAACTGCAGAATTGGATTGCGTCTGGTTTTCTTTTAGAAAAAAAAGTTTGGTGAAGATCCCATTAGCTTTTTTTTATCCTGTTCACGCAATGCAGTCTTGCCAACAAGCCCCTGAGCCCCTGGTGCGATAATAACAGAGTCAAGCTTTTTTGAATTATTGCATGATGAACTTTCTCTCTGAAGGATTTGCCAGGTTTTACTTAGCAAATAATTTATGAGAAGTAAAAGTTACAGGTGAAAGAGTTTGAACACTGTACAAATTGAGCATCATATAGGAATACTTCTGCCATCTGAAAAACTGTGTTTAGGTCTGAAGTTCCTCTTGAGGATGGGACAAGACTAGAAATGTACACAAAAAACTGTGTTCAGTCCTCTGTTGATAAGGCTGAACTGCTTAACTCTTTGAGAGCACTAGCATTTCTACTGAGCAGTGTATTCTGGGGGTCAGTATAAAAGTGATGAGGGCCCAAATCTCTGTTCCCATGAGTACTGACACCCACCATTCAAACAATAAGCACTGCGTGTAGAATAGGCAAAAATGCTAAAGGAAGGCAAAGTGTTCACGTCCGCATCACTCAGCGCTCTTTCTGTGTGCACAGAGGTGGAGCGATAAACACACAAAAGCACAAGTTCATGTGCATATACCACCATAAACTGTGGTGTTACACCCAGCTTCCAGATATCCCATCTGCACCTCTGGCAGGCAGTCGAGACTACTTTGGCCAGAATAGTGAGAGACTCTAAGGCAGAACACAGCAGAAAATCAAAACTATCATTTATTTATTATGCCCTTTAGGTCTTGTCTCCAATCTGTGCTGCTGCTGGTATAGAATTTTTAAATTTCTGAACCATTGTTACATATCACTTCAATATTGAGAAGCTCTAGTGAGGGTTGTGCAAGCTACCCAACCCTGTTAATGATTCTGTACCCAAAGAGAAGTTGTTGGTCTCATACCTAGACCTGGCAAGAAGTATTTGTATGACAAGTTTGTATTTTGTGACTGCTTCACTGAACCTGGAGAATTCTTGTGTGGCTGCAGACATGTCAGTAAATGGGCATGTATTTGTGGCATAAAGACCATTTTGTCCTCAGTGTGTGTAACATTTAATGACTATTAAAGCAGACTGGCAATTTAATATATGCTGGTTCTTTTAAAACAAAATGTTGAATATTAAATGCAGCACATTGCATTGCTTTGAGAATTTGAAAGGACCACATGCTACTATATTTATGAGTGGAATGGTATCTAATGCCAATATTTGCTGCAGATTAGTCAGCATGGGTATTTGGGAACAGTGAGGTTTGTTTACTGCCCAAATAATGTAATGGTAATTAACTTAATGCTGAAAAAGCTCTCCTGGTCGCATGTACATGGAATTAACCTGTTCTGTGTTGCTTCAGACATGGATCAATGACTTGCTCCTTTAGAAAATTTTAAAGGATGGAATTCTGATTGAGTGGCAATTCGTTATGTAAATAACCTGCATATAATGGAACAAATGACAAATTTTGTTATTTCTGAATTATTTTCATGGATAGTGTTTGATTTCATTGTGTGAATGCACAATGAAAGATGTAGAACTAATAGAAAATCTTGTTATTGTGGATTTAATTTAATCAATTGCTTTGAAAATCTTTTTGGTTTGATTTTCTTTTTCTGGAAAAGCCTCTTGACACTGTTATATGAATAGATGCAACTGGGAACATAATAACTGGGTGTGGCACTTAGTGCTGTGGAGTAGTTGACAAAGTAGGGATTGATCAAAGGTTGGACTGGATGATCTTCGACATGTTTGTCATCCTTTTGTGATTCTATGATAAACTAAAGACATATGGATTGCACATTTTGACACTTTCCCCAGCATTAGCCTATGTTAACCTCATATCTTCTGTATTTAGATGAAAAGGTAAAGGATACACAGTATAACACACTTTTGTCAATTGTCTTCCACTTTCTTACCTAGCAATGCTATGTGTTGTCATTTAATGATGAAAAAGATTAAACAGTTTTAGGAAGAGACACATGAGAAAGGCTGCAATTTCCTTAACATAGATTGTAATGGAGAAAATTTGAAACTTGGCTTTATTTGCATCGTCTTTCTTGGCCAGTGACTATTTTTGTGGTGTTTTGCATGTCCTAATGAAAAAAACATAGAAGTGGAAGAAGTCTGTGGATTTAAAGCAGAGATCAAAGCCAACTGAATGCAATCTATTTACAGGGGTTTCTGGTCTCCCCAGTTGATGTGCTATTTGTGGTTGGGCTTTGACAGGGGTCAGTGAGAACACCACACCATGAATCAAGAGGTTTTTTTAGCTTCAGAGTTTGCTCTTCAAAATTATTTTGGTGATGCTACAATGCATAAAACAATGGGAGTAGGAGCAAAAAAGAAGTGAGAAGATCTACAGAATGAGTTTATAGTTGAAAGGTATCATGAAGCTCTAATTCAACTATTAAATAGTTGAGTGTATTGATGGTAGACCATCTGTTGAAACCAGAAAACAAAGTGGGAAATGTTGCAAGCAAAGATTAAACCTCAGTCAGAAGGCCAAACTTTTCATCAATAAAAATGATAAAGGAAATCAGGTGGAGCTTTCCTGTTAGTAAAGAGATTACAATTCCAATGAAATGTGAAAGTTGAAGTGTCTGTGCATGGCAGTAGTACATGTAAATTAATTGGACAGCAGAGCTGGAAAAACTATCTTTTTATTCTGAACTGTTACATAAAATGAAGACTTCTTAGTGAAGAGCTGTGATAATGAAATTTGTGACTCATATGGTAAAAAAAGTCCAACTTTGGAGCATCAGTGTTTCTTTATCAATCTCTACTAATATGGCTTCTCATATTTTTCTAATTTTAATGAATTCCAGGTAGGTTTATTTGGGGTTTGAATCTTGTTTGATGGGTCACAGAAACATAAAAATTACATAAGATAGAAACAGAAAGACTTACAGTCTCATTGAAATAAAAAGTAAGGCTACTTGGTTGCAAAATAGTGGGCACTCTCAGGCTGTTTTCATGTTCAGGGTTTGACTGGAGGTTTAAGTTAGCTCTTAAATAATTCAGTATTTACCACTGTGGTCCCTTTAATTAATTACCTGAAAAAGCTTTTACATGAGCTATCCTTACATCTTGAACTTAGTAAAAATCAAGAATAAGTTTTGATATTTTCAAGGAGCCTGTTACTGGGTGAGTTAGGACATGAACTGAATCACAGTGAATGAGAGGGAATATCAGTATCTTTCTATGTCACCTGCTTTTGGAGTATAAGTTAGTTTCTTGTAAACATGAGCAAATAGTCCTACAACTTGGATTTTTTTTCAGGGCTTTTTGAAATATGAAGTTGCTGTTTGCTGATAAAGAATTCCAGTAGATCCTGCTGGCATTAGTGTTATTCTAACTGTTCATTGTGCTGTAAATTTTGTACAACTTGGTTGGTATTTTGTTTGCTTAATGGTAATTGAAACCTGTACTTATAGGGGTGAACGTTATATTAGTTTTAGTTTAAACTGTATTTATCAGCAGCAGAAATCCCTGGGAAATATGTGTTGCCTCAGCAGGAATCAGGAATATGTGTGTTGCATGATGAGGCTACATCACACTTATTTTCCTTCATCACTCAGTAATGACTGTTCAGCAGTTCAGAATGGACCTAGACCTAGAATAAAAATGGAGATAAATCACTGTGAGTATAGCAATAAAGTAGCTACATTTTGTAGCAGGTTTTTCCCTTATCACAGAATTCTATAATAATTCATGTTAGAAGAAACTTTTTGAAAGTTTCTAGTCCAACCTGCCTGCAGTGAGTAGGTTCGTCTTTAACTAGATCAGGTTGGTCAGAGCTCTGTTTTGTCCTGACCTTGAATGCTTCCAGGCACCTACCTGTCCACTCTAGACAGCCTGGTCCAGGGTTTCACCACTGTCATTGTAAACAGTTTCTTCCACAAATCTAGTCTGGATCAACCCTTTCAGTTGAAAACCATTTCTCCTTGTCCTATAGCAACAAGACCTGCTAAAAAGTTTGTCTCCATCTTATTCGTCCCGTACACACATGGAAAAAGTCTCAATAAGGTCTCCCTGGACCCTTCTCGAGGACAAACAACCTCAGCTCTCTGAGGCTTTTCAAACAGAAGAGGTACTTCAGCCCACTAACCTTTTTGTGGCCGTTCTCTGGACTCACTCCCAGCAAGTCTTCCTGTACTGAGGACTCCAGAGTTAGATGCAGCACTCCAGGTGTGTTCTGCACCAACCCAATACCTTCAGTGCCCTACTCTTTTTATCAAGTTTTTGCAACATCACAGAAACCCAGTGTTGGACCACAGTGTTGTTTCTTTCTCAAAAAGAACTCTGGTCAACATCCTGAGTCAAATCTCCTTGCCGCCCTTAGGTTTTTCAGGTTCCTTGCTCATCTCTCTACTATCTTAAGAAAATAATGCTATGTAAATAGTTTGAAAATATAATCCTGCAAAATAATGTTTTCATTTTTTCTGGTGGGTGGGAGAGGAGGATTTAATTCCTCATTTGCTATATTAATTAGGAAGTGAACCAGTTAAAATGCCTCAACTAATTTCCAATTCTTTTCCAAAATGAGATTGTCATTGCAAAGGAGTTCTGTAAATGACTCGGCAAGTGAAAATTTTTCTTTCTTTCTTTCTAATCTTTCTTTTTAATGTACTTGAAGCTAGATATCTTGAGGGGACAAAACTCTTTTGAGGCAGATGCCAACAACTGATGAAATCATGATGAAATTATGTGAAATCATGATGAAAGGGAATTCTAAGTGTCGGTAACTGAATACAGAAATATATTTCAAGAAAAACTTCCATATTCCCCAACAGTGAATATTTTCCTTTTCTAAAATTATATTATACTGAATTCCTAGTGGTCATTTTTCTGCTTCTAGTAGAAAACATGAAAAGGTAATACTACTAGGAAGCTTCAATGACTGTTTTTTGTTTCTTTAGCTACAAACAGCAAATCAGCTATTGATTAGACATTAATAAATCTTTTGTTCTTCAGAAATCTGTCTTACTAGCGTTACAATTAACTTCATTAATTGTTTCTACCTATTGTAAATAAATTAATAGAAATAACACTCATATGACAAAATTTGCTGACTGAAGAACAGATACTTCCTCTTATAGAAGCAATGGATTTGGCCAGTAGAGTAAAAAGGGAAGTCCATATGTATTCTTGTGATACTGGCTTTTCAGTTTTGGATTACAGTCAGCCAAAGTTCATCCTTACACTGGTTTTATATCCTCCACAGACAGAACACTGTTCTCTGTGCAGAAAAGGAACACCAAAATTTAGGTTGCTCTTCTTCACAGTGAGGTGTTGGACCAGCTGTCAGATATCCCTCAGATATTCCAGGACTCAGCAGTCTTTAGTGATTGTGGTAGAGCTGTATTATGGTCTCTAGACTTCATGGTGAATGAGGAAGAGGTTGACTTGACTCTAAAGTGGCAGGCAAAGACTCAGCAGTCTCTCACAGAAGTAACTTAAAGCTTTCTGGATCAAGAATATTGGGAATTATGCAGATTTCATTTGTCTCTTTGACTTTGATGTATTTGGAGCCTTCTGGTTTTACAGAGGCAAAAGCAAAAGACTCCATATATATGCAATGACCTGGGCCTTTGCAAGGGACTCATGCTGTTAAGAGAAGAAAAAATATATAAATAGTCTATTCTGAATTTTGCAGACCAACATATGTCTTGAACATGATAAGTCTCAAAGATTTACAAACATTGGCTGGATTGTAGCTGGATTGTTGCTTAGAACTGTTTAAACCATGGGGGATTTTTCTTTTGAGAAATCATATTCTTTGACCTCTCTGCCCTTGGTGAATTTGGGGCTTGTGGCAATAGGGCTCCTTGGCTTTTGTTTTGTAGAGTGTGTTCTGCTTTTGAAATTCATTCTAGGAAACATGTTGAGCAGAGGTTAGGATCAGTGACAGTATTTTCAAATATAACCTAGATCTTGGTACAGAAGCTTGTTTCAAAACCTTCAAAAATATATAGAAATATTCTTTAGGAATAATTGAGGGGAAAACTCCCTTCAGGGCATACTTTTGCTGTGTGGGGAACAAATATTTCTAAAATTTGGTGTTATGCAATGCTACATTCACATAAGTAAGATGAAGATTCTAAATATTACATGCCTCTTAAATTTCTAGGGTTTGGGGGCAAAGTGTAAAAGTCTTGTACTTCTCCCTTACTGTAACTAGAGAAACCTCAACCAAAAAAGTTTACATATCTTAGGAACTAAATGTAGGGTTCATATGTGATAACAGTTGCAATTTTCTTGTGCACACTGCTGGAGCTGCAGTGCTAATCCCAGCAATGGATAAATTCAGAAAAACATCTTACTAGACTTAACTTCATTTAGCATTTGATTTTTTTTATAAAATAAAAGTACTTAAGATACAGATAATTAGTTATCCATATGTCTTTTTGTTCCTTCCTTATATTCTATAAGCATTAGAACAGTCCAGGATATCATAAATGCAAAGTTCTCTGTACATTAATGAAATAACAAAAACAAAGAGGGAAAAAAAAATCTGTCCATCAATTGCTTCATCAGAGAACATGTTAGGATCACAATCATGGAGTTAAAGTCTGGAGATGTTATTCGAGCAGCATGCACTCCAGTATGGTACAGGACACTGTGGGAGTGTTCAGCTAGCAGCTGATTGGAGCAGGGACTAGCAGAAGTTGCAGATGATTTTGCAGAGAGTGCAAAAGGTATATGCAGACTGCAGAATAGCTAACTTAATTGGACACGGAGTATCTTGGTTTTGTGTCTTGGTTTTGTTTGGAAGGGACCTTAAAAGTCACCTCATTCCAGCTCCAGTTTAGATGCTTTCTAAAGTCTCTCCATTCTGGGATAAGATTTTCTCTGCACTTCTCTGTCAGAATGCTTTCTTGCTTAATGGCACATCTGTCTGGGTTGCTCCCCCTTTGCAAGCTTGGAATGCTCATTCTCACTCAAAATGAGACCACTAATGGAGGGACCTACAATGCATGTGAAGGCAGATCACGCAGACTTGTGCAGCCTTATTTTGCAATTGCAAATGCTATTTGAAAACAAGCACATGAACAGGAAATACAAGGAAAATCCATTTGAAGCCTAGAAAGGAAAGGGATGCTACATTCCTCACACAATTCAGGAAGCACTAAAGGATTTTGCTCAGCCTTAATGATGGCAGAAGCACTTTAGGTAAATATATGTTTGAGAATTTTAAAGCTTTAAGAAGACAATTATAAACAATATTATACAATTATATGTAATAGCAGAGGGTTATAAAGAAAATGTAATCAGAATCCTTAGTCCTTAGATGCTAGTAGGTGTTAATATTTGAGTTTCTTTACAGTTCCAGTAAAGTAGTACTTGCTCCTATGTTTTTTAGTGGCAAAGTACATTTATAGGTGAATAATGATAGGACAAGTAAGTGTTTTTAAAAAAACAAGGAATGTTAGTCCTCTAATTTTTAATCTGTATTCTAAGAGCTTGATAGTGAGGACAGCAGCTCTGACAGCTGCAGTGGTCAGTGGTCTTGTGTTTCACTAAGTGTGCTTAAGCTGTTGTTAAAGTCAGTTTGCCTTGAGAGTGTTAAGAAAGACAGCAAATTGGTGGTTTGGCTACTGGGCTGTAAAATTGCTGGATGTCAGAAACTGTCAGAAGAGGAGGAACTGAAGATATCCTAGTTTTGAACCACAGAAAGATGCAGCTTTCTGGAAGAAGCTGGTCCTGCAAGTCCAAATGCCAAAATATCAGCAGGGAGAGAGGGAGAAACTGAAAGAAACTGAAAGACACAAGAAAGGCTTATCTCAGAATTGACTGTATAGAAATGTAACAGAACAGCTTCTACACACCATTTCCTGAGGAGACCCAGCTTCCTCTGATGTTGATGATATTGGTTGTATTGTAGGGCATTTATAGAAAAATGAATTAAAGTTCTTTTTTTCTCTCTCTTGCACTTGGAAAATATTCTGGCAGCAATGTATGCTCCTGACATAATAGATCAAATTTTTTATGCATCTGAATTTCTGCTTCTGACAGGCAAAACCATCATGTTTAATTTCAGTGATTGTTATCTCACCCAACTATTCTGAAAGGTGGACAGCAAGAAATCATGAGACACATAGATAATTTGTCATATCTGGGATTATTAACAGGTAATTGAAGGCAGGAAATGGGAGCTGGAAAGACATCCCTCCCCAAAACAAAGCAAAAGAATCTCCCCACTTCCCAGCTTTTTGTGTTCCTTTCTTTTAGGGTCATTTTGAGAAGCTAGTGTCACTGAAAAGCCACTCATCATCCTTGGCCGATCTGTTTTACTCTTAGCAAATCCTTGCCAGCTTTAATGGTTCAGAGGAGGTGCCAGGCAGCGTGTCCTGTTTGCCGCTGTGCTGCTTCAATGTGTGCAGCCTTCTTCATACAACTTTGCTCCTTCCTGCTTCTGACTCCCCAGCTGCAAAAGGTGGACAAGTCTGGCAGTTGAATAAAAACTTCTGCAAGTGACAAATTTACACCAAGTGCTATGTATTTTATTCTGTGGAATTGTATTTCTCTTGGTGTCACACATTGTATGACTCTCAACAACATTTTACTAGAATAAAACTCTTATTCCAAATCCATATAATCCACTTAGAGCAGTTGTGTCCATTGGTGTGGTGACTATCACTTATGTAACCTGTATTTTAGCTATGTTACTGTCTGACATTATTTTTCCCTTTTTTAAAAAAAAAATTGAGGGAGAGTAACTGCTGGCACTCTCATTGCTGCTGAAGTTATGCATAATTACCTATGAAGGCCAGAATATTGCTTAAACTTTACTTCTGTAAAGGATGCAAACTGAAAATTTCTTTTTAAATAGCTTTACTAAACTGAGACTCAATTCACTGTTTCATCTATAGCTGTTATAACAACTTTGTGTTTATATACACATACATGCACATGCACACACTTTGTATTTATATATATACACTTCGTGTTTTATATCTAACAAGTTTGTGTTAAAACAACTTTGTATGATGAAACCAGAATTTCTGGATTCCAAAGATTTTTTGACTTCCAGGCTATTCTTAAAAAACTAGTTCACAGGAATTCAAATGCTAATAGACTCACAGTCTGTGAGATCAGAAGGAAATATTGTGATCCTCCAGTCAAACCATCTTTTATTAGATGTCATATGGCATCAGAATTAATTTCTACTTGATGCAGAGTATACGTTTTAGAAGTTTTTCCAATTTTAATTAAAAATCTGCCAGCAATACAAAATATCCAGAAGTTTTGAAAATGTTCTGGTTTTGCTTTATGTGCAGCTACTTAACTTCAACTTTCAGACATTTCACATTCCTGTAACTATTTGTGAGTTTGAAGAATAATACTGTACCGCAGTTTGGTGACCTGCATATGTGTTTGGACACTGTGACCCAAAAAAACCCAACTTCCCTCTCCTCAGCTAGGAAGACACCAAATACTACTTCCCTGTGGGTCTGTTTTTCTCTTCATTATATTTGGGCTTCTTTCCTGGGTCCTTGCTATATTAACACACTTCCCTTTTGCCTTGCATGAAGGAAACTAGCAGTGAGATTTGCAGCCCTGCTCAGTGCAGGGCTTGACATTTTATGAGCCCACTTGCTTGACATTTTATGAGCCCAATTACACTCTGAAGAGCTAATGTAAAGAAGGTATTTGGATAATTGTTGCCATTGTGAGAGACTGAGCTATCATCTCTTTCAACTTTCACACCGTTCTGGCAAATAGTGGAAACACAGGTGATTTTTAAGCTGTTTTCTGATGCTAATATATGTTTGTTTATGCACTAAAATTCAGTTTTGCATTTCAGCCCTTGCTGTCAGCAGGTAAAGGAACTGGATGAATGATTAGAAATAAAATTATAGTAGTAATAGGAAGATTTATGAACACCATTGCAGTCTTTGAAGCTTCTGAAATGTCTTCCCTGATGAGAGCAGACATCTTCTGTAGCACATCTGAGATTCTATCAAACAAAACTAAAGTTTGTGCATTTCAGAAGATACATGTTTGTACATTTGAAGTTAATCTTGGTTAGAAAAAAGTTGTTTTATTAGTACAGACAGTATTTCTAGACTGTAATCATATGAAAAAAATCACATTTATATTAGACCTTTTAAAGTCCTTTTATCCCAATGGAAGACAAAGTAGAAATAGCCATAGAGATTGCTATCTAATTAAATAAACATAGGTGAAAGAAATTTTATGAAGACAGTAGAGTCCACATTGCAACCCTATAAGTCATGTGATTGGAGACCAAAAAACTCTGGTATATGCTATTTAAAAATCTGTCCCATAAATGATAGCCATGGATATAACAATCTTTATTTTCTTTTTCTCAGTTTATAAAATGACAAATGTTGTGAATTATGAACCCATAACAGAGTGACTGTTGTGGACACACTTTAATTGCCAGAATGTGCACAGGGACCATCCTGAAGTTGCAAAACAGTGATGTTACTCTTGGTTCAGCTGGGGCTTTTAAAATAAATGAAAGTAACCAGCCAATTTGTTAATCAAGCATCACTCCAGCCGTTATGTTATCCGATATGCAGAAATTGAGAGATATGGCCTCATTGGAAATGCTGTCAACATTTTGTGAGGTGTGCAGTTGAAAAAACATTTGACTTTCTTTGGCCTACTGACAGTAGGAAAAGAAACTTCAGTTCTTTTACATTTGCTTGAGAGTTGGACTGCAATGTTTTCTTAGGCTGGCCACGTGTCTTTCACAAGTAGTTTTAGGCAGTTTATTTTGAATGGTGGTGATATTGATGTTTAAGAGGGGCAGTAATCAATCTTTTAATAGAAATGAAGTTCACTGACAACTGTAAAATGAGTTTCAGGGCAGAAAAAGGCAGCTTGTTTCAAAGGTAATTGCTGACAATTCTCCTCTATTGACTTGAAGTGATAGATCAGAGACAAACAAAGTGGCCATGAAACAGTGGTGTTCCCCAATGCTGTTGGGATCAGCCCTGTTTAGTATCTTCGTTGACAGCCTGCATGAGGGGATCAAGTACGCCCTCAGCAAGTTCACAGATGACACCAAGTTGGATAACAGTGTTGATCTGCTGGAGGGTGGGAGGATTCTGCAGAGGGATCTGTACAGTTAAATCAATCAATAGGTTGAGGCCAATTGTTTGAGATTCAATAAGGTGAAGTGCTGGATCCTGGCTTTGGGTCACAACAACCCAGTGCAGCACTGCAGGCTGGGGAAGAGTGGTTGGAAGGCTGCCTGGTGGGAAGGGGTCTGAGGTTGCTGGTTGACAGTAGCTGAACATCATCAGCACTGTGCCCTTCGTGGCCGAGAAGGCCAGTGACATCCTTGGCTTGTATCAAGAACAGTGTGGCCAGCAAGACCAGGGAAGTAACTGGTGAGGCCATACCCAAATCTTGGGTTTCATTCTGGGTCTTTTTTGTAGAGAAGCTGAGGTGCTGGAGCAAGTTCTGAGATGGGCAGTGAAGCTGGTGAAGCTCTAGAGAGTAGATCATATGAGGAGCAGCTGAGTAAGCTGGGGTTCTTTAGCCTGCAGAAAAGCAGACTAGAGAAGATCTTACTGTTCTGTATAACTACATGAAAGGAGGCTGTAGGAAACTGAGAGCTAGGCTTTTCTCCCAGGTAACAAATAGCAAAATGAGAGGAAATGGTCTCAAGTTATGTCAGGGAATGTTTAGATAACAAAAAAAAAAAAGCAGAAGTTTGTAAAGCATTGAAGCAGACGGCTCAGGGAAGTCTCAGGGAAGTAGAGTCACCATCTCTGGAGATGTTCCATAACCCCTGTGGATATGGTACTAAAGATTATGGTTTAATGTGGAACACAGTGGTGAGTGTGTCATTGTGCACCTTGCATTAGAGATAGAAATGAGATGAGACACTTCAAAGTTTCAGCAGCAAAAGCTGTACTTTGTTAGCCTATTTTTATACAGTTTTCCAAGTCATCATGTTTAATTCTAATTGGTTAGTAACTTTCTTGCCACTGAATTCAATGGTTAAGTGTGTGTATGTGGTAAGACTCGCTCTTTGCGCAGGTGTTTACATATTTTCTTTGTGGATCCTCAAGGATAGACTTTATTTTTCACAGATGCAAACTGCCTTCTTACAAGAATAGATTCTTATGCAAACTCATGATTCTTTCTCACGGGAACTTAAGAGGCTAGCTGCTAGTTCAGTTGAAATACCAATAAGGCCTGATTTTACAAGGCCTGATTTTAAAAGGTTGTACCTCTATGCAACAGTAGTGCTGGGTTGAATGTTGGGCTTGATGATTTCAACAGTCTCTTCCAACATTATGATTCTATGATTCTAAATAAGAGCAGTAATCAAACTGTGCTACAAAGGCATCTGAAATGCCAAGGAACTAGGGAAATGGGGTGCTATAAAATATGACACTAATACTTCCATGAAGTGTAAAACTCAACAAAACTCTAAAACTAAAGCTTAGTATAAGCACTTTGCCTCAATTCTGAATTTTAAAAACTATTTCTAAGTATATGCTATAAACAGGGTCAGCTTAGAAAAAAATACTTTATCCTTTTCTTATGATTAAGGATAGATAGTAGCAATACAGGCACAATAAAATAAACCCAAATGGGATTAAGTTTTCCTGTGGTTTAAAGTACTCTGATCAGAAAACTGCTTAATTTAATCTTTAGTATAGGTTCTGTGACTGAATTTTTCCGCGTCAGACTTACGTGAAAAATGTCCTTGTTGACAAAACAGCATTAAGCAAAAGTGCTGGAAATAGACTGAGTTATTTGTGATACTTTCTTACATTCTATTAAGGGGGTTTTAGTCAGTGAAGAGTCTATTTAGGAGATGTATTTACTTTGGTAGTTCAGTGTACCACTGATGGATATTACGTATCACTTAATTATGGAATACTTCTGTTTTACTAATTCTCAGTGGATTCTCTAAATGGCAGTTGAAACCATGGGAAACTCTCGACTGAATCAACACTTTTGGAATTACACTGGTATTTTTGACATTTGAATTTAACCCCGTGGTAGAGATTTGTCTTCCTAAGATGTCATTAAATGAGCTAAGGCCATCCGAAAGTAGCACATGTAGATGTCTGAGGATGACTTACATGATTTTGACATGAGTGGAGGGATTAACCTAAGGTAAGAAAAGTACCACATCAGACAATTCTACAGTTTTTTTTAACATATATAATAATTGCTAAAGTAATACAGACATGAAATCCAAGGTAGTTCAGCTGCAGATGTTAGATTCCAAAGCTAATGAAGTTTAGAGAGCTCAAAGTTTTATCCTCTAGTGGACACTGCATCAGCCTTTTGGTTTATGAAGAATATGCAATTTTAAGCCTAAATTAGACGAAGTTGTGAAATGCAAGTTTATGATATTAATGCTAATCCTCCTGCTGTATTGAAATTCAAGATGATTACACTGTCCCAAGACAAGGTATATCTAGATACTAATATTGTATTCAATGGTGTAAGCAGAGCTTTAGGTACTGTACCAAGCTGACCTATCAATTAGAGGTCTCTTAAAATTGTGTTCAAAAATGTGAGCTTGTAGTTCCTGACTGGTTCCAAGGTGATGTGTATGACCTGTGACTAAAAATTAAAAACTATCTTGTATAAACATAGGAGTTGCTTTTAAGCTTTCCTCACTATTCCAAGGCTGAGTTATTTTAGAAACAGACCAGAACATGCAAGCTGGTTAGGCCACTTCAGATCTGAGGAAGGGAAAAATCCCCAAATGCTCTTTGCGTATGACATCTGGGGCTAGTGCTGCTGGAAGCCACTGGCCAGGAGCCCAGGTTCCCTGAAATTTGTTCTCAGCTCTCCCACAAAGCTGCTGTGTGATTTCAATGCTGTAATTTTGAGCTGCTTTATGGTCAGCTGTGGCACAACACACAAGAAGGGTGGAGGCTGGGCAGTGACTGTAGCCATGTTCACTCATCAGTTACTACAGCTCTGCTTGTGAGTAGGAAACCTGTCAAGACTTCCCCAAGGAGAGAAAATGTAGGTCTTTTTGCCTTTGATTGTTCCCTGGTTTTCCAGTCATACAGAGGTCCTGGCCAGCAGCAGATACGCTGAGCTTCTCCAGAATTTCAGTGTGATGCGTTTGCCCTTCCCAGCAACTCTGGCTGCTTAAACTGCCTTGGGACAGAGCCTGTCTTCCTTCATCACTAGCCAGACTGTTCCCTTTTCTCTTCACAATTTATTCCTCTACAGTCTTGTTCCTAAAGGAAGAAGACTTTTTTGCCACATAGCTTTAGGCTGATATGTATGGATTTATGTGAAGAGACTATAGCTGTAGGGGTAGAAAGGATACAAGGGAAAGGCAAAGGACACTCCAGTTACATTAAAACATATAGCTGTGGGTTTTTGTACCGCATGGATGTGGAAGTATGGCTATACTACTACAATTGATCACAAATATGTAGCAAAATAGCAGATAGAAACCACTTAAGTCATACTAGGACTGGCTTTTCTGTGGCTGTGGCTGTGAGGTGGAAAAATGTGCATTGAATTTCTGCTTTGAATCTCACTGTCCATGTGAGACACTGCAGTAGCCTGGCCTGCTATTGTGCAAGATGTGTTTCTTTGAGTTTAAGTGGTAATTTCAAGAATTATCTGCTATATTTTCTCCTCTGCTTTTCTGGTTTTTGCTCAGCCTGTCTTAACATCTGTTTCTTGTTTTATCTTGCTTTTTATTCAGAATGTGTAGCATAATTATGACAACTGCTTTGATTGTGGATTGTCATTGACCCTTGATGAAGAAACACTTTCTTAATCAGCAAGAATGCATCCACATAGCACGGCTGGAATCAGTAACCTTTTGCCCAACTTTAGACCCCTACAGTTGTGAAATGGTATCTGCAGTAATTTTCCATGGTCTTGACCTATGTCAACATCTACTTTACCAGCTATCGTAATCTATTTTTATGGTGAAGAGTGGCTGTTGCTCTTGTGAGTCAAAGAATAATAGATTAATAAAATAGCTGGGGTTTTAATTATGATCAAAAAAATGACAAAAAATTTTTCTTAAAATGAGAAGTCCAATTTTTGGGGGTCTCACTTTTGTGACTGCACATAGTTAGTAAGAGGTGTGTTAGTAGTCTTCATCATCTCTCCTGCACTCCTAAGTAATGGTTTGGATCTCTTGCTCACTAACCTGAGTATGGCCCTTGGATATTAATACGTTCTCCTCACCGTAGCCCTAAACCACTGACCTTTGGTTTCATTACAAGGTGAAATGCAAAAATAGAATGTTGTCAAATGATACACTTAAGTAGGGCTGGTAGCACAGAAAACTTCATGACAGGACAACTAAAATGCTTACTTCTTTTGTTAGAAACACAGAATCATAGAATCATTTGGTTTGGAAGTATAGAGATCATCTCATTCCAACTCTCCTGCTGTAGGCTGGGACAGCTTCCACTAGACCAGGCTGCTCAAAGCCCAATCCAGTATGGCCTTGAACACTTCCACAGATGGGGGCATCCACAGCTTCTGTGGACAGCCTGTTTAGTGCCTCACCACCCTCAGAGTAAAGAACATCCACCTTACCTAATATCCCATCTAAACCTACTTTTGTGCTGTTTAAAACCATTACCCCACATCCTATCACTATGCTGACTCCCTGATAATGAGACCTTTCCCATCCTTTCCAGAGGTCCCCTTCAACAATAGGAAGGTTGCCATAAGATCTCCCCAAAGACCTTCTCTAGGCCAAACAATCCCAACTGTCTCCTTGTAGCAGAGGTTCTCCAGCCATCTGATCATCCTTGTGGCCCTCCTTTGCCTGTCTTATGTGGGGGATCCCAGAGCTGGATGCAGCACTCCAGAGAGTAAAGTAGAGGAGAAGTATCTTTTGATATAGCACAGCATACAGTTGGCTTTTTGGGATGCAAATGCACATTGCTGGGTCATGTCCAGTTTTTCATCCACCCATATGCAGAGCCGCTCTCAATCCATTCATTAAACCTGTATTGAGGTTTAGGATTACCCTGACCCAGGTACAGGACCTTACACTTGGTCCTGCTCACCTCACAAATCTGTCAATGTCTCTCTGGATGGCATCCTGCTAAGACAGGAACTGTTGGAGCAATTTTCCTGTGGCCTGTTTCTGGGACAGCACAGTCTCATGTTCTGTCTCAGAGCATGCTATCCTCACTTCTGTCCTTTTGTGGCAGGGTCTTTCAGAACTCACATGTACGAGTGTTGAGGGTCCTTAGGCAAGTAAAGAATGAAGTGTAATGGATGCAGCATGAGACCATCCTACTGGATGGGAGGATGCCTGTCCAGAGCAATCCATCTGTAGACAAACTCCGAGTAACAGTGCTGCATTGTTTTTCAGTGCTTGTTTCCCATATGATAAGGTAGCCCCTTTTGCTGATCTGTTAATGGGTGTTACCTTCCATGTCCCCTGTCTGGGTTTTCTCTCTCTTTTTCTCTTTAATCTGTAGTGTTCCTCTGGCACCTCCTTTCATGTTATCTAAGGAAGAATTTCCAGTTTCTTCTTACAGGTGGAGGTGAGCGAGGCACTACAAGAGTTACAGTTTCAATTAGGAGTGGCACCTTCAGGATCTCTTAAGACTGCAGACCCACACCTTCACACTGAATTTTGTCATAAAAGTCACAGGTTCTGGTATGAAATTTATAACTTACTTCAGAGTTAGAAAAATTTTTCACCCCAAGCATGTTTTCCTCAAAATGGAAAGAATTACACGTTCAGTAACTTCTGTATAGTAACAACATTTTCACGTATTGGATGGAGTTGACACATTTTTAATAATTTTGAAGTGTTTATTCAAACAGACCCTCTCATGGTATATTTGAAAAAAATTTCTCTTTTACAACAGTGTTTGTATGTTAAAAATTATGCTGGTTTGATAAATTGGTGGGGTTTCTTTCCCAGCATATGTCTTTTTTTATTTATCAAATTTTTTATCTTAATAGTTTATACCTCCTGGTGAGGGAGGTCTTACTGCAGCATACCTATCTGGGGCTTTTTTCCCAAAAATTCTATTGAATCAATGAGGCTGAAAGTGGTAGAAAGTAGTTTTGATTCACACAGAGATGACATTTCATTTCAAATTCTGGCACTTAAAGAGAGAAAAAGAGTGCTTGAATTAGCTCAGAGCAGCTTTATTGCTGTAGCAGTATTCCATGCAGGTCCGTAAAGAAGAGCTGCATCATGCACAAAACAATGCTGTGAGTCCTGAATTGAGGAGACTGAAAATGGTGATTTTTAAAAATAGTTTGGTCTCCAGTCTGGCTTGGCTTTGATTTCTAGACACTCAGGAAATGGAACTTTTGAGGCGGAGGTCAATGGGAAAATGTCTTTTGTTACCTCTCAGTAAGTGTGACTTCATTGAAATGTTAAAATGGACTTCATTGTTTGCATAGACTCACCTTTTGGCAAGAAATGAGAGTCTATATAATTAATTACTGCTTGTACTCTGTAAAAAGTATTCTTTTTACACAACTGAGCTCCTTTCATACAGAATCAAAAAATCCAAAATATACCAAGCATTCTACAGTAACTTGTGGATGAATACCCATAAAATACTCAAGGTAATATGTGTTACAATACTAATATAACTTCTGAGTCTTGACCTTGTTTTCATTAACATAACCTGGTGATTGTACAATGTAGAGTAAACTATTCCATTTAAGTAGCAGTGATATTTTCCGTAAACAAAATTGTATGAATATGTTGTCTTCCACTCATGTTTAAATTAAGTTCTAAAAGGCTGTATTAATATAACCTCATAATAGAATCAATTAATCACCAGGTCTCAACATAAGGGATTTGCTGAATGCCTCCCAGGCAAAGCTATAAGTAGGACTGAGATCAGGCATGTCAGGATGTTTTAAGTTACTCTGTCTAGCATCCTGCATTGTCTCCCTCATAGCAATGTGTGGTTATTGACTGAGAGTGGTCAGTTTGACTTCCCCCTTTCACTGATGTGGTTACCTGTACTATTCAAAATTACTCCTAATTTTTACACCAGGTTTGTCTAGTTTGAAGAAAAGGAGACTGAGAGGCAACCTCATTGCCCTCTACAGGTTCCTACGGAGAGGATGGAGAGGAAGATGTCCAGTTACAGGGTCTAGTTACGGGGCATGTGAGAATAGTTCAGAGTTGCATCAGAGGAAGTTCCACACTGGACTTCCGGAAACATTTTTTACAAAGAGGTTAGTCAAAGAGATCGGTTTTCCTAGAGAGGTGCTTGATGCCCCAGGACTGTCAGGCCCCAGGGCCTGACAAAGCCCTCAATACTGTGCTTTAACTTCTGTTCATCCCTGAATTGATCAGGCAGTTGGACTAGATGGTCATTGTACCTCCCTTATTGTTACTGTGCCTGTTTCTCAAGCCGGCTGGCCTCGGCACCAGTAACACTCTGGTGGGCTCTTTTCGCTCAGCTGTGCCTGCGTTGCAATGGCTGGAGGATAAAAAAAGGGGGGACTCTGGAGCTGCTGGGTCACAATGAGTTTATTGGTACTCCTGCATGGAGTCCTCACCTCGAGTGTCAGCGTGTCCAGAGACCCCGACTGAACCTCGAGTGGGACCTTATAAACGTGGGTGTAACACAGGGGGGGGGAACCAATAAGGTTTAATGGGGAGGTGGCTCATATCATAAACAAACATATAAAACAACCATACAATGAACATTAGAAAGTGACAATCAGGATTCTGCCCAATCACTCAACACCTCTCTCAGAATCTTCCAGAAGTGGGGAGAGACCCCCGAAATGATGGACAAGAACAGGAGGCTACCTCCCAGGTGATGGACAGATAACTGTCTCAGGGGGGAAAACTTAGGGAGAATACAGAACCAATCACAGAACTGTCACTGGGGAAAAAACAGGGATAAACCAAAAGTGGATAACAAAAAGGTACAAGGAACAACCCATTTTACAAAAGAACATTAACTTATGAATTAAACTTAAAGTTGAAAAATGCACTCCCACACCTTATAACTGAAATACTGTATATAAGTCTAGCCTGTTCCATCTTGACACTTGCATTTTATCACTAAAGAGCTACCTGCACTGTCTTCCCGTATACATACTTAGGCAAATGTGCTATTTACCGTCATCTTTATTTGTATGAAATTATTTTACTTAGAGCAGTTCTATGCATACATAAAATTATCATTAAGTCTTGTGGGAAGACAAGAAGTTACGTTGCTTTTATTGGGTTTGAGATGGATCATCCAAGCTGCACAGCCCTTTGCAAAATTACTCTTTCATGTTTTTTCCCTAATTTTGCTAACAGCTGAGGAAATAGGAATTATGGGCAACATCCAGCATGTAATAGGGGCATGCCCTGCAACAGAGAGTCTTTTGTTAAAAGGTGGTAGATAAGATACAAAAAAATTACCTGTATCTCACTAAAATATAAACTATACTGCAGGCTTGCAGATTAACTCAATACAAAGTCTTGTACAAACACATACATATACATATACTGAAAATTCTTTATGTCAAATGATGTATATTCCAATAAACTGGAAGTGTGCAGTGCTGCAGTGTTTATGATTGCTTGGACTAAATAACTGATAATATTCTCCATAATATTGTCTGAAATAAAGGAAATGCAGAAAAGAAATTAATTGGCCTTTTTTTTGAGGCAGCAGTGTATGCATGCTTCAGTCTCCACCAGTACTATGCTGCCATTATATTTAAATCTTTTCATTGATCAGCAGATATTTGTAGCTGAATAGGCAGTAATCAGTGAAGACAACATGTTGTAGTGAGTGAGTCAAGAGTTCGGCTAACAGTTTGTGTAGTCAGGAGAACTCCTTTCATTTTATCCATATAGAAATGGTATTAGGTTGCTGAAGTTCTGCTTAAACTTGTGTGTTGCACAGGCTCCAGGAATATGTTATACTTCTTCCTCTCCATTAAGCAAAGAAAGGTGTTTTTCCAAAAAATCCTCACAATTGCTAATTGTAGTTCCTATAGAAGCCTTGATGCACCGGAGTCCCTAATGCCAAGTTAGGCATCTTGGGTCTCTGATTTATGGCTCCTCTAGGCAATAGTAGTGTTGGTGAGTTCTTTCATTAATGCTCATGCGTCTGAACTAGAGGTAACAGTGGCGGAAAGTTTAATCTTCTGTGGAGTCTGTCTCATTGGTTTATCTTTGTGGACACTGTCAGATCCTTAGATTATGTTGGCGGTAGGCATGTTTAATTCCTCCCTGCAGACTCAAGATAGGAGTGAGTTACCAAGTGTGGCATGGTGTGCTCTGTGTGGCTTTGGCCTGTGAAGTGTGGAAATTTGTTGGCTTACAACTTTCTCAGCATGGTTAACATACTCATGTGTTTAATCCCTTCAGCAAAGGGCAGGTCAAGATAACAGTAAATATTCTTGCAGCATAGAAGCCTGAGACCCCTCGGTCAGCTGAACGTGTTTCTAGCACTGAGAACCAAATCTTGTAATAAGACTTGGAAAGTGGATCTGTATAAGCCATGAAAACCATGGTTCCCTTTTTACAGACCTCTTGAAGCTTTTTTGTTAATGACAGTAGTAATAGAAGAAGAGAGGCCCATGGTCCATTGCAGTCCGGGCGGGTGGGGAGTCAGAGACCAAACAGTGCATAGGATGCCAGTCTCTTGGTTTGTGATGTGTTGGAAGGTATGGGCTACCTGCAAGAAAAGAAGCTTTGAAGAATAACAAGCTTCTGTTGTGAGGGTATGGAAAAGAAAGCATATATTAGCAGCAAAAGTCAGGAGAACAGGGTTCATTATTCAGTTAAAAATCAGTCTTTTTCATGGAGGACAGAACTAGTTAAGAGGCTTGTTGATCCCAGTTTAAAGTAGTCATTAGGCTTAGTGCTTACCAAAGTCTTATGACTTGACTTTGTTTGGCCTTTGCCCAGACATGCTTTGTGTATCCTACAGGCCTCCAGACATTGTTACATCAAAGGTCCTGAGACCCATTAGCCATCACCTCCTGCAGAGGACACCTGGATCCAGTCAGATCTGAAGGGAGCAGTTAGCTCTTGTCATGTCATATGGGATTTCAAACTGTACTGGAAGAGGAGACAGTAAGCAAGAGAGAAAGGGGCACGCTGTCAAATTTCTCCATTCTGGATAGAAACAGGAAGCAACTAATGATTATTCCTAGAAGATTTAACAGAGAAATGAGTTTCAGTCTCAGCTATACCTGATAGTCTGTGTTCTTAAATTGTGTAATTTAGCCTCTAGAAGAATACTTTTGATCCTGAGGTTAGTTCTTGGGAAGGAGAAAATTTCATTTGTTCTTTATGAAGAAAACCATGAAAACCATCGAGCATCTATAAGGATGAAGGAATCCTCTGTCCTAGGAATCCTCTCTGGACAAATTTAGAGATATCTTTCTACATCTTTTTCTGACCAACAAATAGAGGCCAGAGTGCTGTGGCATGTCTACCTAAAGATTTAAAGTTGTGTTATGAATGCACAACAGAGAGATTGTGCATTCACAATTAGCCTGCTAAAGGAAAATATTAATAACATCTCTGACCAGTGACAAACAAATATGTGAGCTGAAAGTAACTTCTCTGATATATTTGTATGTTTGTGTGCAAACTCACATATTCAAACAGCACAAATAAAAGGTGCAGAATTGGCTGCTAGGAGAAGATGGCTATCTTGCTTGGAGAGCTATGAATTAAATTTTTGTAGTTATATCCCTTGGAGCAATTCAGCAGAAATATAAGCTGCTAGATGTGTGTGAATATACAATGGGCTTTTTCTGTGGTTTAGTTAATATTATTTACATTTATTGAAACTAGCTCCCATTTAGAATAGGTAATACAGAAAGAGCTGCAGAATCCTCTCTGCTCCAAGGTTGATGTCACTTTCGGTGTTGCCTTTCTTTCGACGTATCATGAATCTTTGAAGAAGTGTCAGAGAGAAAAAAATAACTTTTAAAATTAGATTTTAACCCTTATATTTCTTTTCCTGTTTCAAGCTCATGTTTGTTTTAATTAGAGCTGTTGCTCAGTATCCAGCTATTTCTCACAGGGCAGTGCTTAATGTAAAAAAAAATTCCAGAGTGCCTCTCTGAGAATATCTTGACAAGGAGTCACTTTACTTAAAATAAAATTTAATTTTGGGGTTTTTTTTTCTCTCCAAGTGATGAAGGTGATTTAGATATTGGTCTAAAGGCAAAACTTTTGAATATATTTTTTAATGTTTTTGTTTTTTGGAAGAGAAAGATAAAAATAAAAGCAAACCCACCCTTTTAGAAATTCAGTTAAATCCTCATTGTCATATGCTGTTAGATTTTGTGTATGAGTTTTTATAAATTCAAAAGAAGAGTAAGTCTAATAAAGAATAATCAGAAAATAATAGTATTTAAAAGGTAATACCCAATGAAGTCCTTCTAGCAGAGAATTAAGCAATTATTCGGGTTTGTAACACTAGCTAAATGAGTGTTTGAACAGTATGTCAAGGTGAACTGCATGATTTCTACTGCCAAAATGAACTCTTTAATATGAAATATGCCTTGGTAATGAGAACAATTCCAAGTTTTCAGACATTTCTTGATAATCTCCACAGAACCATAACATTCTCCATATGTTTTCCTGGTTGGCAGGTGGAGTGGATACAACAGCAGGTGGTTAAAAGAAGGATAAAGAGGGATTATAAACCTAGTGGTACCCAATCCACTTATTTCAATGATCCCAAGTGGCCAAGCATGTGGTACATGGTAAGTACACACAGTGTCATTGACTCTGTTTCATGCTAATGTTTAGTTGTCTGGTTTGATATTAGGAAAAGGGGTGGAAGAGTATGCTCAGGGAAAGCAGATTTGGGGATTTTTATGTAACAAATAAAGTTCTGTAAACTCCTTACAAGCATTATGAAAAATCTGTGGTGAGCCCTGCAGTAGGAAGCATTTATTGATGCATTCATTCATGAATTCTTCCTATTGCAAGATATCTTATTTATTTGAGGATAAGCTTTCAGCAATGAAAATGGAAGGAACATAGCCGCAACTTATGAGAACCCACTGGTATTTAATGCCTAATTTGCTGTCCCTAACATAAATGTATTTTGTCCTGAAAGAGAAGAAGAATGCCACCAACATTGACCATTCAGTGTTACAATTACAATATTTTTAATAATGAACAGTTTCATGATTGAAATAAATGGATTACTTATGCTGTTTCCTGTCTGACAGAAGTTTGTTTTTTTTTGGGCCTGATGATCACAGTTAAAGCCTGGAGTGAAACTTTGTACTCACAATGTTTTAAAAAATATCATTTTTGCCTGGTAAAAATCTTAGGATTACAGAATGGTTTGGGATGAAAGAGACCTCTGAAGGCGGTTTAGTCCAACCCACCTCAGTGAGCAGGAATATCTTAAACTAGATCAAGTCGCTCTGAGCTCCGTTTGACCTGATCTTGAATGTTTCCAGGGATAGGGCACCTACCACATCGCTGGGTAACCCAGCCCAGCATTTCACAACTCTCCTTGTAAAAAAATTTCTTCCCAATATCTAACCTAATCAACCCTCTTTTGGTTTAAAGCCATTGCCCCTTGTCCTATAGCAACAGGTACTGCTAAAAAGTTTGTCCTTATTTTTCTTAATGATGCCCCTACAAATACTGAAAGGCTGCAGTAAGGTCTCTCTGGAACCTTCTCTTCTCCAGGATAAACAGTCTCAATTCTCTCAGTCTTTCCTCATAGGAGAGGTGCTCTGATTATAGATACTTACAGCAGTTGCCTCTGATTTTATCAGAAAGATAGCAGTTTCTATTTAAAACCCAGTTGTGTTGTTTAACCACACAATTGCCAGTCTAATAGAGGACAGACTTTAGAGCATCAAATGGACTTCGGTGTTTGTTTTGTACAACTTTCATAATTCCTCATTTCTGTCCCAGTGGAAAAAATCCTCACTTTCAGACTCTCTGGGAAGGGGACCATTCCTGACTGATGGCATTTACGTCCACTGATTAATTCCATGTATTTGCAACATCGTTAGTAATAGTGATTTGATGGCATTCTGTTGAAAGAGATAAGTAAAGTATTAGTGACCGTGGTATTTCATCAGGGAGAATAGCTCAAAATACGTGAGCAGGTTGACTTCAGGACTGACTTGGGACATACAAGATATCCTCATATGACTGTGTTTGTGATTGCTACCATGGCTGCTTTTGTTAATCTTTCTTAGCTTTATAAGGTGAAGGGAAGAAATGAGTTCAAGGTTGGTTAATGGTTTCAGTCATTGCTATGCTGGAAGAGGTTGTTAGGTTGCTGGTTGCAGACATGTTGTTGAGAAAGTAATAACAAGAAATTACTCTTGAGTAATTTCTTGAGTCAGTAATAAGTAAACTATCATATAGAGATTTGAATTTTAATTAATAAGTAACTTCATTGTGGGCTAGGATTGATACCTTTGCCCATTGAACTGGCACAATTTCTACGAAGGTCATAAGTGCAGTTCAGATTTGTTGACAAAAGTCCTTTTGTTCAAAGACTTTGTCAAGCCATATCTTATTAATATTTTTCCTCTCCAGGGTTTTTCTTCAGAAGTACCACTTCTTGTAATTTCAATTTTCTAGTCTAGAAATAATATATTTTTGTTTGTGTGATATCCATGGTGAGAAGAGAGAATCAGGCATTCTTTCTCTTTTGAGCCATCACAGCTTTTAAAGAAAGAGAAGGTTGTTTTCTTCTAACTTCCCTCCCTCAAAGCAAGGAAAGTTGGTAAAACCCCAATTTCTTTAGCATAACTTCTGAATCTTGAGGCATCTCTGCTTAAGGGTAAAATATAATATTTTTATTGACTAATCAGCATATGAAACTTTACCAACCCAACTGTTATTCAAAAGTGACCTACAGAATCAAGTCCAGTTTGTTCAGAATGAACTGATATCAAAGTAAAAAAAATCCCTATTTAACATCCTCTTCAAACTTTTGAGTCAGAAGAGAACTAAGTCCCGTATGCCATTCCCAGAGCTCATCTACATTTGTACCATCATGTTAAATTAATAAACTTCTTCTCTTCCACTGATGTTATCAAAATAACCTGTTAGCCCATAACAAGATGAATTATATAAAATGTTTGCTGATTTTGTCTGAAAGAGGTTGAAGTCAGCTGTTCTATGTTTTTTATTTTGCTTAACTCGGAGCTAACAATTTACAGTGTCTTCCGAATGACTGAGGTGACTTTGTGCCTAATCAATTTCACTGTACCGGCCAGTTGTTTAAATGAGTTTCTTTATCTTGTCTGCGTAGGAAACTATAGAAAGTAAATATATTAATATATATTAAAAACAAGAGGAATTAAATCTATTAAAAAATAGAAATATATGCAAAGTTATGGTTAATATAACTAACTTTAGTAGACTTCAGTCGGACTACTGTTGTTGTTGACCATTTCTTTTTGTTCCCCTCTTCAAGAAGAGCCTCATAGTGGTAGGTTGATCTTGTTTGGGACTTCAAACACAGGATACCTGAAGAAACTGGAATCATGGAGGCATAGAGGCACAGCTTTCTACAGTTGCAATTTACCTCTGCTGTGATGATGGGCTCCACTAGATGAGTTTTTTATATTTTTTAAAAATAAGAAAAATATTAGATAAACAATGAAAACACTATTTTTTTTTAACTTTTAAAAACTTACTGTAATGGAAGTCGGTAAACCCAGGAAAACATACAATGCTTGGCTGTGCTGTTTCTCCAACAAGTTATGGCACCTACTTCTGTGGATTTTTCACAAAACTGGACTGAAAGGAAAGCAGATCAACAAATGCCAGGTGTTTTAGGGCGATCATGGTGGAAGAGGATTATAGCAGTGCCAGCAAGGCGCAGTAAACCCATGTGGCACAGTAAAACCATGCGACTGAGCCATAGGGGAAATGAACATTTACCAACTACTTGGTGAATAATAATAAAGTAAATTTTTGGATCAAACAGCTATATAATATTGTTGTGCAATTATAGATGTAGAGTGATGTACTGAGGTTTTTAGGAAGCTATTGAAGATAAAAGATTTACTGAGGAGCCTCATCAGTCAGTATTTATTGGTCATCAATCATCATTTATATTTATTGGTCATCATTCATCATAATCATCATAACCAACATTTATTGGTATATTTGTACTCTAAGATTTCTAATATAAACAAGTGAAATGTAATTTATACTGCAATTGAGAGCAATTCACACAAGCTGGTGTGTACTAAATTACTTACATCTAGGGCTTGCTGCCTTGAGCTCTGATGCTGAAACCCAAACCCAGGGAAAATGGCTTACCTTTTACCTTTTAGTTTTGGTTAAGACTGTGAAGCAAGCATTGCTTTGAGCTTCAGTGAAGTGTCTGGTGAACCTAGCTCACTTTATTCCTTCAGAAGATTCCTCCAGTATGCTACACAGTGCTCTCCAGTTACATTTGTGAGTTCCCAGGTGAGCTATACTAACATTCACAGGGAGGGACAGGCCCTTCTATTCTGACACAATATGGTTGACTCTGGATGGCAGCCAGAATCAGACTAATGAACCTGTATCAGCAGTGAGTAATGTGAGTTTCCGAAGGTCCTGTAGCTATGAAATAAGGAGAAGGTGATGAGTGAGACAAGTGAGTTGCCTCCCTTATGCCACTGATGAGATCTGTAGGGAGTTGGCTTACCTTGTGCCTCTCCTCCCAACTCAAGCAAGTGGCAGAACAGAGAAAAAGATTTTACATCCTTGGCCTTGCCATTAATGAGGACAGCTATGGTGGGTGAGACTGTGAAAGGAGAGAGAGGGACAAAGGATGGAGCCTGATGAGATGGGCTGGAAAGAGGCGAAGGGAGAATGAGAGGTCACGGTGGGTCTGAGTGCTGGACCAGGTACAGGGAGGCAGAATTCAAGAAAGAATTTCACCAGCCATATGCTAACACCACATCAAATGAATGTGTGTCACTCTCTTTTTTGACCTCCTAAAGGTTTATTTGAGAGCTGAGGAAAATCTTCACTCTCTTTTTATTGCCCTTCCAAGAACTGTTCTCTCCTTTCATCTGTGCAGTGGAAGCCACTGAGGTTCTTTCTGAGGTGGCATTGCATGCTTTAAAATGTTTTGCGTATTTTGTAACTTGGTTTGGTTGATGCACTTTCATGTTTTGAGTTTTACTGAGTGAGAAGATTAGGCTTTTGGTATTCTACAATGTTAAGAAGATGATCTGTGACTTAATTCAGCAGATGTGCTGCTAGAAAGAGCCACTCTGCATGCCAAACGTCACCTTGCAAATCTTCATTTGGAAACACATATTTTGTTGTTCTCTGTGGACAAGGCAGAACATACAATTTGACCTAAATTAATTTCCTTTTGGAAGACAACAGCATACTTGAAGTAATCAAAAGCCTGTAAAAGTGAATTTATCCATGCCTACTGAAAAGAGATTATTAATGCAGATAGTTTAGCAAGATTAGCAAATAGTTTGAAGACAGACGGGCTAGATAGGCTTCTTGGTCTGTTCCTTTGTGATATTCAGTTCTGGCTCCTAGATAAGCACACCTGAAAGTGCCCAGAAAACACAAAATGGAAGCCAGCACCATCTGAGGGTTGTGGCAGCATTTTCACTGAAGGAAGAAGAAGCAATATGAAAATAATTTCCATGCTTGCTTTGGGAGAACTTTCTTGTGTGTCAAAGATTTGATAATAAATCATATAGCAAAAGCACACATTCCATTGCCTACTTAACTACTGTGATTCTATCTTCAGAGGCAGAGCATCCACTTTTATCTTTACAGAATTTATTTAAAATGGATTTTTTTTTTCTGGGCAGCAACTGAGTCATATTAAGAAACTGTAGGTACTTGTCTGTATAGTGTTCTTTGTGCAATATTGTTTGTGCATAATACTGTGTTTTCCTGCATTGTCTTTTTCTGAGTAGTTTTTGCAGTCAGTAAGGAAATGATAATGCCTCAAAATCTTTGCTGAGTTTCTAATGATATTTGGTAAATATCTGCTTTTAGTTTTTGTATATCATACTGGAACACATTCTGGTATATTTCAGTTTTTATCTTACATTGCATTTCAGCAGGAAAACCATTGATAAATAAACAGAGATATGTAATTACCTGGAAGTACATTTTTCCTCTTTACAAAGGAGAAGGAATCATTGCTTTCTAAGTGCAGTTTTCAAGAGCAACTGCTTAGTTAACTATCCACTTTTCAGATTTTTAAAAATTAAAATCAAGTAATGTGAACCATGCAGTACTGAATATGCTATTAATTTACTGAAAAAAGGAGAGGTAATTTAATTAATAGAAAAAATACTGCTTTGTTTCAGATTTTATGTTTTGTTTTGCTGTTGTTGCAGATATTTCAGGAGAGATATATGCACTTAACTAATATTTTATACATTTTTTCACCTAAAGAGCAAGCTTCAGGAATGCCAAAGTGACCAAAAGTATACAGCCAGAGTGCAGAATTAATTCTGAGGCTTGTCTGTCTTGTGGTCTGATTGATAATAAATTAAATAGTGTGAACATGTTCAGTTTGCCCTTATCAGAAGCATACTCATAACCTATGATACTTTTAGGAATTTCTGACATAAACAGTTACTATATTACTTCCCAGTCAAGAGGCAAAAATTAAGTGCTATGCAAGTGTAAGGCAATTTCCTAACCCTTCAGTACATAGGATCAAGGGAAGTCTGGATAATACTTTTAGTCATATGACTTAGTTTTAGGTACTATTGTGAGGGGCAGGAAGTTGAATTTAATAATCCTTGTGGATTCCTTCCAACCTGAGATATTCCATGATTCTTTGAGTAGAGCTTGATTTGTTTCAAAGAAGAAACTGGAAAACAGTATTTAGCTCTAGGATGTTACGTCTTGTACTGGTTGTTTAAAATCAGTATGCCCCTTTTAACTGAAGACAGGTGCATATAGACCCCGTGGAATGAGGTCATGAGAACTCCAGCTTTCCAGATTCCTGCATCTATGTTCAATTGTGTCTTCCCGCATTTCACGTGAGCAAGTGTTGTGACTAAAATTGCCAGTTTGCAGAATACCTTAGTTGTTGCTGAGCCTTTTACATCATGAATTCATGCTTCTTTTTTGTTCATGTTTAAAAAAAAAGCACAACATGCAAGCCACTACCCCCTCCACCCAAAAACAGAAGAAGGAAATGCACTGAGGATAGACACTTCAATAGTGTGTTCTGCACTACTTCATTAAATTCACCCTTGGCATTACTTTTAGATAATTCTGATATAGCGAAATCTCTGCTGTCCATTACATCTGCTGTTCAAGCCCTGTGTATAGGATTTTCTTCTCAACCAACAAGAAGGAGCAGATAGCAGGGGAGACTAACAGTACATCAGACTCTATCAGTGCCATTTTGGAAAGAAGTCCAGCAACTGTTTGCACATCTGGATGACTTCTAAATATGTTTGGATGAAAATTAACCTAAATAAATTAAGCAAGCATTTTGTACATGAGACTTTGACAGCAAAAGACCTTGAGTCTCCTCAAGGAGAGGCAGGTAGAGGTTTTTGGAAAATATTCCAGTTCTAATGTGTGGAGCAATACAGGCAGTATCTGTGCTTGCTCTTTTGCTGAGAAGATTATAAATTCTGCAGAATTGGCTGTTTCAAGATGAACTCATTTCCAGCTAACAGCAGAAAATAAGGTGGTCAGGGACAGAACTGTGCAGGAGTGAAGAGCCTCAGGTACCCTGAGAGATGAAAGTGTGGATCGTTTAAGGTATTAATACTACTTCTGTCTTACCATTTCTCTAGTGATAGAGTTCACTAAATCATGAGTAGCATGCCATTTAAGCATTTTTCCTGTCTTCATTGATTTTTATGTGAATTTTTAACAGAACAATGTAAGTTATTTTCAGTTTTGAAAACAGTTTGAAACTATGTTAAACCCATGTAGTACAAGCAAGGTAGCTTAATGAGAGGAAGATTTATGATAGAATAAACATGAAGTGTATAGCAGGGTTTTCTCTCTCCTGTATGTTTTGGACAAGACAGTTTATTAATAAAGAGTAAACTACTGCTCGAGAGTAAAAAACTCCTTGTTTGGGTTTTATGAATAGCAGCTCCTACTCATGCAATTATATTTGGAGCCAGAAATCCCATTTAGAAAAAAAGTAAGAGAGGTTAAGCAAAGACAAAGCATTTCTGAAGTCACAAAAAACTCTTCCATAGCCTGGTTTAAGTTTGAATCACTTTTTCTCATTGTAAGTCTCCTGGTTTGGTTAAAAATAAGCTGTTGAGGAAAGTTTGTTAAATGCAAGCTTTCACATGCTGTGTTTGGATGGGCTTTATATGATAGCAGCTGCTGAAGCACTGAAATCCATACACCCTTTGTTAACTAGGACCTCATCTTACACATGAATTGAAATACAGATAAGAAATTAATATAGCCTACTTTGAAAGGGTTACAGCCCTTACATCTTGATAAGGAGTTAGTCTGCTTACAGAAAACATGATTCTGAAAAAAAAATCCGAATTCTTGTAGACCACTGAATTTGTGTTGAATAATCCTGACTCTTTTCTGATTATGAAATTTCCCAAGACAGCACACAAGCTTGAGGCTCTGTGTTCACATCCTACCACCTACAGTATCTTTGCTCCTAGCTCCTCAAGTCCTCTCCCCATCCTTTGCATTTTCTCGTATGATTACCTGAACTACAGAGAAAAAACAAAACAACAAAGAAACAAGCAAACAAAAAACCCCCAACCAACTAAAGAAAAAACACCAAGAAAAAACTCAAAAGACACTAAAGGAGGATGGATCAAAACTTTCATTAACAACACTGAGGAGTTTAGATTGATCCAGCTTTCTTGAGGAACTTGACCCTCAGTTTATGGTAGCTGTCCTGTTAATTTTGATTTAATTATTAGATGTATTTGCTACTCTCACATGGTTGTCCTTTTTAAAACATTGCCTTCTGCAATTTCCATCTGCTCCCACGCCAGATTGGTGATGGAATACTACATAAGAGGATAAAATTATTATGGAAGCAGTATTCTACTTTGTGCCTGTCCTTTGAAAATGTTCACCCAAACACATAACACTGACCCATTCTCATTGACACTAACCAGTGAGAGAAAACTAAGTTCTGAAAGGTTCCTGCCTTTCAAAGCCATTCACATTGGGCATGAGATGTGGTCTGCTTTCACTGTCTGGCTGTGGCTGCTTCACCAGTATTCAAAAGTTTGAAGTATTGACCTCACTCTGAGAAGCAGCTTTGATCTTGTTTGGGACTTTAAACACAGTGATACCCAAAGACCGTATTGTACATTGTGTAAACCATAACCACTGACACATTCTGAGGACTGCTTCAGCATTTGTTCTTCTGAATTAACTTACATGGGTGGCCAAACCCACTTTTTAAGCTTGGTTTGTTACTACACCAAGTCCTAGAAAAAAATCTTCTGTGGTCTCAATGTTTGAATGATTCACACACAAGATTTGTCCCATGGTCTAATAGGAGAAAAAAAGACAATGCCTGAGTCATGCATCTCTTCTAATCTCCTGACATACAGAAGTTCTATATATGAGTGTGAGTGTGAAGGGAACAGAGGTTATGACCCATGTTGCTTCCAGGCAGGCACCAAGCCACAGAGATCTCCTGACCTCTCTCAGTCACATTCTGTGGGGAAGGACAGGGACAGTTTACATGTCTGTATATGCATTTAGATTAAAAAAAAAAATAATAAAAAGATTCTAATTTACTGGTTACTCTTAAGTAATTTTTCTTCTAGGCATTTGTCAGTAGGGTTACTACTAGAAAATGTATTCATATAGGAAGATTCAGTTAGAAGGAATGCATGCAATGACAGTATGAGGCAGATTTTCCCCATTTCCCCTTTTAGTGGCAAGGAGTTTCTAATCATGCTTCATGCAGTTCTTGATTTGATTCATGTGTTGTGTTGGGAGAGGCAAGATGAAAAGTACCTATTGTGGATTGAAAAGTTCTCCCTTAGAATACCCATATCCATGTTAAAGCCTGGCATCCATAAGTCAAAGGATGATAGGTTGAAGTGGCTAAATGGGAAAAGTGCCTAAATAGGGGGAAAAGAACAGCTGTTTTGGCTGCTCCTAAGAATAAAATGAGAGATCTTTAATAATAAAGTGCCACCTGTAATGATGTTGTTGGCGAGATTATGTGCAACAAAGTATACAGGCATGAGATGATGCCTCATTCATGCACCTCACTCATGCACCTCACTGGAAATAGGCATCGACCTGAATGCATTGCAGATAAAGGACAGATTTAAACATATTCCTAAACTTAACATATACTTCAAAGTGCTGTTGATTTTTCTCAGTGTCCTCCAAGCCAACATTAATTGGCTACTAATTGGCCCAAATTTTGTGTTTTAATAAGCCTGTCATTATATTAGTTGGTTTTGTGGATTATTTTATTAGAAATCCTCCATCTCCAGAGGAATTGATGAGGGTGTTTGTTACAAGACTGAAATGGATCTTCAGTTAAATTAATATAAAATAATAATATTTGTTATTATTTTAATTTTTTATTTATTTTTAGTGTTGTGTAATATTTATATTATACCACACCAAGGTTAAAAATCAAACCAACTTTTTCTTGCCTTTTTTAGAAATCTTTTTTCCTTGAAAATTCATACCAATAGCAAAGCAACCACACAAACCCATATTTTTCTTATCTATTTAGTGATAGATATAGAAGTTAAAGTTTCTAAAATTTTGCCCCAGAGGTAACTAAAAATACTTTTTCAAAATTTTTTTCAACTTCTTATCAAACATGTTGTCACCTATTCCTAGATGTAGATGTGTTGCATTAACTTTGGCATAAAATTAACACCATTACTTTCCAACTAGTTTTCAGAAATCAGTGGGGCTGGGTGTGGGTAGGCCTCATTTCTGATTAAAAAAATTCAGCAGCATAATTCTGGTTCACAGAATTATGAATTCAGTAACATTCACAAATAGTGAAATTAATCATTGCAGTGCTGTAAGTCTGCTGGACTTCAACAGGAACTTTCACAAACATAGGGTGACCAATAGTGCAGTTTATTGGAGCAAAAAATTATCAATTCTTTTAGATTGCTGGTGATAAATTCACTAGACCTGCAAAATGTAAGTGTACTTTGTACATGTACCATGTATAGAGTACTATGTATGAGTATTCCTGAGTATATTCCAACTCAGTTGGAGGTGCAAAACTCAGCCAAAGAGGTGCCTCTGCTTTTGGGAGATGAGCAAACCCTTTTATTTGTCTGCAAAGTTGGTTATAGTCTCATCCTCTGCCCTAGAGGACTTCAGATGCCAGTTTATACTTTTGGGAGTTGTGAAGGTGAGACTAGTGAAATATTCTGTAATTTACATCATAAATGGTGGTGATGGGCAGCCACTTTATATGTAAATGAGATATTGAGAGTATCTCAGAGATTAAAGACTGTGGGTCTTGTGCAAAGGTGGAGGTGATGACTTAGCATAAGTTCCTCTTCCACCTGGCTGAGGGCAGTAGTAGGGGTCCTTCTCCACCTGATAACCCATCACTCCATCAGCAGGCCATCGTGACCTTAGCCACGCATCTCATGGCATATCTCATAGCTATAGCCCTCGTTCCTGCAAGATGTCAAAAGGGGAAAAATACAAAACGTCCACTCATTTGAATGTCTCATGTCATTCTTGATCACTTATAAAGGTGAATTACATTCATGTAATTCTGTGCTTAGATCTCCAGCTGCTCATCTGTGAACCAACAGGTTTGAGTGTCCTGCTGCCTCTCCAAAGACATGGTGAATAAATTACTGCTCGTTGCAGAACAGTTTGACTAGATGACCTTTAAAACAATCTAGTTGACTTTTGACATTTTTGCTTAGCATATTTAATTGAGATTAAGTCATAGTAATTGATGTTTCTGTGTGTATTTTGAGTGGAGTTATTCATAATATGCTTTTATTTAAGCTAGCACCCAACTGCATAAACTGAAGCTTCCTCTTAAATTATTTGAAGAGAGTTAAATAGCAGGAAAACTGCTTAGTTGTCCCATATCATACTACTTACTGAGGCTTCAGTGGAGTTCCTTACATAGAGCTACATTAGTCTCATAGAAGTCAGCATCAGGGTCTGAACTCCTTTGGTTAATTCTCCTTTGGTTTGGTTGAACATTGCCTTGATGATTAAAAATCTTACATCTTTTAGTTGCATGTTTATCTTGGTGTGTACTTATCTTGGTGTGTACTTATCTTGTTAGGCCATTCTTTGCTAGATTAAATAAATATTCCCCCTTCAAAAATATAATCATATTGAGTTATTTTCATACTGCAGTCAAGTCATGTCTTTACCCTATCAGATAAAATAGGTTCTTTAAGCTTGTTAAGAATCACTGTAAATTGTGTTTACACCACTTGTTTCAGACAAGAAGCAGCAAGAAAACAAGCAACAACTCAGTGTTCATTCTCCAGTAACATACTCTGTAAAACTTCAATACTAGGCACATGCATGTATCATTCCAGAAATATCATCATTGCTGTCATAAAGAAAAGTGTCTTAACCCACTTTTTGTTACTCCACTGCTTACAAAGAATAATACGTAGCTTCATAGAGCATCTTTTTGAAGCTGTAGGTGACAGTCTACCTTAGATCTTAAATCCTTTTAACTTTTACTGGGTTTCTGTAGACTCACGTTTTAAGCCTTGCACTCTTAATTCTATAGGCATAATTTTTTTGTATGATTTTATATAAAACTATATTACAAACACACTGCTTAAATAGATTCACCTTTATAAGTGATCAAGATCACTGTCTCTGTTGCTGTCTGTACTTTCCACTCCACTAACTTTTCTATCATCAGATTTGAGAGTGTGCCGTACAAGAGCATAGTTTCAACTTTCCTGAACTACAAGTAAGCAGTGGAGCCCCTTAGGAATTGAGATTTAATAATTGCACATGCTAAGTGATGTTTCCTTAAACAAACTTTGTGTTAAGGAATCATAATGGATTCAAAGTACAAACTGATATGCCCAATCTTCTGCTAGCTTCCTTATGAGTGGATATGTTATTATCCATACTTACAGATTCATACCATGTCTCTAATGGACCCAAAGATCTCACTACAGTTTTTAAGGAAGCAAAAGCATGTTTGTAGCATGGTTGTTTTCATGGTAGAACTACATGGAAAAATGTAATTTACTGGAGGTACATTGTATTTCCCTGATAATCCCCCCTTTTGCTTGGAAAACCTTTCTAACTTTGTAACATATTTTTGCGCATTCATTTTAAAATCATATTTGCAGTTAAACAGCAGACTCTTTGTAGGAGAAACAACATAAAGAGGGAAAAGATGATCCATTTACAGCTCAGATTTGAAAATAGAGTAAGCTGAGATAAGAAAGCTAATTGATCTTCTGAGGAATCACAGAAGATAATGATGGTAGGAATGACAAGGGAGAATGCAGTTAAACAAGTACAAAGAGTATTTTGTAGCTGTAGTACCAGAAGAAGTGGTACACATGGGAATTGTCAACAATCGTAAAATTAAACTCATACCTTTAGTTTACTTCTGATTGTATATATTTTTTCCTTCAATGCTCTGATCATAGATTTCTTTGGTTCTTTGAGTGTTTGCTCTGCAGATTCCCTGGATTTGTAAAGATATCTGCAAATTCTGAAACAGTTATCATTAATTGATGTCATTTCATTGCAAAGACTGCCTTATGCACAGTATAAGCCAATAGTCTTGAATGTGATTTTCTTCCATTTGCTTTTAGACAAATTACACTTGATGTGCATAAAAGGTGCATACACTGAGGCTGTATATTCTGTCTGGAGGAATACATTCCTATAGTATTAATTCAAAACTGTGTTCTCAGATTAGCTCCATATATTCAATTACTTTATTTGCAACTGGGAGAAGTTCCTTCATAGCACTACTGAAATCAATGGAATCTATGTGTCTTTAATGTTGAAGTCAGGATTTTGTTTAGTAGCAGGTCCCCAAGACCCTTAAAGCTCAATAATCATCAGTCTGTGTCCAGTTCTTCATAAAAACAGTGTTTTCCAGTACACTGGACTTCTCCAGAACCTTTCTCCAATACCTATATTTTCTGAGATAGCTTGAATCCTGACACTCTGCTGAGATTTCCTGTAAGACCCTTTGCAGTTTTGACAACATTTTTACATTCATTGTCTATTTTGCACAGCTGTGTCATAAATCTCTGGACTAACCTTTTTCAGCATTGCAGAGGAACTTCAAAATTTTCTCATCTGAGTTGAGTGTCCTGAGACAATAACAAGAGTAATTGTGTGATACTTTTTGATCTTATGCAAAACTTTTTGGTATTTCTTTGTTGGGTTTTTGTTGATGTTCTCGAGTAATCTGTCCTTTTCCTTCCCAGGTCTCCCTAGCTTCTCTGGGCTAGTTCTCTCATTTACACCAGATGATCTCAACTGCAAAATGTAACTATCCACCCTCTCTAGTGGTTCGGCTTTATCTTCCCAGGTTTCATTTATACTACACAGTGGGCCTTGAATTCATCAACCCTAGTACATTCAAATGGTGAAAAGCCTGTTGATGCCTGCAGCACTTACTTCCCTGTAGGCAAGCTAAAATAGCAGCTATTCATCTTAGTGTTCATCACTACTATTAATGAATTCTCACAGCATGCATTTCCAGTGTCAGATGAAACACTTTTATAAGGCTGTGTAAGGAGGGTGTGAAGTGATTTCTGTACTTGTAACTTGAGAGTAGTTTCATGATCCTCTGCAGTTTCATGATGCTAAAGTTTGCCAGATCTTCTGGCAAGTTATAATCTCCTCTGGTACACAAATAATGGACCATGGCTACAATAACTTGATGGCTTTTATGGTTCTTAGGGAAAAGGCTGCTATGTATCAAGTAGCATAGATGTTTACTCCTGGACTGAATGCACTGTGAGACAGTTTCAGCCTGACAAACACTGTGGAGTCCCTTGTGCCCTTAAAGGAATTTCCAACTGCCTTGCCCTGGAAACGCGAAGATTACCCCTCCCAGGTGTAACAAAAGGGTTCTCCCCCATGGATCCTTGCAGGCATTGTGCAATCTTCTCTCTGGGTTTTGCAAGCCCATCACCCAGCCCATGGTATCCCCTTTCCCTGTTTCCCCATTGGCTGTGGGGCCTGGTGTCCAGTTTACTGTCTTGCCTATGGTCACTTGCCCCCTGCCCTGCCTCCTGTACCACCCACGAACCTGAGACCCCATATAACTGAGAAAATTCACATGATCACCTTCTTTTGGGCTCCGGTTTCCACCTTCAGCACGTGGAATAAATGCTTGCTGGAATTAATCGGGCTGGGAGCCTTCTGCCTCTTTGCTGAGCTAGCCTTGTAATGTGTTTGGATGTGTGAGCTTGATCGCTGCCTGAATTCTTCTCAAGCATTTTCTCCACCGGAGAGGCTGACTGGGATTTATTAGGGTGTAGCTGGACTCCGAAAAAGACACACTGTTAAAAAACACCACAGGCATTCTCCATTACTCGAATATGGGGCTCTCTTCATATTCTGGCCTTAATGTGCCCTGTATTTCCTGTCCTATTTTTCACTTGAGAAAGAGTAGGAGATGTATCTTTCCCTCAGAATCCTGGACATGCCCTGTTGTCTCACATCTCTCCCTCTCGTCCCTCTGTCCCTCTTTCGTCTCCCTTCAGGACATCCAGCCATTAACACCAGTTGTCAGCAGGGTATTGCCTCATGGGTTGGAGGCAACATAAAATAAAGAAGAAAGCACTGCAGCAGTGCAAGAGTCCTTAAAAGTTGCATACAAGCATTCAGGGTCAACATCTCTTCATCTTTTTCCTTGTAAGTCCTCTTATTCCTGCAAGTTCATAACACTCTTTAATAAAAAAGTTTCCTGGTCCATCTTATGTCAGTTCCCTGCCCATCCCTAGCATCCCAAAATACTATGTTCTTCTTAAGGACTACTCTTCCCTTTTCACTGTAAAATGAAAAAAGAGGGGAAAGAGAAGGAAGTGGATTTGTGTAAGCCCCAGGCTCCGCCCACTCATCAATCAGCCTCTTGGAAGGTTAGTGCTTAATTGAAGCCATCTGCTCAGAGCCTTCTTTCCATGCAGTTATTTAAATTCTGTAACATATGTTTGCTCAAAATCTAAATAAAACCATCTTCTTTTTCCATGCTTCTTAACAAATGGATGTAGAAGTAATGGTCTGACTTGAAAACAGCTTAAAAAGTAAATTGTAAAGAGTCTGTCTTTAGTACTGTGGCAAGACTCTTTACAAACTTACGAAAACCATTTTAAAGCAATGTTTACAATCTCTCTCTTTAATTGTTTTCTTAGAAATAATGAAAATATCAGGTCTAGCTTCAGAGAGCGAGGGAGAAATTTGATCTTACTAGAGAACTGCAACTGCATGAACTGATGTATAAAAAACCTCCATCTTTGGACTTCCTGCCATATTTTTCTTTTTTGTGATTTAGAAGAGGTCAAATAAAAAAATGAGTCAAAGGCCATATAAAATGGTAAAATGGAAACCATTGTCTCTCTGAGGAGTCATTTGTCCTCTGTGAATAGTGAATCTCTGAACCCGTGCACTGCTGAGTTTGTTCTTCTCACGTATTCTGTCTAATCACTAAAAGAAGTTCCATACTTTTTTCGTACACAGGTCTTTGGTCAAGGAAAAATGCATTAACTTTTGATCTTTTTCCTGGCCTTTCCATGCTAAGTAGGCTATTTATATGGTATTGATGGTATCAATAGTAGCATCAGCAGTAAGTCATTCTATAGTGATCTTGAGAGAATATGGCCACATACAGACATACATTTCAATGCATGCTTCTTTCCTTCTGGCATTTTTTGGCAGTAACCACAGGAAAATCTTTTTTTTCTGTCTCTCTGCCCAAAATGTTCTGCATGCTGTTCTTATATTTCTCCCAGTGCTTGCCTTTCAGTACATGTCTCTTGACACATGAGCACTGATGCAAGGATATACAAGATTCATCAGGTCTAATATGCCATTTATTTTCATTGTTGATGTTGCTGTAGTTGTTATTATTAATTAATATTATTATAGTGTTGTAGTGAACCTTTCACAGTGGTTTTAGAAAGTTTATAAATGAAACTTTTCATATTTGTCTCTTAGTGGAGGTGGCAGAACATGTACAATAACTGTAAGGCATTTTTAGCTACTTGTCTTTCTTGGCCTTGAAGGAATCTCTCCTGTTGCTACCACATGGGAAAGAAACAGGACTAGAGGCAGATGTCCTATTGGAGACTCAGGTTATGGCCCATGTATGACGGAGGACATATAACTGACACCACAAATAGTTTCAAGCATCAGCACTTTTATCAGCACCCAGTACAACCTTTCATACCCTTTTCCCTTGTGGATAACACCTGTGTGCCCTTTTACCCTTTTGTGATTGGTCAATACAGATCAACATTCCATGCTTCTTTTTCCTTTGTTAATGTGTCTTACATAGCTGCACTCCATTTAGGGATGGGGCTCAGGCCACTGCAGCTCCATGCTTAACTTCTCACAGTCTATTCTCCCACACATGTAGGAGGAGGTGATGCTAGAGGCAGTTGCAGCTGGGAGAGAAACTTTGCTGTCTGAAGATTTAGAATCAGGAGAGCTTCCTACCCCTAAAAGGGTTGCACTGTCATCAGCCATAGTGAAATGAACAGAAAGGGCTTGCCTAAATTAATTCCTCTTTAGCCATCGCATAGTTTACAGAAAAAACACAAGTATTGATTTTAAAAAGTGCAAATGATGAAAAAGTGACGGACTTTTCTTAAACACAAATTTAACACATTATGAATTATTCTATTATTGTTAAGAATAGCAGTTTGATCACAGCCAAAAAAAAAAAAAATTATGAATTCCTTATTTTTCACTGCGAAAACCCATATATGTACATGTGTAAGTTATTCTTTTCTCTCTGTAGTAATCAGATAATCTTATGAATGTAAGAAGCCCTTTCATATTGATTTTCTGTTCTTCTTCATTGCTTAAAGAGGCAAAAAATAATGGATGTTTGTGATTGTTTTATTGGCCTCTAAGTGTATTATTGTTAATGGATCAGTGAAGCTTAAGAACCAAATTCATCTCTAAAGTAAATTAACTAAACCCTCTGAAGCTGCACAAGCAATAAATCGGAATTAAATATTTAATCTGATGCAGTCTTGAAATATTTCTCTTGATATAGGTACAAATTAAAAAAAAGTAGCAATTCAGCAAAGCATGACTCCAGAAGCTGGATAATACTTCATGCAAAATAATCTTGTATTTGAGATTAATCAGCCTCTATATTATCTGCCTGCTCCTCCTAGATCTTAAAAATACAGTGTGTCATAACAATCACAAATTATTTAAAGATGTAACTCAGAAGGAAGTACTTTTTGTATACAATTAGCAAGTGCTGTTTCTCATGCATTAAGTATCAGATTATACCTAAGGAATAAAAAAAAAAAAAAAAGAGCTAAAGAGCTGCAAGTATCCCTCCTAAAAATTCTTCATTGATAATCTTTTTTTTGTGATAAATTAAAGAAAAGCGAGAAATACTTTTTAAAAGAAACATTATTTTAATAGTCTGTTTAGAAAATGCAGTTTTCAAGTGCTTACTCTGGAGAAGTAAAAAAATCATTTCAGTAGATCGTGTTGTCTTATGCCCATTTTAATAAGGACCCTAGCTTTTCAGCTCTCTTGATTACTACCTTGCTTGCTTCTTTCATTCCCCTTTAAAATTAGATCACTGGAAAAGCATAACAAAAAATACGTTATTTCTCCTTTTTTTGCAGGAAAAGAGAATAATTGGCAAGGTTTAACTTAAAACACTGCATAACCCTGTACCTGAGAAAGCTGAATGTAACATTAGGATGTCTCCTCTGTTAAAAAGTTTATGACCTTTGCTTGCCTGTGCATTTGCCTGGACCAAGCTAGGTGTGCCAAATGCTCCACATTACATTACCTTTACAGAAGAGGGACATAGTCGCTTCCTTAACTCCACAGAATGTCAGAATCAACTCTGTGTGTCCCCTTTCTCTCCGCTTGTGTTGATCAAGGTCAAGCCGTAGGTCCTTGACTGTCCTTCCTCTACGAGTGATCTTGTGCAAATTCTCTCCTCTCCATGCTTGCAGGTTAGTAGCTGGCAAAACCCTCTGATGCAGAGAACATGACTGTAGTACTTCTGTTTCTGCTTGTGCCAAAGACCATTTCACTACTACTCTACAGAAACCAGCCTTTGTTGTTGTTGCTGCTGTTGTCCTTCTCAATACCCAGAGTCTATCTTTTCTAATCCCTGACTGGGGTCTAGTATTCCAGAGCTTTCCCATGATCGGAAGTACAATACTCTAACACTAAATGAGATCCAGGACTTATCAAACTCACAACTGATATTCAAAATTGTGTCTTTCTGATTACCATGTTATGTTTCTTTATATCACCATAGATAAGGACTAGATCTTGCCAAAGAACTCCTTGTAACTCAAAAACTACAAGAAACCAGTGCAGTGAAATCATGAAGACTTACAGAGGGCACAATATGCCATTTCTGAGAAACTGCATGTCAAAGAATTAGAAACTTTTGTTTCTACTCTGTTTTTGTAGACTAATACATATTGCTAAGCAAGACAGAACAGAATTTTAAAGTTATTGTTCTTATAATTTGATTTTAATCTCTGTAGTTCCAACATACTTTGATCATTGATATGTTCTTGATGTTTCAGTTTAACTGTTCAGTTTTGTTCCTGATCCCTAACTGGATATACCTAGACTCCAACTACAAAGATTAGTGCAGCAGGCACATTAAGATAGTGATAATGACCATAAGGTAGTTTTTAGAGATGTTTCACAAAATAACCATAAGAATCCATGCCCATGTCTGATACATGACTGCAACATGGAAACTGCACAAAGTCTTTCTAATGTTATGTCTGTTTTTTAATTTTGAAAAGGGAGGCTTCCAAAATGTCTGTCCAAAGGTATCAAAGATATATCTAGAATAAGATATATTTTGTTATTTTATGCTCCTAAGTGTTGAATTTCAAGTATGGGAAAAGTTCAATATTTGAAATTTTTCATACAATAGCTCTCCTTCTTCTGTGTGTACTTCCGAAGTTTTTCCACCTTGTACATGGTTTATATTAAATACCATTGGTTGTATCATTAACATTTTCAAATTAAACAGTCTAAAGAAAAACATCATGCTTTGAATGCCCTTTTAAAATCTCAGTAAAATTAGTCTAAATAACTGGGCAAGAGTTTGTTTATTCCTTTTGATGGTATTCTCCAGGCTATGGATGAAAGCAATGTATGTTGAAATATTGCTGATTTAATGCAGTTGTCTAGTCATAGTACCAATACAGGAAATTTCTGAATTACCTTATGTGTTTTGAGAGGCAGAAAATACAGTAGAATTGCCAATTTTATACTGTTTCCTTTAAAATACAGAAAACAACAGTTCAAAGATTGACAGATCTAATAAAAGCTTCCAATCACTGTGTTTGTACATATCATGACAAAAGTTGTTTTTATTCTAACAAATAAAATTCTCATTCAAATAAAACTTGAAACAAGAAAGAATATGGAAAATGGATTGTAAATAAACCATAAAAATCAGTATCTGCTCATTGATACAAAATTTGGTCACCCTGGATCACCTAACTTTTATTATCATTACAGATGTTTTAAGTTTTTATTTATTTGGGTAACACTGTAAATTGAAAAAGTTCATCCAAATTAATTAAAACCAGCCCTCTGCTAAAAACATGACAATGTAATTTGGATTGGTGGTAGAAAAGGAGCAGGTAGTTAAAGAAAAAATCCATTATAGAATGGAACTAAGGAGATTTCCTTGCAGGAAATGTTTTCTGAAGGAAAGAGGAATTGTAACCCAATCCACATAGCTGCTTACTCACTCCCCCAGCAGTGGGATCAGGGAGAGAATCGGAAGGGTAAAAGCAAGAAAATGTATGCATCATTCAGATAAAAACAATTTAGTGGAGAAAGCTAAAGCTGCACACACTATCAAAACAAAACAGGAATTCATTCACCATTTCCCAGGTGTTCAACCATCTCCCAGGAGCAGGGGTCCATTGGGTAAAAATTGCTTGGGAAGACAAATGGCATCACTTGGAACATTTTCTCCTTCCTTCTCCCCCTCCCCAGCTCTAAGTACTGAGCATGGCATCCTCTGATCTGGTCAGTTGAGGTCATCTGTGTCCCAGCTGTGTCCCCTACCAACTTCTTGTCTACCCCCAACCTTCTCACTGAGGGAGTGATATGAAGAGAAAAAAAGGCTTTGGCTCTGGTAAGCATGTCTAAGCAATAATGAAAACATCCTTGTTTTATCCAAACTGTGTTCATCACAAATCCTAAACAGCCCCTTATTAGCCACTGTGGAAAGAATTAACTCTATCCCAGCCAAAACCAGTCCAAGGGGACAGGAAAGAGTACAATAATTGCTGGCATATTAGATATTGTATGTGGAGAGGCATATCTCTACCATATACCCTAAAAGATAGTACTTGAAGAGCAATTGTACCCCAATATTTAAAGTGTTCTTGATTAAAGACAAATCAGGCTGCTTCAGGAGGAAAATGCCCATTCTGATTTATCTGGAGAAAATCAGACACAAATATGAGGGAAAGTCTAATTTGTGATTAAAATACAGGACTCTTAGATCACATATTGAATTAAACAAAACTGAGGTTTCAGTGGTAAAAGATAGTACTGGAACAGAAAAATCAGGCTAGAAACAGGGCAGAGATTAAAAAATGCATAAATGAATAGAAGAGAAAAGAGTAGGGAGTAGAGGTGAAAAAAAACCAGATGCACTTCTAAATAGGACATGAGAAATTGTTTTTATTGTAATGATAGTAACTGAACCCTTCATCTGCTGTTGAACTACTCCCATTTGGATGTGTCTTTGCTCCTTTTAGGTTTTGTATCGGTATGTTAACATATGCTGTGTACTAAAGTTACGAGTGGGCCCACAGTTACAACTGATTTACCCTTGCTTAATCAATTTGACCTAATGTGTGTCTCTTGAGAGAATCATCAGAGCATACAGTAAGGCTAGAGATGTCTTTCATGGTTGTCTCCACACATGTAGCAAAGGCCCCTACAGTTACCACCACAAAAGCAAATATTCAAACTAGGCAAGCAAGGGCAATGGACTCATTAAGAGAAGTACTGGTGACATTCTGGCAAAGATCCAAAGAGCTTACAAAGGAATGGGGATTAAAATACCCATATGCTTGCTCAGCCTGTGTGGTTTGGCTGGCATGAAAGCAAAATAACAAGCTCATCCCCTAGGAAGGGAGGACAAGACATTAGGTGAAGCAGCCGAAGGTCATTTGGCATTTCAGAAATGGGGATAAAGGCACAGTGTAATGGTCCAGTAAATCTGACTGGAGGCCAGAGCCAGGAATCCTGATTGCTTGTTGTAGCTCACTCTTGGGTTTACCCTGTGGCTAAAGGCTGGTGGTTCCACCTTCCTGTCTCTTTGTCTTCACATCAGAAAATGGGGAGGATGATATTAAAAACTTTCGCAGGTGTTTTCTAATACTTAATTTAGTAACATTTTGGAAAATACAAACGTTCCTGGAAATATTAAATTTGTTTCACCATCTTGTTTGTACATTAAAAATTCTCATGTGTACCACTGTTACATTCGGACAGCAAGTTTACACTGTAATTAATTTCATAAAGCCAGCAGCATGAGCATTTCTAAGCAACACAGAGAACAAAAGCTACACATTCCTTGGAACTGGTCCCTGAAGTCCTTTGTGTGGGGATGGATAGACAGAGAGAGACGGATATTTGGGGGCACAATGGAAAGACCCTGAGAGAGACTTTATATTATGTATAATAATATAACCTTGCTCTAGTAATAACAAATGAACACTCTTAAATCCTCTGATTTGGGTGGTAGACTGGAGAAAAAGGAGGAGGAAAATTATGATTTAATAGACGTCAGTTTGTACATAGGATTGCTAATGTTCTTCAGTGTGCTGACTGGAGGAGGCTAAGTCAAGGTGAAGTACAGCACTCCAAATCTATTTACTCCTTACAAATTGTAGAGTGACAAGGCATGAGGCTGAAGTGGGGTTAGGAGGTGGTGGGGCAGGGATTGAGACGGAGTATGCTCTACAGCCACTGTTGTTATGATACAAATTTCTTTAATTTCTTTTTTCTTCCTCCCACCCTTTGCTTTTACCCTTTACGTACTCCCTCTTTTTTCTGTTTTTGCCTGTTGCTCTGTCTGAGCCTGGCAGAGCTGCAGGGAAGCCGTACTGATGAGGGAGGCTCATTGGACTGATTTCACACGGGAGGGCTGTGCATGTGGATTAGAGAATGAATAATGGGGCATTACAAATACCTGAGGGTCATGTCTCATTGCCATGGCGAGTCAGATTTCTTCACATGAACTGGGTGCACTTGTGTCTAGGAAGAGGCTTTGAGCTTTAATGTACACTAAACTTTCTTTCTCCATCATGCTGGACTTGGTTGCTCTGAAAGCTGTACCCCAGGTTGCTGTCAATCAACACTATCTACAATTCATCCAACCCCCTAAGATGCAAGTTTTTCAGGATGGTGTTTTCATTACAGGTTTTTAACTGCAGCTCATCACCTGCTGATAGTGCACAAAACCTGCCAAAAGCCTTCTTTTGTAGATAGAAATGAATCTTGATTAGTTTCCAAACATTCTGTCAAGAATTTGTACACAGCATGTAAGCTCTAAAAAGCAAGGTGTTTTTTTTTTCCAGGACCATTTCAGTACAGGCATTTGTCTGCTTTTATCTACATATGGTTTAGTTTTTTGGAAAAAAAAAATTCAAATATTTCAAATTCAGAACAGCTGAATGCTTCCCTTTTGTATTGCTTAACATGAAGAGTAATCAGAAAGAAATAAGCAGGACTAACAGTTTTTACACAATTTGCATTTCTTTTAAAATTGTTTTCTGTCTAAATAAAGGTGTTGATGTTATATAGTTCCTATTCAAATCAATATGTTCATGTGAGATTTTGAATAGTAGTGTTAATATAGGTAGGATAGTATCTCAATCCTTCACTGTTCAATAATCTCCAGTATACAACATCTTTATCTCCTCTTCTCTCCCCAGCACTGCAGTGACAACACCCACCATTGCCAATCAGATATGAATATAGTAGGTGCTTGGAAGAGAGGCTACACTGGAAAGAATGTTGTGGTCACCATCCTGGATGACGGCATTGAAAGAAACCACCCAGACTTGATGCAGAATTATGTGAGTGTCCACGTGAATCCAGATTTCCCGCTTTGTTATTACTCAAAAATAATTTGCTACTTCTAGAATGATGGAGAAAGAGAGCAGGGAAGGAGGAAGAATCATACAAGTGTTTCCTCAAATGTTAACACTATGGGAGGAAGGAAAACAGGTTTTGATAGTATGTATTTATTTTTAAGTTTTAGTTTTTTGATAATATGTATTTAACTTATTTTAGTTAAGACAGTATTTCATCTGGACATATTTTGTATCTGGATGCCTCTTGTAGCTGACTCCTGAATTTCTAAAGGACTGGAACCAATTACTGGATATTTTTTGTTTCTTCTGCAATTTTTTTACTTAATATCTTCACACTCTCGGAACTCAAAAATGGAATACACTGCTTTTCATTTAACACATGCAGCTGAATTCCATATTTGGCCAACACATTTAGTCAGTGAGACAGTAGCTTTTCTCAAAGATGGTAATTTTACAGTAATCCTTCCATGCATTAATTTTTAAAGCTATTTATCATACTGTTCGAAATAATATAAAAGGAAAAGTATATGACCTTTCATGATTTGCTGAGTTAAAAACAAATGTAGAATATTCTGTTGTAAAATATTCTTTCTCATAAATCTCTTTCAGCTTTACTGAGTCCCCTCACTACTTGTGATAGAGCTGCATCCATTGTTTTCGTTGTTTTATGTCTCACGTTGTCTCAGGAGGTTTCTGTTTGCTTATGGTTCACCACATTTAGACGACTGATTTAATCTATCTTGAAGGCTAATAACATAAGGGGAATCTTCTTCTCTAGCGGGTTGCTTCCTGTGTTGGTGTCCGAGTTTGAAGCTGTTCAGAGCATCAGGACCACATTTTGCTGGAATGATTTGCCCTATCTTTTGGAAGTAGGCATTAAATGAAGGCATGTCAATGTGAGGACCTCATGATTTGTCTGAAATAAAGTGTGCAAGGTGTATTTCTACACAGAGTATTTAAAGAAACAAATACATTTGGATTGAGCTAGACTGGTGAAGATGACCAGTGCAAGGCATACCCATACCTTCTTTCCCCTTACATATGTGGATCTTGTTAAAAAGCCCTAAATACAGGCTTTTTGCCAGCAAGCTTATCTTCTTGATGGGGCATTAAGAGATTGCGGCAAAAACATCTTTACCAACACAATAAAAACTACAATGGTGTCCACAGCTTAAAGCCACTTAAATTAGTCATATTTACGTATGTATCCTTCCCTGTGCTACATGTGGAACTCAGCTTGAAGGATGTGAAAACACAAGTCAGGGGGCAATCAGTCGCCCAATTTGTCAATGTATGTTTGATCCTAGCACATGACACATCTTTCATTTTAATATCTTAAGTTATTTAAATAAAGCAGATATAATTTTACCTCCTCAGTGAATGACCTAGATTGAATCATGTCACCTCATTCCAGTACTGTCCTGCTACTGAATTTAAAGCAACTATTTATATCCTTACCACTCCTCTCTCCCTTTCCTCATGCCAACAAGGAATTCCCCAAATTCACAAGCAATATGTTTGATCACAAATGCCTTCTTTATCTCAGATTATAGGTGAAGGGGCTGCAAATAGGGATATTTGAGGTAGAAGTGTAACTTGTTTTGAAAAAACAAGAGTTTAAAAATCGCTGCTTGCCATATCAACACACCACATGCTACTGCATCAATTAATGAACAGCAGCTGTTCACTCTATGAACTATTTTCAGCTGTAAGAACCATGATAAAAATGGAACAAAAAGACAGATATCTTGCAGATATTTGAAACAGTTCTACTCCCAAGGAAATGAAAAAGCAGTTTGCATGCTTTCCAAGATGTAATTTTATAACAATATTCTTAAGAAAAATATATTATTCTTATTTCTGAAATTTCAGTTATAGTCATGCAGATAATTTTTTGAATCTTAAAGCATTCAGCTAAATACCAGTTTTGAGAATGAACTCTCTTAACTTCTGAAAGGTTCTTATGGTTAAATGAAACACTGTTTTCTATTTCCCCCCTAATGCTATACCTATACTTTTTCAGAGCATTTTTTATCCTTCTCTGTTTTTGAAAATTCAAATAAAATATCTAGTTCCCATATATAATTCTTTCCTAAAAGACACAGTCACCATAAAAACACAGGAATTAGTTAGCCTAATTATTTATCTGTCGGAACCTGCTAACAGATGTATAGGCCACACGAGTTGATGGCTAATTAATTAGCAACTGATTTTCTTTCTTTTGTTGGATACAGGATTCGCAGGCCAGTTTTGATGTAAATGGAAATGATTTTGACCCTATGCCTCGATATGATGCCAGCAACGAGAACAAGTAAGACACTATGATACCCTTGACATATTCAGTCTGAGCCACCAGGTAGAAAGTACCAATTCATCTGTGAAACTCTACAAAACTTGATTCCTTATAAAACAGAGTGATCTGCATTAAAATCTTTGTGAAATACATATTTTTGTCTTTTCCATGCACACATATGACTCCTTGAAAGCATTTGAAACTATCTGAAAACATAAAAATTGGTCTGAGAGTTCTGGGCATGTGAAATGAACCAATTTCAATCACTTCGGGAGGCGGAATATATGGGATGATTTGCTTTTCTTAAATATAACTTCATTGAATTATTAGGGGGTTATTATGTGTTACAGTAGTCCTAGGTTCTGACTCTCTTGAACTTTGTAAATTTTTTTAATTGAAGTAGGCAAGTAAATGGAGATTGTTGCTTTTTCCCCCCTCCAACGATGTCTTTAAAACTGATGGAAATTTTTCATTTGGAGTTTAACTGAAATACAGAAGTGGGAATTCCGGCAGGTTGTATATCTGTTGCATGACTAGTTGGAGATATCTCAATGAATGACATATTTCCTCTTCAGAGTTCTGCTTTCTGATATTTCTCATTCCAACTCTGCTCTTTCGGTGTGCTCTGGTTAAGGCTTGGGGAAAATCAGGGAGGACACCTCACCTCAGGAAGTGAGCCACCTTTCTGCTCAGTGGATGGTTGAGGGCAGTTATTTGTTAGTAACATTTTCTTAGCTAGGTACTTGCCAGAAAGAAGCACCTTTCTGTGGAATTGCATCATTTGAAGGAAGTAGAATCCTACTTGTTGTCAATATGTTAACTATGCATTTTGTTTTCTTGAGGTTTGGGTTTGTTTTGGTTCCTTTTAATTGTGAAAAGCATTTAATAGTTTCTGCCAGCAAAAAAGTTGAAACCTTGTCCTTTACACAACTAAAATGCTTTAGGGGTTGTGTTGTTTCTTTCCTACAAACAAATTTTGTCCAGAAGAATGCAGCTGGTGAAAGCTGGGAGTCAGCTGCAAAACTTAACACTGATTTAACTGCAGAAACAAGCTAGAGCAACCTTGAATTACATTTTGATGGGAGAACCCTCTCCTGGGCAAAACCTTCATAAAGGCGGGGAAGGCTGTTACATCTTGATAGGACAGGTTGAAGAACAGGATCTCATTACTTGCCCTCTGCAAATACTCTGCAGCTGAGCTGTGGGTTTGCATCACAGCACATCTCTCTCTTCTGCTGTCTACTACACAACTATCCCTATACACACTTCAGGGACACATCCTCGCTCATCTGTGTGAATATGTTCCTCTTCTTGGACTTGGACTTGGGGCATAACAAGGGTGCACTTGGAAATTTCAGTGCACTTTCAAGGACTTCTGGGTGCAGCAAGAAGCCACATACCTGTGAAGTTGATCTTTTTCTTTGGCTGAGTACTGAAGTCACTTTCTTACAAAGCATATCCAGAAAAGGGAGTCTGCTTTCTGTTTTATTAGTAATTAAAGTTTTATAAAGGATGTAAATTTGGGCTGCTTCTTTTATCCCCGAGAGCCTAGGGGATTTTAGTTTTCATACCCTGCCTCCCCCTTAAGTACCTTCACTGCCCATCCTCCAAGATTCTTCGGTGAAATGTGGTGATAGGAGCACAGAAGCTGTGCTGTACTGAGCTTTGTAAGTGTTACTGGGAGGTGCAGTGTCAGTGTAGAGTCAGCTTTTGGGCACGAAGGATACATGAAACATGTTTTCAGTATAAGATTACTTGGCAGCCTAACCTCTTCTTAAAATTTAGAGGCTTAATGTTTCCAATTAGCAGACACACAAAGCATGATAATCAGCAACTAACCACCTTCAGTTTTTGCAGCTTTTGCCCTTTTTTCCTAGTTGCCCCTAGACTAAACAAGAACTAAACCACTTCACAGGTACTGAAAAACACTACTGTTAGCCGGTCCATATTTCTTGTATCTAAAATACCTTCAGAAATTGCAGCAGGAATTCAGGTTATCCAGCATATGTGGCCATTTGGCACTAGGTACTTAAGTTGTGTCAGGAAGTTGAGCTAAACATTCTGAAAGCCATTCATTACAAAAACTTCGTAATGTGTAGATCAGTTTGGTTGATTCCTGCTTCCTGCAGTAGCAACTGGACAGAAAAAATTGCATAATAGTGATTTGTGTTTATAATGAAGGTGGGATGTACAAATGTGTTGTTGTTTTCAAGATGATCTAGTTTATTCTGCTTCATTTTACAATCCAACCATAAGGGATGGAATGATAAAGAGCAAAAGGAATTGCTATTAAAATAAACAGGTGTCTGGGCAGCTCTGCATGCAGCTGTGAAACATCAGAGTATTGGATCTGTGTGCTAGCTTTTCACTTTTAATTAGAGTGAAGACTCTGTTGCTGAAGGCTTATTGGTGAGCAAAAAGGAGCAAGAAAATTTTAACTGTAGATTACTCTAGTGTGAGCACCAGAGTGGCACTTTTCAAAATTATATTTTGTAAGTTTTACGTTAAATCTTCTATTAGCTAAGGAGAACAGGAGGGTGGGAAGAAATATTAGACTAATCTTTCAAGGCTTGTAGTCAAAATGGGTGGGATGATAGTTTCTTTAACTACTATGGTATGTAGGCATACTGCCAAAAGTTTGCTTTGGTTTCTATAAATTGCCAGCAAATTGCAAAGCTTCTAAATGGTACAGACTTATACTACAGTTTCCTTTTGCTCAGAGGCAGTCAGCTGTGGATGAAGTAATTTCTGCTATGCAAGGCATCTTGTTTTGGTTTACTGCTTTATTCTTTTTCTGTTATTCCACTGCTATTTGTTAACATCTATGTTTATAAAACTAGGCATTATCAGTCACAGGACCATAACAGAATGCACATAGGATCACTGAAATGGTACTGTGCTTATTGTATAGCCTCAGGAATAAAACAGAAATGTTCATTGTGTTTTTTGATTTTGACCAAAACAAAAATTACTTCTTCTGTTTTGTAAGAAATTTCTTAGGGATGATATTTCAAAGCTTAGGTTTTACTATGGTGACGGGTACTTTTATAAGACAGAGGGACTTCTTAAAAAACTCCTTTAAATAATACCAGTTGACTTTAATGCAGTTGTTATTAAACTTACATAAGAAAAAGTAAAAGTGAGCTGTTATTTCTGTTTTGGAGATACTGAGTCACTCTTTGGATGCATCTTCAACATTTTTCAGTGATGCATTCCACTACATAAATAATTTATTCCAATAACCTCCTAAATTGCTTTTTAATGAGTGTAAGATTTTTGAGAGACAACAATTCTTGACGTTTAAAAGTTATTAGAAACAGAATCTCTTATGTCTAAACTTAGCAATATGGGGAGAACTTTACACCATTTCTCACAAACAAAAAATTAGTGAGTTGGTGAATTTCAGTCCTGTTTGATCCAACACACTGGCATTGTTTTGCCTTGACATCCATTTATGTATGATTCATTATTACTTTCCTTTGCCAGTCACATTAATGTAGATGCCCAATAAAATGCCAAAGTCTTAATTTTCTTCACAGAGTGACCAACTGCTAGTTTATACTCTCTGCTTATGGTGAAGGCCTGTAGTACATCCAGAGTCGTTTAATCATATTGGATACAAAATATTTGACAGTCAGATGAGCTCCTCTTTCCTCCTGGCTAGTCAAGAGAAGAAAATTGAAAAGCTTTATTATTGCCTGCTGTGGCACTGTTCAGTGCAAATACCTGAAGAATGGAGCAGAACAGAGAGCCTGAAGTCTCTCACTGGTGGCTTGAAAGATCATCTCAAAAAGTTCCCACAGCAGCAATGTGACAGAAAGGAATGGTGACAACTGGGAGTATCTTTCTATACAGTTTGAGTGCTGGTATGCACCTGTTGCTATTGATTTTAAATTTGCTGTATTACATTAAATTTGCTGCAGACAAAACAGAAGGGAAGATAAACAATACAGAGAAGCCCTGCTGCACCATCTTGTGCTTTCAGTTGAAGTAAGGTATCAGCTCTTAGATAAAGGCCTTTTTTCAGAGGAAATCTTGGGTTTGTTTGCTCTTGTTCTGTACTCCAGCTTTTCAACATGACATTCTCCAATTTCTGGAGGCTTAAAAAACAAAGCATGAAGTGATGTTGTCAACTGACAGTTCATGGTCTGTTTAATGCCAGAAAAGCACCTCTGATAGCACAGAAATACTCTTTAAGGGGGAGGTAATTTAGACTAGAGAATTCACTTAATATGTATATGTGTTTCAGATCAATAGAATTAAATGCTTACACCAAGTGTGGTATTGTTGATTCCAGGTACCAATGACTAAATGTCAGGTGTCTAGTGTATCTCTGTATCACTGCAAATTTCATGGATGTCAGTTATAATTCTTAGGAAACTGCAGATTTGGGATTATTTTCTCTAACTGGTGACATGCTCATTTGTGAAAACCAGGATCTGAACCAAACAGTCACAGGTCATTGGTACAGAAGCTGCAGTCAGTGACTGCAATCCTGATTTATTCTGTTTTGGTTGTATTCTGATTCTAAACTCATTGGTGTTATGCCAACAGCCTGCTATGCTGCAATTTTAGCAGATGTTAGTCATGAAGTAAGTTCAGTCTGTTTGAACTTATAGGCTGAGATGCCACATTTTACAAGGAGCATTGTTAGTGATTCATCAGCTAATCTCCAGGTTACAATCTAGTGACCTGTCATGGTTTAGAAAAAGTATTCCCCAGTTTACTGTTCCCACTAAATACTAAAGACCTTGTGTCTCTCCTTTTGCTTCTTCCTGCTCTCTTACAACGGGGCTGGAGAGGAGAACTGGAGACTCAGAAGGTGAAAATCGTTGGCTGAGATAAGAACAGTTTACTGGGAACAGCAGTGAAATAAGGAGACCAAGAATAATAACAGAGTGTGCAAGATAGGTGAACAATCCACACACAATTGCTCACCACAGAACCCAGCACCTGACCTCACAGTATTATAAGCCAGCAGTCTCACAAACAACACCCCTCTGAACAGCACTCCTCTCCCCTTCATGCCTCGAGGTGGTATCAAATAACCCACATCCCCTGCTGGCTGCTGCAAAAGTTAACCCTCTCCTGGCCAGAACCAAGTCATGACCCAACCAAGTGCCATGGGCGTAAAGGTTGCAGTGTAAAATTGTAAAAATAAGGAAGATAAACTTTACAGCTTGCAGAATTGTGCTGTGATGAAGTATAATAAATTTACAGATTCTTTTGGAACAATTTTTTCTTCACTTTCCATTTTAATTGTTACATAGAGTCTTTGGGTGCTATTATACAGCATGCTTATCATTGCCATACCTCAGGGGCAGTCATCATACATGCTTCATTTCTTCTCTCCCAGGGTGGAAGTGAAAACATGTGTGTAGAATCTTTTAGTGGAAAACTTTTTCTTGAAAGGAAATTGTTGTAAAAACATAAAGCACAAATCCTCACTATATACTGCGTTTGATAATGTTTTTCTTTTAATGCAAAACAGGTGTTTAACCTATGGGAAGAGATGAGGTGTGCATTAAAACAGAGCAGACAACAAACTAACAGTTGATGTTCTGAAGTCTCATGCTTTGCTGTTTCAGAATAAAATGTCTGTTCATTTGAAGTTTTCTGAAAGTAAGTGGGATCTTAGAATTGCTGGGAGCTGAGGACAACTAGCCAGGCTAGAGGAGGGGCAGTCTCTGTTAAATCAATTCACCTGCCCGTGATAAGTGCCCCTCATCACTGGTGTTTATGATCAGTCCTTGATGACAGCATTTCATATTGACAAGACATTAAAAAATCCATTGGACTACGAGCCTTGATTAAATAGTCTTTTGATCCAGGTTCCAGCTTCAATAGTGGAAAATCTCATAATGAAAGTTTTGTCAGACTGCCAAAAATTGTCTTTTTGTTAAACTCTTCTAATCTGCTCGTTATGTTATCACACTGTGTTACATAGTCAGTAACTGTGCGCCAGCCATAAGTGGTATAATTTATAATTTTTGAGAGGCATAGGAAAGACAATTCTTTCAGTAGTCGTTGAAAGTGAGAGAAGTGAAGCAGAGGAATAAAGAAAACCCAAATTCAGCTAGAATTACGGTTGAAAGATGAAAACAGTATTTTTTCTATACCCTGGTATCAGTCACTGAACAGTATTGTTTATTGCTTAACTAGTGTTGGAGGAACAGTGCTCTTTTTTATGATGGATAAGACTTTCATGGTCTCAAAACATTTAACCACAACACTTAAGGAAAGCCTTCTTTCTGTTTCTAATTACTGAAGTACCAGACAATGAGCTCACAAATAAAATTACGTTCTGAAGCATTATGCAACTGCTTCTAGTGTTTTTATGTAAATTACTGATCACAATGAGTCAGATATTCCCTTACAATTCAAAGTCAACAATAGGAGGGACACAGACTTTTCTGAATTCTTTTCTATGGAGAATTAGATGTGAAAGGTTTTTTCAGATGTTCTTTTTCCCAGTGTAGGTATTTTTTCTAAGTATGTGTCTGTATTTTGAGGTATTTTGAACTTAGCAGGGGAGAATTTGCGGCTACAATAGGCTAGTTTTTATGTTGTAAAATGGTAAATCAGTTTCAAGTTGCATGCACGTATACTATACATCTGAATAGAATTTGAGAGCACAAATAATTTTTCTGTGCTTTCCGCTTTTCAGACATTATAGGTATTGGTGAAAGTTAGAGTGGATCCATGTTGCATATGTGGTAATTGATTTTTCCAGATGATTTCACAGTTAGCAAGTCAAAGGTAGTGCAAAATGTGGTTCATTGAGACTTTTCAGCTAGCACAAGTATATCATTGATTACCCTTCTAATGTTTGTGGCATCAAGACAGAGCTCTAATTATAGGTTTGATAAAGCAATTGCAAATCCAGTGTCAAAAGCTTTTAAATTGAGGCATTTTTATAAATACCATACTATTAATGGTTGAACTTTGCAAATTTATGATAGAAACTAATGTCTTAATGGCATTACTGGGGGGGGGGTTATAAGAAATTTTCAGATGTTGCTTTTTTACAAATGAAAATATGTGCATTTATAAGGTTACTGCTGTTGGCACCTTTATTTTTATAGCTTTAATTTATGCTTCTGTGATTCTATAATTTGTCTTAAAGATACTGTCAGACTATTACCTTAGATACTTTATCAAAGTCAGATTTCTCTCTTTAAGACTAATTACCATTTTTTCCTTTTCCTGAAGGAAAATAATCAAGATAGAGAAATTCAGATGTCGAAGTAAAGGAATGGATATCACAGATGTAGATTATGTTTAAGAAATATGTTTAACCTGGTTTAAAAATTATTGTACTGCTATACAGACTCAAAGCAATCATCAAATCTGTGGTAGAAAACTGAGGAGGAGACTATGGCTTGTTTACTTAGCCAAAATGTGTGATGGTGAGGCTGTTGGCTGGGTTTGTCAAGGAGTGGCAAAGACAGTGTAGTGATAAGATATGTTTTACTTCTCCTTTCAACCCAGACTTATGTCCCTGCACTTCTGTCATTAAGACTACAGGCACATCAGGTGAACAGCTGCTAACTTGTTCTGCACTGAAGTGAGCGTGTGAGAGTTACACTTCTTATGTTGAAACCCTTTTTCCAAGTAAAAGGAAACTTTGCTCCTACTGAATCAATGACATAAGTTTCATTAAAAAGCAATTATGGACACAGATAAAAGTACTTGAACTTATTGCAACAATTTCCTCATTTGTCTTTGAAATGAATCTTTAAGGAGAAATGGAAGGTCTATTTAATGCAGAACAGCATTAAACGCATCAAATGAAATTTAGGATTAAGCACAGTACAAATCTTGCACCATGCAGTTGAAATTCCATGCAGAATTGAAAATGGGTAGGAAGTGTGTCTCTGAGCTGGAATATGGTGCAGATACAGAGTTACATAATCTTAATTTTTTAAAAATGTTGTCACAGCAGTTATCCATGATGAAAAATAAAGTATGCAGACTAGGTGAAGATTCATCCATGACCTGTGTGCACATCACTGCATTGTTCCTAATTTTTGTGTTGTGACTTTAGGATCCTTGCATCTGTCAGTATCTTCGTTCTATGAAAGAAAATTTTCTCTAAGAGGGCTCCCCTAAACTGTTACTGGGATCTCCAAAGGCTTCCAGGCCTTATTTTCCTGCCAAGGAGATCTAAGCATGAAACTCCAGATTTGCATTCTTGTAATTGTAAGATACTTTTCATTTCTGCCTAGGTGTGATTTCAGTAGAACTGATTCAAAATATTTTTGAGAAGTTTTTGGTTTCTATTTCATTGGTGCTTTCATTACACAAAAGTGTGGAGATTTTAAGTAAAAGGAGGTGGCTCAAGCACCTGAGATGTCCTCAGATGATACAGATTGGTGTCAGTGTGGATGAAAAACTTGAATCAGAATATACAGTGACTGATAATATACTATCATACAAATCTTGTGTAGAAGAAACAGAGAATGGAAGATAAGATATCTATGTACAGAATGTATCTGTAACAGAGCAGGCTCATGGCCATGAATTTAAGGTGATCAGTTCTTAAAAATAAAGGGAAGGCAGAACATAGATGGAAATCTTAAAAACGGAGGAGCAGAGAGGAGCAGACCTTCCCTATTTGCCAAAAGGCGAGCTGTCAGGGAAGAAAATTGGCCTGGTGTTACAGGGAGCTTTTGCAGGAAATCAGATTAAAAAATAGGTTTTATGGCCCTTGGAAGAAGGGACAGACAACTCAGGAAGAATACAGTGATGTTTGGTCATGAAGAAAGAAAATTAGAAAGGTGAAACCTCACCTAGAGCTCAATCTGGTTACTGCTGTAAAAAGTAATAAAAGATGTTTTTATAAATACATTAAGAATATAAGGAAGGGCAAGGAAAATCTCCATTTTTATGGACCTCACAGGGAATATCACCAATGATGAGGAAGAGGTTGAGATACATAATGGCTTCTTTCGCTCAGTCTTTAACAGTAAGGTATTCAAACATGGAGCTTTTGTGTAGTTGCTGATCCCATAGTTGCTGTGCTGGTCCATTTGTCTTTGTAAAGCATCACATAACTGGCAGGGCAATGGAGGTGGAAAAAAAAAAGAAGAAAAGTAGGAAACCAACTTTACTCCTTTGGTTCCTTTAACTCATATAATTTTGGGTATTATATGTAACAACAGCAGATACATTTGTTAGAGGTATTTGTGGTATCTACAGATATATAGGACACTTCAAATACATAGGAAACTATCTCCAAAGTAGGTCAAGGACCCCTGAATACCTTAGAAATCAACTTGGCAGCTATAAGAACAAATGGATGAAAATCTTAAACCAAATAAATTACATCACTTGGTTTCTTGATGCTCAATTAGGTTGCAGTATCAAGTCTTCTAATTCACAAGGCAAACCTCTACCATAGGCAAGCAGTAATGTGGAAGAAAACATTCTTGCTTCTCATCAAAACAGTCCTGCCTCTCACTGGCTTAAATGTAGTTAGCTAGCTTGTACAGTATTGCTAAGAAACTGCAGTCCAAGTTTTACTCCTGGCTTTATTTACAGATGTTATATGGTGATTTGCTTTTAGAAAAAAGAAAAGTTGTAGAACTTATTTTTTTTTCTGGAAGTTATCATTAAGATGTGGCTATTCAAGTAGAGGTGTTTCTTTCGGTCTCAGATTTGCAGTTCAAGCTCTCAGTACCTCTTCAGTAGAATGAGAATAGAAGTGTCTTCTTACGTCTGAAAAGTATTACTTTTTTAGGGCTTCAGATGTTATAGTAAGAGAGATGAAATGCATGCATGAAATGCATCAAATTTGCCTGGTTTAATTAATCACTTTTTCAAAAAACAGATGACAAACTGCTTCACCTGTATCCATCTCAACCAAAGATCTTCTTATTGTGCAGATAACATAGTGCAGCCATTATATAGTAACCTTTCCCAAGTACAGGAGTGTTCACTTCAGGTGGTACATTGGGAATTTTCAGCAGTAACTTTCTTACAAGCTTTATTCATTGTGTCCAACACTGTGTTTTCTAAGGATATCTTGGGTAAATATGGATGGCCTTTCTTTGGAATAGCAAATACATAGCATAGCGAAAATAATAATTTGTGTCATGTTCCAGTTCATACTCTAAAGTTTTCAAAGACTATTGAAAATTGTAATAGATCATTGACTTTGGATAGCCATCTATTCAGAAAGTGATAGCAGTTCATTAGCAAAAGAAGAAATAAACCAGAAGATAAAATTAATAGGAACCATTCATAAAGCATACCAAGAGTTTCTGATTTGTGTAAGGCAACATTGCGAGTGACACTAATTTGGCTTGTAATCTCAGGCCTTTGTAATCTGAGGCCTCCTAATTAATAGGAATTAATCCTATTCCCAAATAAGGATTAATTTTAGACTCAAAAGACATTAACAAAACCTTAAACTATGCTCATTATCCATATTTTTTATGCAAAGAATTACTGTGAAGCATCATTTTCCAGATCTCATCCTGAATATACTTATGTGAAGGTAGGTAGAAATATTCCATTTTTGAGATGAAGAAGGGTAAATTAAAGTGAAGTAAAATATTGTTAAAATAATGTAAGAAGCTGTCTGCAAAGATTTTTGCTCATTTAAATACACTTACTTTTGTATTTTTCCACTTAAATGACAGTTTGTGTCAAGCTGTACAAGAAAACTGTACAGGGGCAGCCATATGCCCACCTTTATTCCTTCTCCCCAGAGAAGCAAGGTGTTTCTATTTTGTGGGAATACTGTTGATTTCAGCTAGAGAAACCTGAAGTCCTGGATGACCCAATACAGGTTACTCTACTGCTGTCATCTTCTGGCAGTATTAATACATGAGAGAGGGCCAGTATCTCAAACATGGAGGAGATGTACTGGGATGTACAAACTTATTCTCTTTGTTACTTTTAGCAGTTGCCTTGGGAAGTTTCAAGGATACCTTTATCGGGCAAGAGTATGGTGTTACCCTGCTGCTACTCAAAGTTAAGCAAGTAATTTATTAGGATACTGCAAAATCTTCAGGATTGTATTCTAGTCATTGAGACTGTCGCAGACAGGAACAGAGAATTTAATTATTGTATTGAACCAGTGTAAAGAATTAGCTAAATAAACTATTTTTTAAAAGTACTTCCATTTTTTTTCTTGTATAAAAACACATTCCTGATTTTGTCCTTTTCCCCTCATTAAGATGTGTAATCTAGTTGTTCCCCATACTATTTTGCTACCCAAGATTTGAACTTGGGCTTTGTTTGTCCTTTTTTCTCTATGTCATGAGCAAAGTGATAAAGCTATCGAATCTCAGAGATTAAGAATGAGAAAAGTGTAGACAGGTATTTGGTTCTTCCCAAATGTTTATGCTACAGAATCACAGGATTAACTAGGTTGGAAAAGACCTCTGAGGTCATAGAATCCAACCTATGATCCATGCCACACTGCCAACTAGACCATGGCACTGAGTGCCATATCCAGTCTTTTCTTCAACACCTCCAGAGACAGTGATTTCACCACCTCCCTGGGCAGCCCATTCCAATGCCTCATCACTTTTGATGCCTCATCACTTGCCTCATTTAGTTCTTCCTAATGTCCAGCCTAAGCCCTTCCTGGTGTGTCTTAAGACTTCGTTCTCTTGTCCTGTTGCTGTTGCCTGGGGGAAGACGCTGACCCCCTGGCTACACCCTCCTTTCGGGAAGTTGTAGAGAGTGATAAGGTGTTCTCTGAGCCTCCTTTTCTCCTCTGTTCTTTAGGCTGTACAAAAAGAGACTCCCAGAATTGCTTGTAACCTCCTTGTTCTAGGATTTTCCACCCTTTCTACAGCCTCTCAACCAACCTGCATTTGGTCATAAAAAGAACTTTTTGCTTGTATGGCAAGGGAGTCTTGAAGTCTAAACAGCCTCATATGTTTCAGTTTCAAAAGTAGACAAAGTAGTGCTTTTCATTCGGTGTGTCTAGGTAGTCATGTACTCTTCCAAGGTAGCTTTGATGTTATTATTGAACAGTTTTAATTCCAGAGCACAGTAACTAATCTGTACAGCTTTTACTTGCAATTTGCTTTAGTGACTTAAGAACAAGAATTGGATTGTCCACTTTAAGAAGGTTACTGTAGATAGTTAGTATGAAGGGCAATAGGAGAAAAAAAAGATCGGCTGAAAGTTTTGCTGATCCTGGTGATTGAACTGTTTTATTTCTTCCAGAATTTTTTTTTCCTTCCAGAAAAGAGCTGAATAAAAATTTTCCCTTGGATTAAAGCAAATTAAGACAGCTATAATTTTTTTTAAAATTTTTATTGCATTTAACGATATATTTGGCTAAATATATTATTTGCTGATTTTGTTTGATACTTTTTATTCTACATCTTATTTCATTTGCTCCATCAGACCATCTATTCATTGTTTACTTTGAAAATAAAAAAGACATGTTTGTTTTATATGTTCAGTTAATTTGCCCACTCACAAAAACAAAACTGTAAAATGCTAATTAAATTGTAGAGGCATATTCCTTTCCTAGGCTTGTATCAGAACTTCACACTTGTTACAAATTAACTGCTAATAGCTAACAAATGCTAAGAGAGTGGCAAGTCAGCATTGCTGTTGTCCATGCTGTTAAGTTTAAAATTTGCGTGTCTGACGTGTGAAATGTTCCATGTGTTTGTTTTAATGCTGTCATCTTTGATTTTGTGAGAAATATATGAGATATTTTCAAGTTGTTCTAAAAGCAACTTCCCATAATCATGCAAAAAGTCATTAGCCCTGGGGACGTTGACTGGAGATCTTCCAGTCCTGTGCTGTAACCACATTACAGCACCGTGATGCTGAGAAACACTATCCTGCCTGTGATGACACCCAGGTCTTTGGCATTTTTTCTTGATATCGCACATTGAAGATTTGTGTAACTTGTTTTTCATATTTACTCTGTCATCTTTCTCCACTGTTAATATCCAAATATCTCTCCTTTGGGAAGTAGCTGTATTATTGCTATTTTTCAGCTGTAGCAGATTATGTTTTAAAGGCAAAAGATTGATATTTTACTTGCCCATGCTTTTAATGTGTGACAGTTCCTTTTTATGTCCTTATTCAGATGTTCCTAGAACAGCATCCCAACCTAGTGTCAGTTTGAAAAGTGTTTTTCACCCTCCAGATTATTAGAGAACACTTATATATGAACAGTTCTAAAATAATTTTTTTCGGCGCTATAGAAAACATTTGTCTGGGGTTCAATAAAGTGCATTTCTGATGTTTGCTGTTAAAACATATTTTTTCTCCAACTGTTATTACATTGTAACCTTTCAGGTACCACATTTCCTGTTGAGGATTATGTTGCAGTTTTAGAGACAAAATTGAATACATTTGAAAGTTTAACTAAAGAAGAGTTTTGCAAAAAATAAATTCCAACTCAGTTATTTTCCTACAAATACCAATAGCTACCCAAATTTCCATTCTTTTTCTTTCCATAGGATTGAAAACTGTTATAACATTTTAAGTTCCTTTATTCCTATAATTTTCAGTCTCCATCAACCACGTAGTTTAGTTCATGTTACAGGTTATGTTCCTGGGATACTGCTGTAATTTTTAATAATTACTAAGTTGGATTTTTATTTTTTAGTACTAATGGATTGTCTTTATGCATAGGAAGTTTCCTCCTCTGAGAAAAAGGGCATCTCAAGTGATGTGAGCAGAACTGATGTTGTGCACATTATTTGGCCCTGGGGTAACCAGCATGTTTGATGATACAGTGGAAATCTGATCTTTTTGACAAGGTCTGGTGAATGTAGTTAACAATCTAACAGGTATCCATTTGGAGCCAAGGAGAAATTAGAGCTGTTTGTTCCATTCTTCTCCATACAGCCTCCCTCCGGGTGTGGCTTCTATCCATTCACTTTCTCAACTGAAAGACCTTCCTCCCATGACTTCTTCCCAAACTTGGTACCCATGAGGGATTTCTTGGCAATGCAGTCTCCATCTGGGAATCTGCAGTTTAGCCGCATGCCTTTCACCAGGCAGAGAATGATTTATTAATAAATTATGTGCACTAAGCTGATGTCTGCAGGTATTTTTACATTTCTAGAGTATAGTCACATGTGCTTTGATGTTTGGTGATAACACCTCAAAACTTGCATGTGACACCTAACAAAATAATAATGAAAATAACGGATGTTTGGATATAATGTCTAGTAAAACTTTTTAAGACAGGTCTTTTCATTTAAATACTAAGACATTTTTAAAAGACATTACTTCAAACACAGGGCTAGAAGACTATTTGAAAATACTTGAAAGTAAGGATCTTTTAAAAACTTGTTTTCATCTGTGATTTTTGAATTATTTACTTCAGGCTTTTCAAAACAATTCTGTAAATAGATAAGACAATTTATTTGCCAATTAAAGTCAAGCAGGCTTTTTTCAAATGAAGAAGAATTAGACTTTAAAATTAGTCTTCGTAGGAAAAATAAACTTAAAATTTAGTGAAGTTCTTGAAAAATTCTCTGGTCAAGTTTGGCAACCAAATAATGAATTGTGACAGATCAATAGGAAATTAGTTGAGATAATGTAATTGTGAAATCTTGATCCAGCTTTAGAATTAATCATTTTCCAACTTGTCAGTTTGATTTTGTGAATAAAGATTACACTTTTCTCATTGGTTATGTATATCTTACTTGTCAAATAAACTGAATTATATTCTTTGACATTTTAGCAGTTTAGCATTGATCATTTATATTGCTTTTTTGTTTGTTTCTTATCTTTTTTCCATAGTCCTATTTGTTGTTGTTCTTGATTTGCATTAATCCATTCCAAACAAGTCATCTTAATGTCTCCCATCTAAGTTTTATCTTAAAAGGGTAAGGGGGAAAAATTATTCTAATAATAATGAGATAAGGAATTACTCTACCCAAAATAAACTGTACCAAGGGAAAGCAGCAGTGATTCTTGTCTGTAAGATGAGCATCAACTTTAATTAAAAAGCACCTGTGTTCTCCAGATGCGTGTGTGAGCAAGTCTGTTATCCACCACCAGGAGAAGACTGTGTACACAACTGAGCTCAGCTAGCCTGCTCTGAAGTGCTTGCTGTGTAGTTTTCTATTTCTCCCTTTGACTTAAACTTCTTTCTTTTTGGCTACCCAAGTTTTATATTATCTTTCTGTCTATGTCTTACCAACTCCCCATCTCTTTTGCTGTCTGGTCTGAAACTCTGTATCTCCCCCTCATAACACCTCTCTAAAGTTCCCTGCCTGCTCCATTTTGGTTGTGTCACATTTCTGCAATAGAGCTGCTTAACTCACAAGGATGAGGACATGAGTAGAAAACACCCTGTGAAACCCATGTTAAAGGCAAAAACCACAAACATAGGGGGCAGCTCTCCTGACATGGGGACAATATGAATGGCCACTGTCACCTTTTAGAGCACATAGATCAGGGCTAGGCAAAGCATCCCACTGTGGCTTTGCACAGTGGGGAAGGGGGTGAGCAACCACAGGACGTTTCGTGTTTTCCTTCAGTAGCTTCTTAAAATTAAATACTTGCAGCTCAGCTCTGCTTCCAGGCACAGAGCATACTTGTGATGTGAAGGGTGCTTCTGACATTTTTACTGCTCCCACAACCTGCAAGCAGGCTTGCAGGTTGGCTCAAGGCAGGACCAAGATGTGCCTAAGCTTTGAGCATACCTGGCATATAGTCTTAGCCTCACCTCTAAACAGCAGTGTGGGCAGTGGTGGAACCTCATCTTCCTCATGGCATATTGTGTGTGTTGGAGGTTGGATGGAGATACACATACTAGCAATAGGAGTGGTTGTTAGAGAATTCTGGACAAAAATTTTGTTTAAATGTAGAATTTTGTTCAAAATTGAGAACTGATAGCTAAGACTTTCTGTTCCTGTGAATTATGTATCATTGTTTTATGTCTTTGTTACAAACTGTGAGTGTTTTCAGTAGGCAGAAAGAGTTTAAAGTGATTGTGGTAATGTTAAAACATGTCTGGAGAAATATTTTAACATGGGTATAAATTATTGTGAGGGATTAAATAAAAGGAAGGACATGGTGGATAGGTGTTCATTTAGCACCTGAAGATAAGCAAAATCAAAGCCTTTAATCCCAATGGTTTGTGCTTACTTGGAAAAATGTTTGTCTGACTGCAGGCATGGAACCCGTTGTGCTGGAGAAGTGGCAGCCACGGCAAACAACTCACACTGCACAGTAGGAATCGCCTTTAATGCCAAGATTGGAGGTATGTGAAACAATCTCCCACAGAAGAAAAAAATGTGACCAAAGAGCCATTTGTGCTAAGTGTTGCATTCAGACCTTTCTCAACAAGAGAAGGAGAATTGCATGAACAAGCCTCACTGTGTTAGCTAGTAAAGCTTAGTTGTAGAGTGATCATTCAATATCAATACTAAAGGAGCTTGTCTGTAGTGGCCCTTTCGCAGTGCTTTCTGGAACACTGCCTCCCAGTACACATCAAAAAATAGCAAGTCAAACTTTTGATGAAAACATGACCCTGGAATTAGGACACCAGGGTTTTCTCACAGATTCAGAGCTCTTAAGTGATGAACTTTGACAAACCATAAGTAAAAGTACACATTGGTAATATTGCCTTGCATATTGATCCCAAATGAAACACTTTCAAAACGTAATGTATTTTTTGGTTGTTTGTCTGTAGTTTGTGAGAATCTTCTTTTGATCTCTGTGGATGGTAAGATTATTGCCTGAAAATCAATGTCTGATCACGTATTTTTGTTTATTCAGCTAAGAGGTTTCAGTTGTTTTCTGTGAATTCTTAGTCACTGGCTGTTCAATTAATGTCTTTAGCTTAGTTTGTGGCAATGATTATCAATGTCATCTGCATGTCTCCTGGGATGTAACCTGCCTATGACAGATTGCAATACTTCCAGTGAAGTTTATTCTGAACTTTCAGCAAAGTCATGGGATTGGTATATTGGCTTTCAGCTGAAAGACCCAGTTTGTAGCTCAAACTCATTAACTGTTGCCTTTCGAAATAGAGCCTAAGATAAAGCCCATCTGTGAAAACAGAAATATGTTTACCTATTTGTACACCAGACAACAGTTCAAAAACATGAGCAGGCAGAATTGAGACCATGTTTCCATCATTAAAAATACTGCATCTGTTCTCTGCTGGATCAGTACAAATTTGATCCAAATCAAGTGTGACCACAGATGCATTTCAAATTACTCAAAGCATGCAGCATCATCCTCACATCAGCTTTCTGTTTCCCTGCTGGATGAAGAAAATTAGGGTAGGTAGTACCAGATCTGGGATAAGGTTACAGTGATGCAGAAAAAAAAATTCCCCTCAGGTGAAGAGCCTTCCTGCACAAAGTTACCCTGTCAGAGTGGTTTAGAAAATCAGTACTGGTCAAGTGAGGGAGTTTGAGACAGATGAACAGGTTGTCTCATGTGAACATGGCATTTAACCATGCAGTTATGCTATGAAATCTGTTGAGTTGTCAAAGTAAAGTCAGAAGAGAGTTAGTGCACTGATGGAAATAACAGATGCCTTCTAGTGAAGGCAGAAGTGGAATTGTCTCACAACCTGCAACAGCTTTGATATGGCTTTGAAAAGTTCTCCAGAAGTAACAGTGGCATCTTAATAATTTATTAATTATTAAGCATTAGAAATGTGCAATAATAAATACCCTCCAGTCATATTAGCTGACTCACTGTCTTTTCTAAATGTACTGTAAGAACTGATTCAGATGGACACAGTATGCAGGTAATAGAAACAGTAAAAACTAAATATGTGTGCCTTTTTATTATTTATTCTTAAAAGAAAGCTGGAAATTGGTAACAGTGTATAAACCTCACTTGAGGGGCCACCTTTTAAAAGGATCAGCATTTGGAAATAAGAGTTCAGAAAGCTCAACAAATAATCTGCAGAAAATCAGAGTTAAAAGGAAGTTACAGGGAAAGTAGGTGAAGCTTCCTCTTCCACTAGGTGAATTTGTTTAAGAGCTTTTCTGCTGCTGACCTCTACTTGACCTCTACCTCGTTCCATTCCTTCAGAACAGCCATAAGCTACACATGTAAATATATAGTGGTTGTATTCCCTCTCTACAGGCCAGATGGAGTATAAAAATTCTGAATCATATCATGCTGAACTAGTGTTCAGCTCACTTGTTTCCCAGGGATTTAAAGGCCCTCCTGGGGTATTCTTGGAGAAGAAACTAGAGTTGAGGTAAAGCAATTACATTCTCCTTATATATAGGAGCACCTGCTGACAATGATGCTGGATTTGCTCCACCAAGATAAGTATCTTTTATTTCCAACTGGAAGGCATTTCTGGACACATAAGGGATACTAAGGATATCGAGCAAAAGGCAAAAAAAAATCTGTCCCACCAATATGCCATAAAATACTAGCAGTTGGACAAATCCACTTAATGATCTTTCTGATGGGAAATTGTTAATAAGATATCCATTAATAATGCAAATTTTCTTCTAAATGTGTTTGTACTCCTTGTTTATTTTCTAAACATTTAAGAACCTCTGATGACCAAGTTTCTTAGAAAGTTTTTTTAAATGGTGTAAGTGAGATGTAACCTCTAGAAAAGAAAATTCTAGTAAAATTGCAATCTGGGTCTTCAAGCTTTTTACAGATCATGACAAGTTTCTTATAAAAAATTAGGGTTTCTGTGTAGCTAAACCACAGGTCCTTCTCACTAAAAGACAAACCAGTGCACCAAAGGGATGAATCTTTTTTTTGAGATTTAAACTCTGCAATAATCACACAAAACAAATTACCACATACAGAGCTTTTGAGACTTTTTATAAGAAGGGTTGGTTAGCTTGCTGTTATTATTGCAAACTGATTGTGGAAGTTGTAAAACATCTGTAGGGATTTGGGTGCTTAGTTACTTGGCGGGGCTCAAGTCCTGATGGGAAAACAGTTACACTGAATTATGGCACAACAGATGTATATTGTCTTCAGTTGACAAGGATTAGTTCAGCTGTTTCTTTAAGTTTAAGTCAGATGTTGAATAAAAGCAAGCATTTTAAAATAAAACTTCCTTTCAGCTCAGTTTTGCATGTTTCCTGTGATTCATTGAAAATTTGTTCTGAGTAAAAAGCCACTTATATTTTGCAATTACTGCAAATGTTAGAAAAAGTTTATAGAGCCCTGAAGTCTTGGAACAGTCTGCAAACACAGTCTGCTAATTGCCTTTTGGATAGCTTTTGTTGTTCTATCACCACACGCCAAATGCAGTTTGGAGGATGTGTGATCAGCAGACTTAACCACTGCAGACATTGGGGGCAGGGATAGGAAGACAGGAAGGCAGGCAGGCAGGAAGGCAGGCAGGCAGGCAGGCAGGAAGGAAGGAAGGAAGGAAGGAAGGAAGGAAGGAAGGAGCATTATTTTCATTGCAAATATCCAGTGAGATGCCTGTTGTTCAAAGTCATCTTGCACAGAATTACAGAGTCATTTAGCTTGGATAAGACGGAGGTCATCAAGTCCAACCTTTGACTGATCACCACCACCTTATAAACTAGACCGCAGCACTAAGTGCCATGTCCTGTTGTTTCTTGAACACTTTCAAGGATGATGATTCCACCACCTCCCTGAGCAATCTGCTCCACTGCTTAAACAACTTATTCAGTGAATAAATTCTTTCTGATGTCCACCCTGAACATCCCATGGTGCAGTTTGAGATTGTGTCCTCTCATCCTGTAGCTGGTTGCCTCAGAGAAGAAGCCAACCCCTACCTTACTATTACTTCTTTTCAGACAATAGTAAAGAGCAATAAGGCCTCCCCTGAGTCTCCTTTTCTCCAGGTTAAATACCCCCACCCTCAGCAGCTCTTCACAGGACTTACCCGCTAGACCCTTCATCAGCTCTGTTGCCCTTTTCTGGACAGGTTCTAACACCTCAATGTCTTTCTTGAAGTGAGGGGAAATGTAACTCCAGATGCGCCTTACCAGGGCCGAGTACAGGGGGACAATAATTTTCCTAGTGCTGCTGGCCACTATTCTTGATGCAGGCGAGGATGCTATTGACCTTCTTGGCCACCTGGCCACACTGATGGCTCCTGTTTAGCTGGCTGTCAACCAGCACCGCAGGTTCTTTTCCCTGGGCCACTTTCCAGTCAGTCAATCCCCAGCCTGTAGTGGTGCATGGGGTTGTTTCGACCAAAGTGCAGAACTTGGCGCTTGGCCTGGTTGGACCTCACACAGTTGGCCTTGGCCAGCAACTTCGAAGCATGTCTGTCCATTGCTGGCTACAGAGAACAACACCTAAGTCACAGTCTTGTCTGCATTTTAAAAGCAGACCACTTCACCTTTTGGAAAAAAAAAAAAAAAAAAAGGTATTAATTACTTTAGGTGCCAGTGGCAGCATTGTTCATTAGTTAAATATAATAGTTAGACTTGTTAACAAAGTCATAAAGCTTTCAAAACCAGTGTACCTTTATTGTCTTTATTCAGAACTAGAGAGATACTTTAATATGTTTTAAAGAAATTGAGCACAGAACTTCCACCCATCATTAATTTTCTGTGATTATGCAGAAGAAAATAAAATCCTAGAATCCCAGAGTTGGTTTAATTACTCTTTTTTATAAAGCAAAGTTCACAGTGAGATCACAGTTTGTAGAAGTTTATTATCTCACAAAACATAGGCAACTTTTGTGTGAACTGAGAAATACAATCACTTTTCATTTATTTGAGTCAGATAGAGTAAGGAAAAGAGGGTCTTCTTTCAACAAAGCACTTCCTATGCCTCTTGTTAACTGGAAGTCTTGGTAAACACACAAGTTTCTTTAATTTGAGCTCATAAGTAAAATGCAATGTGTCTATAATTAAAAATATGTAAATTTGGCATTTAAATAGGAGTGGCCTTTTAAAGGGAAAAGAGCATCTAACTTATAAATTGAGGAAGTGATCATCCCTCTATCATACAACTTTATTAAATTTTAATTTAATATTTAGCCTCCCTTTGATCACATGTCAGACTAGCTGTGTGTACGTCTTTTTTCTTGTTTAGGTGAAAACTGGCATTGATGGTTTTCTCAGATTTAACCACAAAGTCTTACAGTTAGGAAAAAAATATAACTTCCATCTTTTCTCAATTTTCAGATTTTAGCATACTACCTTCAGTCTAGTAATCTTAAAACATCATGAAGTGCTGGCACATTGACTTGTCCAAACCCACATGAATGGATTCTTTTAACATAAGAATTTCAGATTATACCTCACAAAATTTTCTTCTGTAAGAGAAGGATGCTCACCATATTGTAATTTCAGGTTGAACAATGTAACATATTTGTTCATAACCTCTTGTAATTGCTGCACTACAGTGTGTGGTAATCGTTCTGTACACAAGAGAGTTCTCCCCAGTTTCTTCCTTGCAGCCCCATGCAAGGTTACTTGTCTGTAGGGATTCTTTCATTGCATCTGTTAATATGATTAAACTGTGAATGACTCAAGGAAGGTGCTTCAGTTTCACTGCAGTATAAAAGGAGAAGGAAAATCAACTGTTATTTTTAAGTGACATAAAAACATTTCAAGGTTCAAGTAATTTTTAAAATTTTATTTAGCCTAAAGCTTTCTTGTTGAAGTTTGAATGCTGTATAGTGGATAAATTACTTGCATATAATTTTTAAAATTTGAAGAAGGATGAAAATATTAATATTTTTTATATTTTTTCCATCTAGAGACATTCGGGAAACAGATACCCAAACAGATTGTTGTTGTTTTTTCATTAATAACAGTAGGAATTTTTGTAATTATTATGTTCAGTGTCATACACAACAATTTTCTTGGGTCGGGGGTGGAAAAAGTAACACATTGGTTTTGTCAGTACAGTTCATTGTATTTTTCATTCTGAAGGTGTACGGATGCTGGATGGAGATGTGACAGATATGGTAGAAGCAAAGTCTTTAAGTCTTAATCCCCAACACATCCACATCTACAGTGCCAGCTGGGGGCCTGATGACGACGGTAAGACTGTGGATGGACCTGCTTCTCTAGCACGTCAGGCCTTTGAGAACGGCATCAGAATGGTAGGTTGGCATCAAAGGGCATTGCCTGGGTCTGCTTTCATGAGCACGTGTAAGGGTACCTGTGCCCAGTGCATGCAGGTGCTCAGCATGGAGAAAGGCAAAGGACTTGGAAGGAAAGAGGAAAACTTCTTTTGCATCAAACTAATAACGTATTTTCCTTTTGTAGTGACCTGATTTTTGTAGTCTTACCTGAAGTATCAGCTCTGTTCATTTTCAACTGGAATACATCATCCTCAGTGTCTTTTAAAACTGCTAGGAAGTAGTGATGTAATTAGAAATAAATTGACTGAGATATGCTACTTTGTACATAAGTACCAACTCATCAAACTGGAGTTGCAAAGAAATTTTAAAGCAAAACCTTTAACTGTGATTCCTTCTTTCTTCATCTCTGTTTTGCTTTGTTTTGCGTGACTTCTTAATGTAAGTTAGGTGATTCTAATACAGAGTTGGGGGCAAAAAGAGGTCTATACCCATGGTTCTTTTGCCATTTATGTCTGATCTCATACAACTTAGAATACTGTGATGAAGGGGACACTAATGGAACTGCAAGGATGCAGGGGATCTTGCTCAAGATAGTTTAATGTTTAAATACATATATGTGTTTGTTTAAATGCCGTATTTCATGTAAGGGAGACAACTGTGAAAAGTTCAGCCTGAATTTCTGTACCAGAAGGACTCAGTCATTTCCTCATTGAAATCTCAAGTTCTCAAACTGGGGATAAATATATGGAATAACTTGCCAAGAGCATAGATCTTGCCTGCAAACATTATTGTTCCACTGTTATTATTATAGCAGTAATATGAGAAGATAACCTACAGAGCTCAGATGAATTTTATTTTACCAGCATATTGTTCTGTATGTGAAATAAGCACCAGTCCATAGCAAAAACATAGCATTTAATTTTTTGAGGTAGGCTTTTTCTGATAACAGTTTAGAAAAAGTTTCGTAAATTTTTTTAAAGAAATAATAGAAGTCATATTTGATACAGGTCAAACTATTATTTTTAGAATTCAACTTTTATCTCGTTTTATCAAACTTTGTTCTGCCTGAAGTTGCCCATGAAGAATTGAATAGATCTAAATATTTCTATATATTTTGATATTTTATCTGTCTCTGACTATGAAGGCTTCTTCATTTCTACTCACGAAATAGAAGTCCTTTTTAAAATTTACATAAAAATACATTGATAAGAAATATAAAACATTTAAGGCTAACCTCTAATTTTCATTCTTTATAATATAATATAGACTGAAAGATTATAAATGCATGTTGAAATCAGCACCTTCCCTGTTAGGGTGTTTCCAAACCAAGAATTACTTCAAGATAAACCTGTTCTCTTTCTTTTTAATAAATCATGTCTTTCTGTATTCAGAAAAAGGTACTTTATCCACATTTCCTTACACTGTCATAAGCAGCGTCATTTTAAAAGATGAGGCAAGTGGAAGAAGAAAAGATGAATTTTCTTTGACAAAATATCCCAGAAATGGGCTCATTGTTCAAGGTCATGATTACATATTCAGCCAAACAGAGATTTCCCTAAGGAATCACAATAATTGTGCAATAATAATAGGCTGACAAAAATGCTCATTATGTTGTGCATAGATCCTTACTCTCAGTTTTTCAGAAATATTGAACCAAACAACAATAGTAGAACATCTAAGATTGCATCTGTGGAGTAAATTAAAGTAACATTGTGTCTTTGTTTAAGACAATTAAAGGCGACAGACACTCCAAAATTAGTTACCTCCCCTTTTAGTTTTAATCACTCCCCATTCACCAATAAGGAGAGATGAATGCAAGAAGATGTAGGTGAAAAAAAAATGACAATTTAAAACAGTCATCAAAAAATGCAACAGGAACAGGCAAATAATATCATCGATAATCAGTAGTTATAATGTTGCTGAATTTTGTGGATTCCTCACAGACTCCCCAGAAACAAAGAAAAATGAAAACAGCAGAGAAATCTACCCCCAAGATGGCACTCTCCATGGATGACCATGTGTGGAGAGATAAAGGGAAAACGGCAGACAACTCTTATCCCCAGGATGGCTCCCTCTACAGACAACCTGGGGTGGAGAGAGAGAACAAAGAGAGAAAAACAAGACAGAAGCCAAGCCTCTGGAATTAAAAATCTCCCTCTTCCACCATTTATCAACCAATGGGGAACAAGAACAAAACAGAAAGAAAACCTAGAGTCCCTGGAGGCTGGAACTGGGTCAACAGCTGGAACTCATGGAGGGACTTGCCTTCTCTTTGGCAAAAATAGTGGGCATCCGGCTTGAATAACTTGGATTCCATGCCCTCCTGCTTTGACCAGGCACTGCTGGCAGGCTGGGGTGACCGTATGCACTATTGGCTTGGTAGTGCAGCTGCTGTCTGCCTTGCGCTGTCTCAGCTAACCCAGCAAGAACAAAAGAGAAAGAGCACTTCTTCCTGAATGCCCCCAACCTTAAAAAAATACCAGCACACACCCCAACCTCACTGTTCATTTTCTGGCCACCACATCTCAGAGAGACAGTAGCAACTTTGGGCATAGATAAATATGGAACGCAATAATATTTTGGGTTACTCAGTACAGGACAATTTGGCAAACCCTTCTTTCAGACCTACACAATGTTTGGAGATCAATATTCTTAATTTATTATGCATGTACCCACAAAACTGTATATTAGAATTCAGAAATGAAACAGCAAAGGGAAGTGCCAAGAATTTTTAAAAACATCTGAAGAGGAAATTATGTCTGGCTGGTTTCATTAGGAAAATCAAAAGTAGTGGTGAATAATAAGTTTGATTAGAGCATAATCAAACTCAATAATTATTTTAAATTTATTATAGTCATTGCGTAAAATTAAATGGATGCAAAAGCCATCCATTGTTGAGTTTTCTAAGAGACTGGGTTCCATGAAAAAGCACCTGATTTATCTTAAGCACATATTATTCCAATTAACAGCTTATGCTGTGTGTTTCACAACTATTTTTAAATCTTCTGAGCAAATATGATTACAACTTTCAAATCCTACAGAAAATAATAAAAATGACTGCATAGTTTTTCTGTAGAATTACACAGAGACAACACATGCCTTGAATTGAAACAGACAAATCTATTTAAAGAAAGGCTACTGAGGAATAAATTAATTTATGAAATTAACTTGCAAGTTAAATATACCTAAAATTTCTGCCTAGGACCAAGGTAATGGAAGAGGAAGCCAATTTTTAAACCTGTCAAAAGTACTGTGATTTTATGTCATCTTTAAGGGCATTTAGTTTTATTTTACTATATTTGCATAATTGAGTTCAAAGAGAAGCCTTGGATACTTTACTATGAAATAATTTCTGTGCAAGTATAGAACTCCCTTTTTATCATGCTTTCAGCTGAGAAGGTCCTTTTCTTGGAAGTAATGTAGTCGTAAGTGTGGAAAATTCTAGATGATTGGGTTTTAAATACTAATGCATTAGAATTTCTAGTTCTAATAATATCAAGAAAAAATCCATTGTAATCATGCAGAATTTGCCTGAAAAAGAAATCAAACAAATGGTGATATATCCAAAAATAACATATTAAAGGAAAGATTAAGTATGTAATGCCACATTCCACCCTGTGCTCGAGAACAAACAGGCTTAGCATTGCATAACATGATTGTGGTCTTGTACTGAGTCTGGAACAAAATGGAGAACACAAAAGCCTTCATTGATTCATAAATATAAAATCTATTCATGTTTTTAGATGCCTGTCTCACAGTCAATAAGTACAATGCCATAAGCACTTGATGGAGCTGAGCTTGCTGATTCATGGCTCCACCATGCAGCATTCAGTCTAAATCATTTGTATTCATACAAATAAGCCTGGTATTCTGCAACAGGATCAACATCATTTGGAAAGGAAAGCATTTCAGATATGCAGACTTGTTCTCTCACTGCTGTTTGGCAAAGACCTAATAGTCAAGTTTCTGGATATGTGACCACTGTGGATGTTTTACCTTGAAGTGGTTATCTCACTCTCCTGTGTCTCACCAATCGCATGCCTTATGTTGTTTCTGTAGTACACATAAGGAAATATATATAATCAGCAGATTGTCAGGTCATCCCTAATACAAGCTAGAGAGGGTGGAGAGGAAGACAAATCTGCATGGAAACTTTTGGCACAGGAGTCTTCATGTTTTTGCTGTGACACCACTCTGTTTAGTGAGCTGGACTCAAGCCAAAAAATTTGATGGACATTAATGGCCAGATGCTGTGTGGCTGAACCTCTTGTACAAACTCAGCTTCATGCCCTCCCTCCCATCGTCACTGCCCCTTCTCATGTCTCTCGCTTCAACAACTTTGGTTGCAGACTGTGTGTTCAAAATGCTTGCTGGGAGCAGAAATGCTCTCTTACAGTCACTACAAGCATCCTACCCACATACAAGAGTGAGGGAGAAAAGGGAAGAAAAGGAGAAATCAAGAAGAAAGATTTCATATTTTTTATTATTGTCACCATCATTACTATATGTTTCTGCTCCAAAAATGGAAGAGATTGCTCCTCATTTGCAAATGTCTAGGCAAAGGTTTGCTCCCAGTGTTCTACCACAGTTGTTTCTATTAAATTTATTTGTCCTGTCATCATGTTGCTGCATCATTCTGAGTAGGATGTGTTGCCTACACCAAGAGGAATTATTCTTTTTACGTTGCTAAAGAATTGCATTTCAGAAAACAAAGGCAGAAGTTACAGCAGGAAGACTTCTAATGAAACATGTCAAAAATGGCTGCTTTTTAATACATTTCAAGTGATACACAGCAGATTTTTTAAATTATTTTTTAAACTGTTTTTCACCTTGTACAACTGTTGTTTGAGTCTGAATAACACATACCTGTGTTTGTGCCTGTCTGTGATCATATATGGATATGTTTTGCATGCATGAGACCTCCTGCACATTTCCAATTAGTTGGCAAGAAATACTTGTTGAAAATCAATCAAAGGAATTAGTGCTCTGCTTGGGGATACTCTCAGAAGACACGAGTTGCAGTATGCTGATGTAGTGTTAGGTGTTAGGTCCTGGCATTTATCTATTATATAATTTGCACATATACTATAGTCCTGGTTGCATTTATGGTATAAAGTCTGAACATGTGATGAGATATAGATATATACATGCTTCAAGATACTGAGTTAAACTTTGATTGGCTCTATAGTAGAGGTGGATGCTGATTATGTAATAGAAGTTGAAAAAGTCCTTTGATATTTTATCATTGTATGTCTTTCTGCTGATTTCACAAGACATAGCACCATTGGCTTGATATTCATAGTTCTAACATCAATCATCCGCACCTGTCTTTTGTCATAAGGCCAATCAGCAGAATTTCATCCAGTTGTTGCTTCATCAATATGCCTGCTTTCCCGATCGTCTGTTACTTTCTGGGTTTTGTAAATCTTTTGGGAAGAGCCAGTCTTAACTGAAATCTCATATCCATGTCTTTACAAGGCAGTAGCAACCTTCACTATTAAAAGTAATATAGCTTATGATTCATCTAAGCCTCTTACTTTCATTTCCACTGTAAAATGCCTCTTTTGCTGTATTTATGGTGCATTTTATGGTGTTAGAAAACTCCACATTACAGTGGAGTCATTACAGATTTTGACCAGTTGATCTCTTGGATAAATTGAATTGGAACATAGGACATAAGACAGGAAATGACACTATAGGTCATCTAGTACAGCTTTCTATCACCGCAGGCATTGTGCCGTTTAAATACATTAATCATTTCATGTTCTAGAACAAATCAGAATTTTTTTTCTCCAGTTCTGTTGGGAAAACATTTCGTGGCCAACATTAATCTGTTGGATAGAGATTTTCTTCTAAGTTACAACACAGTTTCCTCATGTGCAGTTTTCTGCCCATTTGTTCCTGGGCGTAAATTCCCTCGCTCCATTTTTGTTTCTGATACTTTTTTAGAACAGTCTCCTTTCAAACTTCATTTTGATGTGATAGACATACCACACTCACTGGTCACTTAAAAACCAGTCTCTCTATCTTCTTGCTCATTACAGTAGTGCTTCTCTACATCTTCCAGCCTGAATTCTTTCCTTGAGTGCAGGTGATGGTGACTACTAGACTCACTAAGATGCTCTTTCTCTTTTAGGTCAAAATACCTAACAACTTTTTTTCCCAACCTCATCCTCATTAAAATACTCTTCTCATAACTTCTTTGACCTCTATGTTTGTCCAGCAGAGCCTATATTATTTCCAGTACAATCATTTCCACTCCCACCTTGACGTTACAATAATATTCTTTTTTTTGTTGTTTCATTACTGATTTCTTGCAGAGCTCTTCACATCTTTGCAGAAGCTAGACAGTCTGGTTCTAATACATTTCTCTCCATAAAATGAATGAGACAAAAACTTCACAGGTTTATCTGAAATTCTAAAAGTGTATGTTGCATTTTAAACTTTTGTCCAGTAATGTAGGTGCCACTCACTCTCCTTAAAATCTGTTCTGCATTCTTAAGACTAATTTTTTTGTATATTGAATTTCTTTCTATTAGTCAGAATTTTCAAATCAGATTTCATTCTTCTGGTTCTTTCTGAAACACTTTCTGTTTTTTGGCATTATTATTTCCAGTGTGGATATCAGAATGAGGCATGAAGGTTTTGGCATTCTCTATGCACACACAGTACTGCTTCCCTATTCCCTGGAGAGGCTCATATAGACCTTATTACCAATACAATGGGCAGACTATTTTAGGGCAGCTCATTCCCAATTGATTATCTTCCATAGCCCTAAACTTCCTATGATACCACTTTGCAAAGTTTGTCTATGTTCCTTTATTTTTTACCAATAAGCCTGATTACTAGGTCTGACTACCTTGTATCTGGCTGATGTATCTCCGATGCCTTAATGACTTTGCAGATGTGGTTTAAACTTGATATGTAGTTTTCTACAAATGGGGGTTGCCTAGCAAAAATGAGGTTTGGAACCTCATCGTTAAGCTAATAGTAGTAGTAACCTTTGCTCTACTGTTTGCATACAGTTAGCAACATTTTGCATTCAAACAAAGTAGAATTCAGAATTTTGCCTTCCAGTAAATGAAATAGTATTTAGGGTCAGTGATACTTGGATGAACTTTGATATGGTACACTTTATTTTGTCTGAGTAATATGTGAACAAAGTGTGTGAACCAAAAATACGCAGCTAACAAAAAGACAGCCACGTCCCACATATGGGGCGCAAAGAATAGGTTTATTCCATCACCTCACTGGCTGGAGGATTACAAAGAAACAAAGGGATATACATATATTGCTAAGCTCATTTTAGCAGGGCCTGAGCCCTGCATTACATTTCAAAGAGCCTGGAGCATGCATAAGTCTTCTCCAGACTGTGCTTTACAATCTCAGAACTTCTTATCTCCCTTCCCCCCTTTGAAAGAGGCCCCCAGCCTATGGGAAGAATGCTTTTAGGTCTTTAACAACATCCTGTTATCTACTCTGAGAAAATTTCATTTCTTCTTCAGCAGACAGAAAACAACCCAAAGCAAACACAAATACGTGAATTCTCTCACACTGGGTATTTTCTAACATCTCCCAGGTGCAAGGTTGGTCTCTGAGCAAAAACAATTCTAAAAACAACTTACTTTTCTCTCTCCTCACCAATCTCCTGTTTTTCAACTCTTTCCTCCCCACACAAAGCTAACCTTAAAATTTCTCTCCTTTGCTTTCTGTGAAAAATGAGCTTTTTTTTGTGGAGTAAATCTTAATTTGAATAAACAATACTGAAAAGCAGCTTTGGCAAATGAATCTGTTTCCATACACTGGAGTATATAGATTTCAGAGTATGCCTTTTTGAAGCATGAATCTGATTTCTTTGTGTGAGCAAATCACATATACTCTTGAGTCAGATATTTGAACAACAGTATATCTATGTATTTCTATGTGCCACATAGGAAAAAAGAGATTTCTGGAATGGAAAACATTGGAATTTTGGTGTCAAAAGTTTTTTGTGCAGAGAATTTAACAGTTTAAGGCACAAAACTGTGAGGGCAATGACTTTCCACACAGACTGTACATTGTTTCTTAAATGAACGCTATAGGAGAAAAACTGCACAAAGTTGTTAAGTCCCTAGTCTGCAAAAGTAGAAGTGAAGCAGCCATATTTTCCTCCTTATCTACTGAAAAGAGCTAATTTTTCAGAAAACAGAAGGTTCTTTTTGTTAAACTCCAGAGTTCAGCAGAGATCTCTGAAGATGAAGTTTTCCACAAGAAAGAGTCTCATGTAAGTAGTGAAACAACAGCTGTGTGGATCTAGTGGCCCTGGGCTCCTTTCTAGATTGATTAATCAGATAGTAGTATGAGGGCAATGAGAACTGCCTGAACCCATCCCACATAATGGGTGTTTGTGTATAACATCAATCGCATATCCAGTTCTCACACTGATAGCTTTCCTGCGCACTGCTTGTTTGCTTTGGCTTTGCATGCAGGGACAATTTCGCCTCTGATTAACTAGAGACTCTACAACAGAAATTTTGGCAAAGCAAGCTCTTATGTTATCACATTGTGTTTGCATATACAACTTGTTTTACCCTGGTAACAATAGTAATGATACTGTAGAGAGAGAGCCTCAACTAGAGCTGTGATTCATGCAGTCCTTGAGTTGGCTCTGTTTTGTTTAGGTAAATGAGAATTTCATTCCAATATTCCACATGTTCATTTTTCAGGTTTCAGCCAACAGTTCTTTTGGTTGCACTAATTATAGCTCAGTGGGGAATGTCTTGGAACTGTTTAAACTGCTTTTCTAGTGGAGAGTAAAGTAAAAAATAACACCGCGTGAAGCCTACATATTGAGTTGTTCCACTGATATATCCTGATAATTAGTGTGTGAGTACATAGGTGCTTGTGGTTATTCAATATGGGGTTTTGTTATATGCACATTAAAATGTTTTACAGCTTCAATGTTTCAAAGGTATCATATCCTAAGAGATAACAAAATATGAGTTTTTTTCTTTTTTTTTTAGCATGGTTAATTATTTTTTCTTTCATTTTCTTAATTAAGGAGATAGTTCAGAAGTAGCCAGTAACCTTTCTTAGCAACCACTTCCCTTTCCAGCAATATAAGGTAATCGCTGTTTTTTGTAGGTAGTGATATATTTTTGCATTGCATATATGTTACATGCATATATATATTTCTGTGTTCCAGCGACTGGAAATATTTTATTTACTTCCTAGTTTTCCTAGGAGTAAAAACATAACTTCTAATATAAAGAAACAGGTGTCTATTTTTGTCTATTCCCCCAAACATGCATCTTTATTTTTGCATAACTGTTAGGCTCATTAGTCATTTCCTCACAGGTATCATAGGTGTGCATTTTTAATAAATTGATGCACAAACATGAATTTTTCTGAAAGTGTGGATACTGTAACAGAATTAATGGCCTGAGAAATGTTTTCTTTTGTTCATGAATTTTTGCTTTTGATATCTAAGAAGACAGTTTAAAAAAAAAAAATCTGTTTGGCTGTCTTCTGGTTGCACTTCAGAATTGCTGACTTGGACCCTCATCTTACCATTATCTGTTTTTGGAGAGCTGCCTACTTTCAAGTTCAGTGGTGTACAGTCTACGAAGGAGTCCTTTAAGGATGTTGTGCCAGACTATTTTTCATTCCCAGATAAGAGGTTAAATGGACTGGTAGAAACTCAGCAGGAGCTAGGAGCTGCTACTGGTCAAAAGCAAAATGCTGACAAGTGAACAGCTTGGCAGTGTTGTGTCTCTGCACAGGGCAGCAGTGTCCAGATCCTAGAGAGTGCAGAAACCAGCAGAAACTGGAAGAAAGGGATATATCTCACACATGCATTTCTCAGAATGCTTTTGATCCTTGGTGCCTGGTTGTACTATGCTGCATCTAAAAACCATGTCTGCATCATAGGTTTTTTTAGGTCTCCAGAATACTGGCCTCTGTTTTGCACATTCAGTTATGAACATTTCCTCTTTAGGAATTAGTTTTAAGGAAGAGGTCATACCATGGGCTACTTTTTCCAGCTTCCGCTTCAGGATCAATTTCACTTTCTGGCAGTAGTTTTTGTTCTTGGAAACATTAAGTAATTTTAGACCAGTCTTGAGGAGAATATAGGAAATTAAATGTTTAGGCTCTAGGTGTGGATAGAATGTCCTTCTTTTTCTCTCCCTTTTATATTTTTGTGCTCATTGGTGTGCAATTTTCAGCATATTGGTGCCAAATTACCTCTCCCTGGCTGCCACACCTGTAATTCTTAATTAATCTAGGTCAGCTGCTATGTCCTCTGCCTTTTCTGCTCCTTCACATTTTCTCCCTTGTTCCTTTGTAAATTTGATCTCATTTATCAAGACAGTAACTTACTCCATAGGCAAAGAGGGTTATTGGGGCACTTGATTCCTGGGCTGGAAATAATCAGGATTCACAGGCTAGATTGAGGCAACTTGACTTGTAAAGCAGTGAATGAATATAAAGTCTAAACTTTATAAAATAGTGTGATTAAAATTTACTCCACTGGCTCATACTACATCTTGTAGGTGGAAACTGGTTTTATTAGAGTATTTTTAAAGAGAGTTTTAAGCAACTTAAAAGTGTGTGGGACTGCTGTTTGCCTTCAGATATGTGTATGAAGACCTCTACCTTATACATGTCCCTGCCAGCACTGTTAATTCATTCACTCATAAAGATGTGGTACACAAACACACACACTTGGAGCAGGGAATGTTCCTGTAATATATAAGGAAATTCTGCAGATGTCATTATGAGCATGTTCATACTGGCTCTGATTCTTGGCAGACTTAACCTGTTCATGCTGTTGAATGGGAAAAAACAAAAAGGAGCTTTTGTATCACTTACCTGCTTGCAACTTGCTGACCAAGGAAAAGGAAACATTAGCAGGGAAAAAAAAAAAAAAAGCCAGAATGCCCCAAGATTCTTCTTTTATTCTTTTACAAGTGCAGTTTCTGCCTTGGGGCTACCTTGTAAAAGACCTGAGTCCATTTCATTTAAGGTCATCTTTCTGTTGGGCACACTGGCTTTGTCCAGAAAATGTACTAGAAAGCTGGACTGTGACTGGCTTGACAGCAAGTCACAGTCATCAGTGGAATAGTTTTCTTTTGCATAATGGAACAGTTGATTTTTTTTTTTTAATGATACGACATTTTATGCAATTTAAGAAAGTAGACTAGAAAAAAGAAGAACCTTTCATGGTGGTCTGATGTGGTGCACTGACAAGCACAAGTGCAGAATTATAGACACCCTGCACAGTTTATAGTATGCAGTCCCTAGCTGTCGTTGCAAATGGAAGAGTAGAAAAAACTCTATGTCTTGAGGGGAAGGAATGAAATTTTAAAATCATGAGGCAAGCATTGAGCATACTTTGCTGGACATCCATTCAACACTGAAGAATTCCACAGAAGAGTTACTAACTCTTAGTTTTGCTCAAGTTCTGTCCCTATGATTTGTAAATGCACCTTTGCTTTTGGATAATAAATGACACATGGCTTCTTGGCATCTCAAGGCTTGACTTTTTGTCTTGATACCCTTGGGCACCTGGCAGATGACAAAGGATAGATTTAGATATACAGTGAAAGCTACATAGTGCCTTGCTTTTGTGTTTATCTTAACTCTGTAACACAGTCCAACTATTATTTAACTGTCTTTATTTAAATTATACCAATGGGGAATAATATTCACATACAGTAGAACAGCTGATGCCCTTGCTGTATTTAGTTGGTGGGCATAGTTACTAACAAGTTTGTGTTTTCCAAAGTATGATTTGGACTCTTGAATTAAAGCAGAGTGTTTGGAAACCAAATGGTAAACCAGAATTTATTTACTTGACAAATCATTTTAGTCAAATTCATAGGATCATAGGATTATGGAATCATCAAGGTTGAAGAGGCCTTCAAGATCAGCCAGTCCAAGTGTCTACGTATCACTACCACTGTAGTCCCTCAACCATCTCTCTTGCACAGCAGCAGATACAGACTTCTCCTGAACACAAGTGTTGAAATTAGTTTGGAGGGTTGCTTTTTAAATTGTTTTTAATACTGCCATTTGCTTTGCAAAATAACTTCTAGGAGCAAGATTTCTAGCATGTTTTCTGATCTGAAGGTAATGTTTTCTGTGAATGACTGGGCTCTTATATATGCACTATTGCAATGCAATAGAGGAATGGCAATTCTTATTTTGTATATAGAAAATACTCTTTTCTGTTGGTCAATGCATCTGGTACTTACTTTTTATTACAATAACAGAGACATTGATCCTTTACAGATTCGCAGGAGACATTAGTTTTAAAGAAATATTTGCCATAATTTGTTTACCAAAAAACCTCTAGCATGAAAATGTAAATCCAGGTGCATATGGCTATTAGTTTTAAAGCCCTGCCCTTACTATTAAAAATCTAGATTGATGTTTATAATTTTAAAATTATAAATGCAGAATTTCTAACATCCATTGGCATGTTTTCACCATTTTGTGGCCAAAAATGGTTTAAATACCTGTTTATGCAGTTTGTTGGTCATTATTAGCACAGCAGCATAAGTACACATCTAATGAAATAGACACATTCTCCATGCAAACAAACTAATAATACAGTCATATCCTGCAGCTAAAAGGTTTTTATTGCATGGGACAAATCATGTTATACTGCTGTTTGCACACAGAACCATCTGATGATAACAGCAGAAAAGTGACAGACTGTTATTAGTAGGATATTTTTCTGTATTCATCTTCTTAAGAAGTTCTTTTACAAAACCTTTTTTTTTTTTAAAGTGGAAGCTATGGCTTCATTACCCTGAATTCTCATTTCTTCTATCTTAGTTGTATTGGTGGTTATTCTGAATTTACTGTGGGTATCGTTTTAGTCATATGTAATTACATAATACTGCTTTCAATAGCTGTGTGTGAAGAAGAAAGGTGGAGAAAGAGAGCTGTAACATTTCATAAAGGTTGACTTAAAAAAACAAAGAAAAAATAAAAAAACAACCCAACACGCCCAAAAAACCAAACATTAAAATCCCACTACACTGAAAATGTTGCTGTTTTGCATCTTTTTGTTGGTGTATTAGCTAAGATCAAGAAAAGGAAGTGAAAAAATTGTAGTGTTCAAACTGATCCCGATAGTACATTGAACTTTTCACCTTGGGATTTTTCTCCCTGCTTAAAATGTTTCAAATGAAAATTTGCATTTTAGAGACATAACTTAGATACTAGTCAGGAGAATTTACTATTTAACTTACTTTGCTGAAAAGTCTTTCCAGGTAGTATACTTTTATTAAACTCGCAAATTATATCCATGATAATTGAGAAGTCATGGCAGTCTGGTGAAGGCCCAGGTGACTAGAAAACGGGAAACATTGTACCCATCCTTAAAAAGGGTAGAGAAAGGAGGACACTGGGAGCCACCAACCAGTCAGCCTCATCACTGTGCCTGGGAGGTTCATGGAACAAATCCTCCTAGAAGCTCTGCTAAGGCACATGGAGGACAGGGATGTGATTTAGGATAGTCAGCACAGCCTTACTAAGGACAAATCCTGCCTGACCAATCTAGTGGGCTTCTATGATGAAGTGACTTCATCAGTGGACAAGGGCAGGGCTACAGATGTCATTTGTCTGAAATTCTGTAAAGCCTTTGACAATCCCCCACAACATCCTTCTTTAAATTGCAGAGAGATGGATTTGATAAATGGACTGTTGGATAAGAAAGTGGTTGGACACTCACATCCAGAGGACAGAGGTTAACGGCTCAGAGTGCAATGGACATCAGTAACAAGTGTCCCTCAGGAGTCCACACTGGTATTGTTATCAGTGTTACTTACTGTCTTCATCAATGACATAGATGAAGGGATCAAGTGCATCCTCAGTAAATTTGCAGATGACACCAATCTGAGGGGCACAGTTGACACTCTTGAAAAGTGGAATGCCATCCAGAGGTACCTAGACAAGCTCAAGAAATGTGCCAATGGGAATCTTATGAGGTTTAATAGGACCAAGTACAAGGTGGTGCACCTGCATCAGGGCAACCCCAATATCAACACAAGCTGTGGGACGAACAGATCAAAAGTAGTCTTGCTAAGAAGGACTCAAGAAGGACTTCAGGGATGCTGTTGAATGAGAGGCTGTCATAAGCCAACAATGTGTGCTTGCAACCCAGAAAGCCAATCCAGTATGATATTTTACTCCTTCATCTGAGTTTTCAGAATGACTTTCTTGGTACATCTGGATAACATAGATGCAGACCAACAAACACAGTATAAACGTTGTTTCTAAAGGTGTGTTCATACCACTCATTTTCTCAATTTTTTTCTAATGTCTGATTCTGAAATCAGCTAAATCCTGTTCTCATTTCAAATTCTTTTCAGGGTATTATTCCTCTCAGTTGTTTTATTTTCTTCTTCTCATGAGATGTCTTTTTGGGGGGAAAAGATTTGGCTATTGAGAAGCTGAGGAAGAAAAGAATTATTAATCAATTCTTTTGTATGTTTCCAAACAGGGACGGAGAGGCTTAGGTTCAGTCTTTGTTTGGGCATCTGGAAATGGTGGAAGAAGTCGAGACCACTGTTCCTGTGATGGCTACACCAACAGCATCTACACTATCTCCATAAGCAGCACAGCTGAAAGTGGAAAAAAGCCGTGGTATCTGGAAGAATGTGCATCCACACTAGCTACAACATACAGCAGTGGAGAATCCTATGACAGGAAAATAGTATGGGTTTTAATTGTTTTTTTCATGTATATGTGTTTGTATTTTGTGCAGTGACTTTGGGGGATGGAAAGAAAGAGGAATCATTTATACCAATATCTTCCATTTGTTTTAAATCCAGTTATCAATAGTTTTCATGGTTTATGCACATATTAGCAGTTTACCTAGATACCTCTCTATTTTCTCAGATTTGTTGTGAGCCAGCATATCTTTTACATTCACTGACTATCAGTTATTACTCTTATTGCTGCTTATTCTGGAAATATATTGTAAGAAAAATTAGGCTCAGTGCCCATTTTTTCTGTATTGTTCCTCTTCTCATTCCTAAGCAGCCAGCATCTATTTTCCCTCATGTTCTCATCTTTGCTGAAAAATAACAAATAGTTTTTATTCTGTTTGATAATCTGTTGATATCATTAGTGTTTGTACATCCTATGTGCCTTTGCAAGATGAATGCATTTAGGATACTTTCCAGTATTCAACATTCTACTCCTTTTAACCTTTTAAACCTTTGTACTCAGGTTGATGAGGTTTGCTAATATTGTCCTCTCCACTGCTTGTTTATTCTAGTGTTTAACTTAGGGAAATTTATTACTTCTGGATCAGAAAATTGAAAGATTTGGAGGGGTTTTTCTCTTCCATATGTTTTCTTCAGGACTCATCTGACATTTCTTTCTTTCTGATCCTTAGCAGATTCTTCTCTTGGTGTAAACAAAAAGTTAAAAATGTTTGCCTCTATGTTTTTTTTTTTAATACTGTCTGCCTTGTCTTTCAGGATTCTGGGATGCTGGCCAACCCTTCTTGAATTCTTTGTTATTTTCAGATGGTTTAATTTTTGCTTTCAACTTGTTCTGAGATACTTCTTCATTCCGATTATTTTTCTGTTCTTTACTTGCTTGTCTTCACTGAAGTCTTCTCTCTCGCTTCCTGACATGTTTCTTGTTATCCCTGATAAATAATAATGAATAAAAAAAATACTGTATTACTGTATCTACTAGGAGTCCTCACTTCTGTGATTAAATTACTGTCACTGTCCTTTAAAAGACGTTCACTAACTCCTTCATATCTAAGTGAGGCTAATAAGCTGAGCAGGTTTCATTGTGGTCCTCCTGGCTGATCTCTTACTTAGCCAAGTCTGTAAAACTTCCCTGAGTTGGTTGAATCCAGCAGTTGCTGTTGAGTCAACATCAATTTTTATAAATACAATCAATATTGCTGTCAAAGTTTTCAGTGACAAAAAACCCACTTAAATTTAGAGTAAGTGCTTTTAATTATTCATTGCCATTAAAAGATTTCTCTTGTTTGCTCTGCGAGCCCTTTTGCTTTGATTTCTAAGCATTTGGTGTCTCAGATTTTATTGCTAGTATGACAAGCACTCCAGTTGTCTTGTCTTCTCTCTGCCCATGTAGCCCAAACAGTTAATCTGTTGTGATAATGGAAGGTAAAGTTCTTGCATCGTTCTGTCTAAGTCGTGTTTTCTTGTAAACCCTTTTTTATGTTACAAGCTTCTAGAATCCAAACTAGACACAGCAGTCAGGTAGCAGTTGTATTCAAGTAACAAAAGCACGGGAAAATAGGTGTCTGTGTGTGCCAGGTCAGTTTTTCTCTCTTTATGTATTGACCCTGACTGAGACTTGTTAGCTTCACTATTGTGTAATGTGTCCATCACTGTGTGATGCCCAGCCCACTTTCAGAGCTGCTGCTTCTCATTTTCAAAGTTGGTGGTTCAGGGAAATATGTAATGGTAGTTAGGGTCTCCTTACTCCACTACTAACAACTGGCTGGTTTAGTACTCAGTTCAGATCAGCCCTCATCGCTTTGTCATTTTCCTAGTTTCTCCAAGACTCATCAGAAGGTGCTGATGAGCACCTTCTTCTGAGTTCTTCCGTGTCTTTGGTAAAAGCTTTAGGCCATACTATGGCCAAGAACCAAATTGTAGAAGACCTGGTTAGAAACAAAACTCATTTCTTCTGTATGTTATAAGGGCATATATAATTCCTCTGCTTCTAATTTTTTATACATGCCTACATTTTTGGACATTATAATTTTCCCAGTTTAAATCAATGTATTATGCATCATGTACATTTTTAATCTCTTAAATTTAAATACTTTTTTAAAAATGTGCAGTATTACATGATGTGTCTTGTAAAATTCTAAGTATATTATTTTCAGCCAAAGTGATGGCCAGAAAAAAATACTATAGTACTTCGACAAGCTTTCTTTTCCAGCATCTTATGTTATTCTCCATTGAGTATACTACTAGCTATTTAATCTATTAGTAATTGGTTTAAATTGTGTATCAGCTGTTTTAGACTACGTAAAAAGGTGGCAAATAGATAACATTAAAGGACAATACTGCTTGACCTTTTAAAATAATGACAAGGGTTTCTGTCAGTCTTCTGGTACTTGTGCAGTGTTCAAACATTTGCTAAAAACTACACAGCAGTTCCCTTTCCAGCTCTCATAAAAGTCGTCAGCACTTCCAATCTTTCTGATTTAAACTTGTTATTTTAAATAGAGTTAAATAGGAAGATGATTTATAATCTATGTTCTGAAAATCTAATTTAGAATTTTTTTTCCAAAAAGAAACATTCAGTGAAATAGATGCTTACTATAAACTATTATCTCTGAACAATTAATAGAGTATTGCCTTGGGGATTCTGTTGCTTCTGATGTATTTGAAAATAAAACATACTTATGCATTATTTTTTAGGCTTCACCATTTAAGCTTGTCTTTCCATGTTGTTTCTCTGTATCTTTTATCTTCAAATGTAATTAATTGCTCTTCCTTTATATCCTTGTTCATGTTTTTAATATCAAGTAAAATATCTCTGTATTTATCAGTCCTGATCTGTACTTTCTTTGCTAATTTAAGCTTTGTGCATTCCTCTGATTTCTTAATAGCTGTAATTTTCTTGATGATTGTCATCCATTCTTTTCAATTAACGCAGACTTTCTGCTTTTACAGAATTACTATTTCAGTAAAAGAACATTGCTAAATTCTGACATTTCACTCCCTTATGGCTTGCACTAGGATCAAAAACACCTGGAGGTGATCTCACCTTTATTATTAAAGACTTCTCATGGAGCACAAACATATATAGTTTTTTAGTTTACTAAAGTATAGTGACCATCACTTCTGCAACTTTGCACTGTGCTAATACAGGTTAATCTCTTACTGTCAGATTTTTGTGAAGTATACTTTACAAAGGAGATAATAATTATTATATATAGAATTCTCACAAATTATCCCATAATTAGGAAAGTAAGGAAGATATTTTACATAAATATTATTGAAAATAATTAAAAATATGCCTCTAATAATGTTATCAATTGGAGTCTCCCTTGGAGATCTCATGTCAAATATTAGAGATAAGGAAAAATAATTTTTTATTAAATTCCATTAATTCTATAAGCACTGATTATTTTTACTAGTCAGATGGAGTGTTTTTACTAGTCAGATGCTCCATTCTTTTCAAAGCAATTCAGTTCCATATTGCCAGCATTAGTTTAGTCCTACAGTGTGCATCATTTTGCAGAATGAATGGCAAAAGCATAAGTCTGAGGAGCCCTAAGAATTAACCCAGGTCTGTTGACCATTTTTACCAGAATGTTTACCAGAATGTAATTTATCCTGGACTACTCTTGTGCAAAGCAGCCTTGCAATTGCAGTAAGAGTCACTGATCCCAAATGCTTGAAAATCAGGCTACAAAAATTCCTGCCAAGATTCTTTTTCCTGTGCCATATTATCAGTTGACTTTTGAAACACACAGCTCTTCCATGTTTTACTGTTGGTACTTAGTATTTAAAGCCATACAAGGCTGTTCCCCCTCCAGTTACTTTCAATGACTAGGTGAAACTGTGTAGTTGGAAATAAATAGCTTCTGTTTGTGTGTGTAAACCAGTTGTCCACATAAGACATAACTATGTGCTTCTGTTATGTTACAATCCAGTGAGAAATTCCTTGAAATTGTGAAACCGGCTTTTCAAACTGATTGTTGAGAAGTCCTTTCAGCATACACACCCTCACATGGAGACAGGAATATTGCTATTACCTGTGTGACTTATAGTCTGTTTTCAAAGCATTAATGATTGTACTCTTTTCCCCAGCTTATGTACCAAAATTCAGTCCCCCTAAAGTCCTATCAAATATCATTTATGTTGGAGAGAAGTTTATTTGAAACAAAAAGTGAACTCAAGACAGAACTGAAAATTTCAAATGCTAAGTTTTTAAAACTGCTGTAAAGTGCTAGAAGAGTCTAGAAACTATGTATTTGTTTTCTTTGTTGTATCATGCATCCTTTTCACGGGATCGTATCTCACACTTGTTTAAACTGATGCTTCTTTTGAGTCAGAGGTTGTCTTCATATCTTTCCACGAAGCTGAGAGCTTGCAGCAAGTTTAAAGGGAAAAAATAACGATACAGGGTAAATAGAAAGATTATTATTAAATTTAAATTATCCAAATTCCATTATGTATATAAATTTATATGCAGTTGACAAACAATGCCAAAATTTGAAGAGTAAAAATACTTGATCAGATCATAAGATGATTTTGTTTGTTGGAGTGAGACTCCTACATTCAAAATAGGAAACAAAAATATCACAGCGGTAAACCAGGGAGGAGTGACCTGGCATAGGATTTATAGCCAACATAAATGAACTAATTTTTTTTTTTAATTTTTGTCATGTAACACAGCACAGATTGCAGTATTGTGTGAGATTCTGCAGTGTTGCAGTACAGAAATACCTACCAAAGACTTAGGAACAGTGAATAGGTTACAGTTGCATAATGCCATGTTCCACAGTTCCTTTCTATCTTTCCTTGCAATTCTTTAGCTGAATATCTTTCTTTTCTCTTTTCTTCTCTGCTTTTCTATCCAGTAAGTGCAGAGTGTATTATAACGTAAATGAACAAACAGTAACCAAGTATTAGAAACTCACTTTGTAGACTAAAAGTTGTTATAAAAATTACTTGATTTCAGTATGGAGTAATAGAATCACAAACACTTTTACAACTACACTAAACACTTTTTTTTTCCTCTTTTCATTGCTACCATTTTTTTATAATTGCTTGTAAAAATATAGGATCTAACATAATTTTAAAAGTTTTTCTAGTCTTGGAGGGATTTTCTTGTCTTATGCAATGACAGCTTAAAATATTTCAAGCTAATGATTACAGGTAGGCACACCTTCTTGGAAGAGTTCCTTGTTGTTCAGGAAAAGTACACCAAGTGCACTTGACTTTATACTGTACTGAGTTTTATTGCAGTGATAATTAGCCTCTTATGAACCAAGTTTCCACCCTTTGGAATATACTAAAATGCTCAAAGCGTGCAAATGTTCCAAAGACGCCTATAGATAGATAGCCTCTTATGCAGTCTTATGGAAGAGAACTAGAATTACTTCTAGATGTTTTCAAGTGCAGCTGAAAAGTGCTGGCATAGTTACAGGCATAGAAACTTCCACTGTGGGACAGAGACAAATCAACAGTAGATAAAGACTATAAAATTATACCTCTTTATAGATGTTTTCTCTCATAACTCAGTGAGCACAGAAGTACTGGCTAATAATATGCAGTTGCCAAGGTATTTTTTCAAATTACCCCCTTGCTACACTGTATTCTTTTCTTTGAATACCATAGGGCTGTGCTTAAAGATAGCTTCCCCCCGTCAGACCATGTGGCTAGGATAGGTTAAGCACCATGTAATATAATTATCTATATGGTTCTTTCACTTACCAAACATATTGCACAAATGCATTTTCTTTGAATTTGTTTTTCAAATTATTTCATAACATACTAAGATTTTGCCATCAGAAAGTTCCTCATAGATACAGTTCATAGGCCTATTAAATGACTTTTCTCCTGCAAATAACCTGCAAATAAAGTAGGTACTTAATGTTCCACCTGTTTTTTTGTCTTCTGATAAATAGCGATTTGTTTGCTGATTTTCTTTCTCTTGTTGATAAGCTTCTACTCTAAGCAGAGCTGAGACAACAAAAAAATGCCCATCCTGTCTCCTGCCAGTTCTTAAAACACAAAAGCCTGCTCTCATTCAGAAACGCACTCAAAATATGCACAAGATAATCACAGGACACAATGTGGCATCTTCTGTTCTGAGTACATACAGATATATAGGCTGAATAGATTTTTGTTAAAATGTTTTCACTCCTAGGGACACAGATTCACAGAAATCAATGCTTCTTGAAGAACTGTAGCAGAAGGTAAAAAATTATTCAATCAGTTCAGAAAACTCATTTGATGAAGAAATGCAAAGGCTTGGGACAGGGTACGTGAGCTTGTTCTCTGCCAAGAGAAATCCCATTTTTTACATTATTAATCAGTTTCCCAGTTGGTAAAACAATGGAAAGATTGATGGTGCAATCTTAATAATGACTGAACAAAAATGGCATCTCCTTCAGAGAGCAAGTTGCTCAGAGCAAGTGTCTTCTCTAAAACTGTTACAGTGTGTCTAGATGTTTTTCTTTTAATAAATGCCTAGTTTTTCTGAAAACTTTGCACCAATGCATAAGGGGGGTATTACAGTGCACTGCAGTGATTTTTATAATTTCTATCTGCCTTTCATCAGGGTGTCTGTGGCTAATTTCCTATTGATTAAATTGGGCAAGTACCAGAAACATTGTCATTGTCTTCAATCAAACCTAGTTGATTCAATTTCTTTAGAACTTAGAAATAATGCATGGACTTTTCTTGGACAGTTGGATCAGCATTTTCAAAGATCAGCAGTTGTGTTGTACTCAATGAAAGGTTTTTGAATTTCTCCTTCTCCCCACCCTAACAATCAGAATGACTCCTAATATACACTAGTGGCAGCTTCATGGTGCTATCAAACACCACATCCTTTTAATGTGATTGATGATGTTTTTATGTTGCTCAGGAATTTGGGCACTGTTTTTCTTCTTGAAATTTGTTCACCTCTTGGTGATTATGTACTCTTTTTTCTTGGGGTAAATGCTACAGTTCTCTGACAGTAAATTCATAGTTCTGAAAAACACATCTCAGATCTTGGAGGTAATCTACACCTAAACATCTCCGCTCCGGTCAGTAACTTTCCTTTGAATTAGCTCAAATGGGATTTACATGTGCAAAGCTTTCTCAACACATTTTTGGCTGAAGAATCTGCTGAAAGCAAGATAAGGGTCTGTAGTTAAAATTGTTGCTGCAGTATCCACTTAGAACAAGAGGAACAAGGTTGCCAATTAAAGAAATGTCATGGCTTATTGTGCTTGATATCTGTAGCAACAGTACAGTAAAAGCAGTGTAGAAGGATGCTCTTCCAGAGAATGAGAAACAAGGATAGCACAGTTCAGTGTGTGCTTCATTGTATTGACAGAGGCTGTCCCGTAGGGAAAAGCTGCTATGACAAGCACTTTTTTCTGCCTGAGCTCCTGGATGCTTTGTTTCCTTTGGTCCTCCAAGGAAAGCACCTGCTGCACCACTTTTATGCAGGGCATAAAGTACCAGGATATGAAAGACATGAGCATGTATCAATCCCTTTTTCACCCTCTCTTTTTCCTGGCCTTCTTTCTGGTCCTTGACACAGCACTGACCAGTATTTTCCAAATGAGATACCTGTATCTTATATGTCTCTGGGTGCATGTCGTAATCTAGTACTTGGACATCTTGCTTCCACCTGGAAAATCACTACTTGAATTTGCACATGTAGGCAATGCAGTGTTAGGGCTGTTCCTGCTGCAGTTTAATCTCTTAATATTGTCACAGCACATATACACTTTCCATGCTTAAAGCTTTTCCCAACACTGGTAATTTTCAGTATCTAAATGAGTAGGCAGTCAATAGCCAAGATGGAGAGAGAGAAGGAAATTACATGAACATTTTATTTATGGGATTTCAACTTCTAGCCAATGAAGGATAGAATAAATTATTTAACAAGGTGTGTGTCGATGAAGAGTATTAAATGATAGACGGCAAAAAAGTTCATTCTAGACTTCATTAATCAAGAAATCCAGTCTCTAGTAACTTGATTTATTTAAGAATCTGACATTATAAATGCTTTCATATGTCTTTTTCAATTTTGAGAAGCTTCCATGTTGTTTCACTTGCTCCCCACTTGTTTTCAACATTTTTTTGGTGCTGTTAGCTCCTTTTCTGTTAGAAATCTTCTGTGTTAACTTGCATATGCTTACATGTTGTGAGAGTTTCCATCAGCCTTATACAAATCATGTGACATACTGAATATGTCTAACATCAAGTGTGAAACCTATACCTCCTGCATGCGTTTGCTTACATTCTGCCCAGATGAGATGCAGCTGGTTTTTCAGATCACATTTCATGTATCTTGAGGTTTCAAATCTAGACAGGCATTTTTACATGCCCTGTGCTTTTTTGTGATTTTTTTGATCCTCTGAACCTCTCCTTCTCCCATCTTTTTTGTTAATCTGTGTTGGAAATGAAATACAATACTGGTGAATTAGATCACAATAATTCCATGTGCTTAGATAAAGTGTTATGTAAGCAACTTCTCTTCTGCCCCTCAGGCAGATATTTTGTATCTTGCAGTGACTGAAATTCTCAGAATAAATTTTGACATCACAGGCCATTCACCTTCATCGAAGTTTCCCTGCTGTAGACTGCTGTCTTCAAACAATTGTTCTCCAGTCTGCATGGGTTTTGCTTGAGTTTCTGCTAGGTAGTAGTGACATTCTACCTCTGCTCCCTTGCTCTTGCAAAGAGCTACTTCTTCAGGAAGACAAGCACAGAGTAGAATGACTTTAGATTGACATTGCCTGAAAGAAGCAAGATTTAGAATAAACATATTTTTGTGCATGATTTACATTCTTAAAGAATGCATCTGTCTAAAATTCATTACTGGATAGAAACATCCTAACACTAAGTAGAAGGTTGTAAGTCTAGTTGGTATTGCACTTTACAGTTTATACAGCTGCTTAGATTACATACAAAAATATGTGCAGCATGTAATTATCTATACATCAGGCATATCAGTTTAAAACTGAAAACATCTAATTGGCTGGTGATGGCTGGGCCAAATTTGTTATCACATCAGGATTTTCCAATTAATTACTGCTTAATTTCATGTGATCTATTGCATAAGGAGTGAATGAAAGATTAAACAGGATACTTAGCATGAGCCAAACTGTATTCTCTTGTGTCACATACTTCCAGTGTGACTTCAGGCAACCTAATCAAACCCTCTATACCTCTATATTGTTTCTAAAATGTGCATAAGCAGTCTGTATATAAGATTTACTTCTTCCTGTTTGTAAAGAACTTTAAGATTCCAGGAGGGGAAGTCTTATGTAAATCCAAATAGAGGGGCAGAATTGCAGTTTTGCGGTTGTGCAGTTTCAAACTCCCTCTGCATGTTTTTCTGGTTTAAATTGTCTTTGCTGTGGGGCAATACAGAAAACACTGTCTAAATTCATGAGTGACTTCAGGTTCAGAACATCTAATATCATGTATCTTCCTTTTTTTGCAATTAAAGAAGAAAATACCCTCCACATACATGACTCATTCAAGTAAATGCAACTGAACTTTCAAGTTTTTACTTGAAGTTTCATGAATGCTCTGATTTCTGAAGTTGTGTTCTAATTTCACACAATTCAATTTCTTCCAGATTACTACAGACCTGAGGCAGCGTTGCACAGACAGCCATACTGGAACCTCAGCCTCTGCGCCTATGGCTGCAGGCATCATTGCCCTGGCACTGGAAGCAAAGTAAGATCTGAGATATATTCTGAAACAAAAATTAAGCTTAGGAAGATATTTCTCCTTCATCTAGTACCTTTATGCAGACCTCACATGGTGCTTTGGAACCTTTCTTCTCATAATACACATAATTTCCTTCTAAGGACAGGAAAGATCTCCATGCTTACTTCAGATGAAGGAGAGCAGACACTGCGGAGATGCTGTCTCAGTGTTGAAGTAACATGAAACAATGTTGAGCACAGGTGATTTCCATTAAATGATGTATAGCATCCTCACATCTTAGAGTTCACTCAGAAGGCTGCCTGGATCTGCTGTACCGTGCAGGGTACTGCAGGTCACCTCCTCCATTCACCATGCTCCTCTTCGCAATGTCTGTTCTTGAACACTGAAAGAGGTTTTGGGAGGTGTTACGTTAACCTGAACAAAAGTTAATCTAGTATGAAAAATAAAATCTCAACTTCTGCATGCTGAAACAAGTCTATTTTTTAAAATGGGTCAAGTTTTCAGCTCTGAAAACCATGAATAGTGTAGCTCCATAGTCCTTGTGCCTTTGCTCAAAAACTTTCCTATCTTACAAGCATTTTCTCAAGTGAATGATTTTGTTCTTTATGCCTAATGTGTATCTCTAATGTGCTTCATGGAGCAGCAGAAATGTGGGAGATCTTCAGGTAATTCTGTATTTCAGAACCTTTTGCATTACTTTGTACTCTGTTGGATAATACCTGCAGGTTTAAGATGGAATGCTTCACCCCAAATCCTGCTCAATGTTTTTAAGTTCTAGGAGATTGATTCTATTAAATTCTTAAAAAAACTAGTTTCCTGTGGGGTCAGCCATTTTCTTTGAAGGAAGTAAGAAATTTGCACGCAATTGTAGTTCCAAGTTGCATGTAGTTCATAACACTGGAATTATGTTTCCATCTTTCATGTTGGTTTTTTTGAAGATACCGTGACCCAATATTGGGCACAGAATACTTTTTGCTGCTGAGTTATAAGCATAAGAATAAGAGTTCGTAATTGAAGACCTGACATAACCTTAAGTAGTGTGGCACTTGTGTCATTGTAATTGTGTTTTCTTAGTGTAGTTATCAGAAACAAAGGTATTTTGAAAAAGTAATATAATGTTATTGTGGGGGGTTTAAAACTTTCTAATCTCATCTTAACCTCAGTTTTAAAATACTTAAATTCATTCCAAACAATCTGCAAATGCAGATAAGACTATGTGTGTGTGTACATTTCAACTTGCTGTAAGTTTTTCTCACTATTCTCATGTAATGAACTGAAATTGGTAATTGATTATTTTTTGTTTTGTTGTGGTTGAAAGTTTAAGAAAAGATATATCTTACAAGACCTACAACAAAGCTATTTCTGATTGTGACATCTTAAAACACACTGAGAAGCTTACTCTTTTTTCTCTGTGACCTTTGGTGGCTCTACCAGTAGGAAATCTACATTCATGCATATAGACTAGCATTTTTTTTTCACAATTAATAGTTGCTATAATAGACATAAAGCTTTATATATGTGGTGATGGAGACAAAATGTGACAGTGACTAAATATTCACAATCAGTGCTTATAGAATAAGTAACTGTCTTGTATTTGTAGTATTCCATTGCAGGGTACTAAAAAGAGTTTTAGAGTGAAAATGTGTTGATTTTGCCTGCTTTTAGATCCTGGTCTATTTCATTAAACGGAAGGTTCTGTTTCTAGATCTTGGCCTTATATTTGAGTAGATCCAAAGGAATTATATTAATAGTATCATAAATGTGGTTTTTATTCATTTATATTCCATTCCCTAACTTTTCTGTCTTATGCATACTTAAATCTTCCACTGCTGCTGACCACAGCCACTAAATAAAATAGGGGAAAAGAAAAAGTTAAAAAGAGAAAAACTAGGGAGAAAAATGGTTCTCATGCTATGGCTTCCCATGCTGATTTTCTTCACCAGTTTGGAGAAATCTTTGGTCTTGTGACATTATAGATTATGAAGTACAGCCTTTAGAATTATAGGGTGATAATACTGTGATCTATTAAATTTTAATGTCTGGGGTTTACTTGTATGGAATCTGTTTAGTTTATTTTATGTAGTTTCGGAATTTCTTATTTGTGTGGTTTGGAATTTCGGGTTGTATTTTTCACCTGTGCTGCCTACCATTTTAGGTGACCCTAAAAGTTTTGAAGCCATCAAAGTATTTTCTGCAGTACTTTTAAAATGGGATATAAAGAACACATGATGTTGTGGCTTAGTGTAACTGCTTACTGGAACTATTTTGATTCAAACAGAGTTTGCATTTTCATAATTTTTTCCTTAGATTGCCTATTAATATCTCTGCTAATGGCAGTGTTTGTGTGAGGTTTTTAAAAAAGACAAGTTGGAAAAGGGTTTTGCAAGGTTAGTTACATTCTTTGTACCACAAACTGCTTAAAAATTAGAGCACTTATTCCTGAACACTTCTTGACTATATTTGTAATAATGTATAGTTTCATTCCACTTTGTTCTGGAAAATACAATAATATGTACCAAGGAAGGGTTTTGAGTCTGTGGAAGTCAGTTTTCCCCAGTAGCCAAGTTCTATTCCTGGGAGACATCATGAGTTGAACAAGAGCACTAATAGGGCCTAGGTGTGAGTTAGAATGGCCAAGAGATTTCTTCAACTCACACACAAAGATACATTAACCAACCAAACAAAAAAAATACATTCAATCAACCAACCAATCAACCAACCAACCAAAACAACAACAACAACAACAAAAGCAAGACAGATTTACACCTCAACCTTGCACTTTCTTTCTGTGACAAGCCCCATATGGTAGGATTGGCAAATAGCTGATGTAGGATCTCTTACCTGCCTACTGATTTGAGCCCTCCACTTAGCCATTTTTTTCCAACAGGGATCTGGTTCTGAAATCCTTGTTTGATTCCAAATTGTTTGAAAATGATTTTATGCATAATGTGAACACATTTTTATTATTTTTGATCTAGTATTTTAGTATCCAAGTGACATGTTTTCCTTCAGGAATGAAAAAATTGTAACTGAGTTTTGGACTGCTTGCTTGGAATCTCTGAGGATGCAATGCAGGGTTGTAAATATGCAACAACTTATCACACAAAGACATCTCATAATATTCCTGTTCTGCAGTTTTCATATGGTATTTAGGTAGTAAATTTCTTTCCAGTGTACCCAGTTTATGTTTTCCAGTATATCCAGTAGCTTGATCAGGTCCTATGAATAAATGCTTCCTTGTGTGTTGCACTTGGTCATTACATAATGTAAAATTTTTGTAATTGTAAATGTGAAAATAAGTATAATCAATTGAGTGCAGAGAGACAGCATTTTCTTACTAAAAGTAAACTATTTTCATTGCATAGTACCACCTACTGTTGCTAGCAATAATCTAGCTAGTGATTTAGCTAGATTATAGTCTATAGTCTCCTTATAGTCTAATCTAGCTATAATTTTATCTTATTGATAAAAAGGTTGGATTTGGGATTTGAGCAAATCAGAGTCAGGAGAGACAATGGGCCTGTATTTGTTCCAGACACCATTGTGCCATGTTCCTTTGAAGAAGCCAAATTTAAATAAAAACCCTTGTGTTGCTGACAGAAGAATATCCCCAATTGAACTGCATGTTCCTGTCTGTAAGCCAATGCATATTTTCCAGCATGTGGTATATAAACTGATTTCATTGGTAAGAAGCAGCAACTGAAATAGAAGTATTAGTCTGCTACCTCTCTGCTGTGTCGTATACTCAGTGATATAGCCTTGGAGAGAGTATGCTTTTTTCCATGATTCTCTTCACTTGAGTGATATGGAATCCTAGAATTATTTCATTTGGAAGGAATTTTGAGGATCATCTCATTTCAACCCCCTGCCGTTGGCACAATAGACCAGGTTGCTCAGAGCCCCACCCAGCCTGACCTTGGAACAGTTCCAAGGGGTGGGGCACCCTCAACTTCTCTAGGTACCCTGTGCCAGTGCTTTACCACCCTACCAGCAAAGATCTAATTCAAACCCACTCTGAAAGAAAGTAGCTTTTCCTTGAAGGAGACGTGCTTCATCCTTCTGATAATATTCGTGGCCCTCCTCTGGACTTGCTGCAACAGGTCAATGTCATTCCTGCATTTGTCTTTTTTTCATGAAACCAAGGCTAGTACAAAGTAGTGCTGGGAAGAACTGCAGAATTTTAGTGAATGCTGATGCTAGTGACAGAAAAGTGACAATGTACACATCCCTCTAAAAGACTATACCACCAAATGTAATCACAGAAATAAAAGGAAAACGGAGTTTACATTGTCAGGGGTTATCAGTGTCAGAGATAGATACTTTGGATTTCTGGCAACTGACCAGATATTTGCATGATTCCCAGATTGATTGATTTTGTCACAGAAAGAAGAAGAGCAGCGCAGTGTCTAGCAGGACAATTTTGGATGCAGAAAACATATTTCTGTGCTTTCAAAGTTATGAGGGCTTTGTCATAAACATAGTCAGAGGTTAAGATTGATGAGACAGCTGAGGTGAATTGAGGAACTGCTGTCAAGTGACCTCTATAGTTAGATTTCCACTGCAGGAGGAGAGATTGTCATTTAAGTGCATCAGCTTCAGCTAGGTCTTTGCTCCATTTGCTCCATTGACTTCCTGTTATAGAAGACAATGCTAGACTGCGTGAGTTAAAAATCTCCTTCTGAATCTTTGCAATTTTTTGAGTAGTTTGCTCTTAGTATTGAAGTATTTGAAAAACATAACCATTAATAAAGGCATACCTTAGAATCTGTCTTTTTCTTGAGGTTTAACCACTTATGCTACTTACTTTCCTGTCAGTTCCTTGTGGGAGTAAAATGAGGACAGTGGAAGAGGAGCAGTTTCACTGAATTGCGGTGTCCTTGTAGTCAGTCTTTTGAAATGTGAAAGACAGGTCAAATCAATAGCCTGGGTACCATGCTAACCATAGCTTCCATTATTAACCTAAGACAATGTAAACCTTCTCCATTTTCACAGTCAAGCTAGTTCTAAGTGTGGCAACTAACCTAAGGCTTTGTTACTGTTCCTTCCATGCTGTTATTAAGCAAACTGTGAGCATTGTCTTTTGGACAGTCTCATTTTATTGTTCCTTAGGAGATGACACAATAAAGGATGTAATTCAGATGCCTTTCTCTCAGGGATTTTCTCCTCCCAGTTTCATTATTAGCCTGCAGTTAGGCCGTTGTTTGTTTGATTTTTAGCACTTACGACTTTTTATCTGAGTGCACTGCAGATTTGACACAGGTACACCAGAGCACTGTTGCTGGTGGATGTATAGCTGCCTACCCCACTGTTCACCTAAGGGAATACATCATGTCCTATTACAACTTGTCTGGATTTTATCCTAAAAACCAATATACAGATAATGCAAAAGATGGATTTTTTTTTTCTTCCTTTTACATTAAGAGTGGTAAAACATTGAAACAGATTGTCACAGAGGTGGCAGATGCCCAATGCCTGGAAACATTCAAGGTCAGTTCAGACAGGATTCTGAGCAACCTGATGTAGTTGATCGTGTCCCTGCTGGTTGCTGAGTACTTGGGCTAAGTGACCTTTAAAGGTCTCTTCCAGCCCAAACCATTATTCTGTGGCTGTAAATTATGTAGCAAAGCCTTCCAATAGTGCCTCACTATTGGAATCAGGATGATCAGGATGCATTGCAGAAACTGGAGATAAATCATGAATACAAACTGAATGCGTAATGTAGAGCTAGAAATTTATAAAAATGGTGTTGTACAGGCAAATGCTATGTTGCTTAAAAGGCTATAGCATGCTGTGTGCTTTACATAATGTGCATTGCATTCCATAACTCCTTTTTAAATTTTTTTTCAGTAATTTTTACTGGCCCAACTGGTTAAAAAATAACTGCCATTCTAGTACGGCAGCCTAGTGTAAGAAACTACACCATAAGAAAAAAAACTGTACCAATAGGCATAGTAATGTTTGAAAAATGCTCAGGGAGAGAAGGCATCTGCTCTCATTAAATGCAACAGAATATTTAAATCTGGTTTAAGAATCAAGGTTTCCCTGGTTTTCAATGACTGGGCAGTGTAGGCAGTCAGTTCTGGGTCTTATAAACTTTTTTGTGGTCTGTCTTCAGCTGAGGGGAATTGTGGCAGTGTGTGCAATAGGGACAGATAATGATGCTCTGAGAATGGTACTTAGTGCCTGGTGTTTCGCACCACAGTATTTTTGCTCTTCATTGTTTAGTGACTCAGTTTATCATTCCCTTTACTACACTGCATTTTTAAAGAGAATACTATTCATCTTCTTGCAGGTAATAGAAAAACTGAAAAATTGGAAGGAGAAAGAAAAAATAGCGGAATGATGGCACCTTTAGATCATCCTCTAAGAAAAGAAATTCTCCCTGTTGTAGATATAGAAGAAACAGGAAAACTGCAATCCCTGAAGATTTGCCCTAGTACTAGAAGATAAATGTGTAATAATGTCACAGTGAGGATAGAAACGGTATCTTCTTTCACTTTCCAGCTGGACAGGTTATTCAGAATCCCTTAAAGGAATGTGCATCTGTGCAGTCAGGCCCTTACTTTGCAACTCACCAACCATCCAACTGCTTGGAATTCTTGCAAAATGCTCACAGACTCTCAGTGAATTTCAAGACTGGGGTAGTAGACAAATTAATAACAATAGAGGCATCTGGAATAGCTGGAATAGGAACTGAACGTCTTGAGGAATTTCCAGTGTGAGCTAGCAGTTAGTGAAATTTAGTAGAGCTTTTCAGGAAGCCAAAAGTCCGATTTCTTCTCCTTTGCATTCATTAAGATATAGTAGTTGGTGGTTGTAAGAATTGCCTCTGTGTGAAATGTACTCATTCATCTTCCCTTAAGTGTCATATAATAGAATATTATTGTATATTGTTACAGTCTGCTTACGGCAAACCTGCCAGTTGTATAAATAATTTCATATAGTTTTTCTGTAAAATTGGGACCTATTATTTTGAATGGAGCAAAGTAGAGAAGATAAATGAGAGTTGTTTTGCTTTGGGTACTTTTCAGCTTATATGGCCCTGTATCCCTACATCCTGGTAAAATGTCTGATCTGTGACTTTGTCTTTCCCCTGTTTCATAGTCCATTTCTGACCTGGAGAGACGTACAGCACATTATTGTCAGGACTTCACGTGCAGGACATCTGAATGCTAATGACTGGAAAACCAATGCAGCTGGTTATAAGGGTGAGAGCTTTCTTTCTTCTTTGCTATCACAAGCAACCTATTATTTGATATATTTGTTTGACGCTATGCTGTGCATAGTTTGGAGACTTTTCAGCCTCAATCTGAAGGGCCTATCTTCTCTTATACAAGGAAAACCTTTTAGAATGACTAACGCACAAAACTGTCAGCTACAAATTCATTGGCCCGACCTTCTTAATCTTTTTCAGTCCCATATCATGCATTGCTGCCAGAAAACTAGGTAAATTAGTGGTGTTTAATTTTTCTTTTTATGCCTAGTATTCTTATAAACTAGAGTTAAAGACTCAGCAATTCTGGATTCCAGCCATGTTCTCACTCAGATTTATTGACAGTTTCAATTTAAAATGATGAAACAGTATTTTCAAATTTCATTTTTATATGATAAACCCTACGTTATTTATATGTAAGAATTCTATCAGATTTTGGATCAAACCGAATTGTGAGCTGTCATGACTTTTCATGTCACAGGTAATCATTTTTCAGTGACCTGTCAAGTAGATTTCTAAAATTTTGTACCGTCTTGTAAATTTGATAAAAGCTACATCTTAAAACCATTTTTTCACTTCTGTAATGCAAGCAGAGGTAAACTCTTGTGCCATTAAATAGGATATATATTTTCAGGATGGGTTAAAACAGAACCTTGAATCTGTACATTTTATTTCATCACAGTTTGTCTTCTGATTCCCATTCACTATATTCTTACTGCTTTCAGTTTAGTATTGCATCCTAAACAAAACCCTGGAATGGCTTATTTCTGATTTTCTTTTCATAAGAATTCCACCCAATACTGAAATACCTCTTATGAGATTTGATCTCTTTGTGCTGGGATCTCCTGAGAGAAAAATGTAATATACAAGAGTTATCAAATCTTTGCCTGGTTTCACTTTAAAACAGAAGCCTATATTTAATCTATTTTGGATCAAGACACTGCTGCCATAGAGCATCTTTAATATACAGTTCTGACCTATGACATTTTTGCTGCAATGGCATAGAAACCACACAAAAAAAAAAAAAACCCACCCCCATTTTTATTTTTGGATCCAAACCAGTCTGTAACTACAGAGAATGTGTTTAGAAATGGATATTTGATCAGAACCTCCTAATCATGTAAAGGTTCTGATGTTCAAGGGCCTGGTTTTATCCCATTTACAAGAGTGTGCGCACACACAAAACACATAAATAGTTAAGTGCGATAACATTACTGTATTTGTTATTGTGAAACATCTCCCAGGATTTAAAACATTTTATCAGGAGATTGTAACTCCATCATCAGTTTATTGAAAATATATAAAGGTCAAAGAACACTTTTCAAGTAACATAAAGCAGAGCTATTTTTTTCATATCTACTTCCAAAATTCTATATTTTTATGTTTTTCCACTTGTTGCCCAGGAGAGGCAAACACCCTGTGAGTCATTTTACAGCAGCTGTCACTCATTATCAAAAAACAGGTCACACTAAGGTCACACCAGCAGCAGCGGCAGCATTGGCAGCAGGACTTGCACTGTTGGATCACTGTTGAACCACTACTTATTCTGAATCCTTGGAACGGAACCATTTTTCTATGTGTTGTAACATATATATACAGTAAGGAAAAGGGATAAAAAAAGGTTTTGTCTTCACTCATGGAAAGTCACAAACATAGATAAGCTCAACTTGCTAACTTGGACTCAGGAAAAACAACTTGAGCTGTCTGAACTCTGCTGTAGACTCTGTGGTGAAATTAAAAAGGGGAAGATGAGCTAAATGCCTTGACCTCTGCACAGCTCAGGAATCAACCTTAACCCAAATAAAAGCATTAGTTTTAGCTAAATTATTTTGGCAACTTAGGCTGAGCACATGGTTCCAATAAAAATACATCTCTCTTTAAACTCCTGTTGGTTTTGGAAGAAGGAGAAGGCAAAGACTTAGTTTAAATCACAACATCCGAACCTCAATTCAAAAGGGGATTTGCACACCACTGCTGGAAAGACTGAAAGAGGGTTTTTTTATTGCATGTGGCAATATTTAATATAATATTACACTATTATCTTTCACTATCGCCAAGAGTAACAATTAAAGTATGGTTTTTCATAGATGAACTACTCTGATCAGACTGAGTCCCTTGAGGAATTGTATCATAATTTTGTTGATAACAAGATCCATGTTTCTTCCACAGCATGTTCTTAAGAGGGGGTGGAAGGGTTTTTCTAAATTATCTAAAGGAGACAGTCACAAGAAACAATCTACCTTTCTTCAGTGCATACTAGTGGAGAAATAGGAAAACAAGAATAAAGAGAAAGACAGGTTTGCCACTTTAGAAATAAGAACTGAAAGGGTGGAAAACAGCAAAAACCTGAAAGAACCTTTCACTCAACAAAGGGTCAGCAAGAGCTGGTAGTTGAAAGTGGGTCAGCATGCCATTTCACAGGGCTGTTTTGCTGGTCTGCATGGCAACCCTCTCCCTTGCCATAGACCCTGGCAGTGCTTTGCCATTGCAGAACACACAGAAAGAGCTCACAGATGTCATTACTGGTTTCAAGATCTCCTTTTTTTTACTGTCTTACATTTATACAAAGAAGGATTAATTCATGAAAAACACTTAAGCTAGCTAACGATTTGCTAAAGCGGTGCTTGTTATTTGTTTAATTTTCTGGCAAGTAAACAGTGCTCATTAAATTCATGTCAATAGAATTAACTCAGGAATGAGCAAGAATTTTTACTTGGTAGGGGTTTTTTTATTGCTTTCTTGTCAGACAGCATGCATCTTTTCTCAGGAACTTGTTATTTTGTAGTCTAAAAAGAAACACTTGAATGCTTGGGTTGTTCTCTGGTTAGTCAGTTGTACATGTAATTTGTCAATAGAGGGGTTTTTAATAATTAAAGCAGTTAATTAGCTGATTTTATGGAAAAATACTTGAGAGCATCTGGTTTTGTGAAGGTATCAAAACTGTTGATCAGTTGCTGCTATGGCAGATTGGATGCAAATCCTTGTTCTGTCAGCTGTTTAGTCAACAACAGAGCATGCAAACACGTTCATAAAAGGGAAACTGCATTAATGCTGACTTGCCTCTGAGTTGAAAGATAGAGAATGAAACACTGCAGTTTTAAGAGCAATGATCAAATCATATAAACAGTTCTTTGTCTATAAGTGAAGCTCCACATATTGTCAAATACTATCTCTGGAGAAACAGACCATTCATAGAGAGAAATACTACTAAATTGCGAGGAAATTTTCAGAGAACATATTTCACTCTTCCTGGCTCTAAAGCACAGACAGTAGCACTTCAGTACACTGAAATAAAATGCTAATGACAGATAAGATAAAATGAAATCAAAATTCTACCCATTTTTTTCAGTTTTAGACCATTCCTAGGCCCAGAGGAGATACTCTTCCTAGAGAAACCAAATTGGCTCAATTGCCAAGGAGTAATAACAGAGATATGTCGCATTCCTTTAGGTTAGTCAAAGTATCTGGTGCTTCCAGTGAACAGTGACCACTGAAAAGGATTAGTCACTTAATATTTTAGAGCCTTTTAATATAATTGCTTAATTACAGTATTTAATTAAACTGGTGATTATATTAGTTGTGAGCAGAGCATTAGCAGTCTGGGAGTGAGAAAGAGATGAGTCTATCTAGGCTCCTATTTAGGGGACCTAGACTGGACAGATTTATCTTGTGGGAACCAGTAGCCAGGCAGGAATTCAGAAATGAGCCAGAATATCTTTACAACACATGCATTTCAGAGAAGAAAAATAAACTATTCATAAACATCATATTGCATGTTTTCAATAACTTTAAAATGTAAATAAATTTTAAGTTATGTTTTTAAAACATTGTCAGAAGCTGGCATAAGACTTTTGGAAAACAGCAAGCACTGATAAATGGTTATGTCAAACAATCAAAACTGTTCATCTATAAAAAGACCTTCCACTCTTACAGATACTTCCTGATATTTTCACATGGTACTGACAGCCACTATCAACTCTTACCCACCCCTAATGCTCATACACACAGTGGATGGAGCAAGTGAAACCAAAGCTTTGAGTTTAGCTATTGTAATATGCCAACTTTCTTTACCTGTCAATAAGACATCAAACACATGAAGTTGCATTGGTCTTTGTAGGAGTGAGGAACATGATATTCTGTTCAAGCTAGGCTAGTGGTTTTTGTGCTTGAAATGTTAAAGGATGACCAGCCTCACTGAACAGGTAGCTTTGGCTGGAGCTCAGGAGAAAAAAGGGAGTTCATCATCTTAGGGAGACTACTGTCAGGATACTCAAGAGAAGTACAAGGATGTTATGAGGTTATGCAGTGAGAAAACTGGAAGGGCCAAAACCCAGCTAGAACACAATTTGGCTTCAGCAGTAAAAGGCAACTAAAATATGTTTCTATAAATACATTAACAACAAAAGGAGAGTTAAGGGTAGTCTCCATTCTTTATTGATTGCAGAGGGAAAGATAATAACAAGGGATGAGGAAATAGATGAGGTTAATACCATTTTACCTTTTAATACCTCTCCAATAATAAGACCCATTGTTCTCTGGGTATCTGAACTGGAAGATGGGAATGAGAAAAAGCATGAAACCCCCATAATCCAAGGGTAAACGGTCAGTGAGCTGCCACACAACTTAGATACATACAACTTTATGTGGTCAGTTGGGATCCACACAAAGATACTGAGGGAGCTGACGCAAGAGCTCACCACTCTAGGTCATTTATCAGCAGTCCTGGCTGACCAGAGAGGACCCAGTCGAAGAGTCCAGAAGAAGGATCTGGGGAACTACAGACTACAGACCTGTCAGTCTGACCTCTGTGCCAGGGAAGGCCATGGACCAGATCATCTTTTGTGCCATCAGGTACAGAACAACCTTTGACATGGTTTCTCACAGTGTTCTTGAGAAACTAGCTGCTCATGGCTCAGATGGATGCACAGTTTGCTGGGTGAAAAAAATGACTAGATGGCCAAGCCCAGATAGTTGTGGGGATTGAGTTAAATGCAGCTGATGGCCAGTAACTACTGATATTCCCCAGGACTGAGTGCTGGAGCCAGTTCTGTTTAATATCTTTATCAATAACCTAGACAAGGGGACTATGTGCACCCTCATTCAGTTTGCAGATGGCACCAAGTTGGATGGGAATGTTGATCAGCTGGAGAGGGAAGGCCCTGCAAAGGGATCTGGTGAGGCTGGATCAATGGGCCAATTTGTGAAATGCAACAAGGTGGCATTCCAGGTTCTGCATTTTGGTCACAACAACCTTGTGCAGCACTTCAGGCCGGGAGAACAGTGGCTGGCAAGCTGCCTGGCATAAAAAAACTTGGGGCGCTGATCAACATTAGCTTAGTTGGAGTATGAGCCAGTAGTTGCCCAGGTGGCCAAGAAGGCATCCTGGTTTGGACCAGGAATACTGTGTCGAGCAGGGCCAGAGCAGTCACTATTTCCCTGTACTTGACACTGGTGAGGCTGCATGTCAAGCCCTGTATTATGTTTTGGAGCCATCTCAACAAGAAATACATTGAGGGTTGGAGTGTGTCCAGAAAAGGGCAACAGGGCTATTGACTCTGATGAGGAGCTATTGAGGGAGCTGGGCTTGTTTACCCTGGAGAAAAGGAGGCTAAGGGACCTTGTCTTTCTCTGCCTGAAAGGAGGTTGTAGCAAGGTGAGAGCTGGTGTCTTCTCACATGTAACAAGCCAAGGACACGAAGAATTGTGACGGGGGAGGTTTAGATTGGATATTAGTCAAAATTTCATCTATGAAAGGGTTGTCAAGCATTGGAACAGGCAAGTGGTGGAATCACCATCCCAGGAACTGTTTAAAAGATGTGTAGATCTGGCATCTGGGGACATGGTTTAGTAGTTGACTTGGTGGTGTAAGGTTAGTGGTTGGACTTGATCATAAGGATTTTTTTCCAGCCCAAATGATTCTGTGATTCTAAGTACGCAGCTGACAGCAAACATATTCTTGGAGAAGGCGATCTGCTCATAGCTGCAGCAGCACACATATTCTCAGAAAAGGCAGTCTAACTATATATACATGACTGTCCTCAACAGATTGGTGGATGTAAAGTCTGAGAGAAATGTTGTCCTCACATAGGTAGGTAGTGAACTGGTTAGATTAATCTGAACTTTTAGCATTATAGCTCCTGACTGAAAGTTCTTTGACGTCACGGTAGCATTTAGTTTAGCACCAGGAGAGGAGAGAATTAAACAAGCTACAATTACTAGGTAGTCTAATGGTGGCTGGAAGTGTCTCTCCCAGCACTGATAGAATGTGTATGATTGGAAAGGTCTGTGTCCTCAAGAATCTCATCCACGTTTAAATACCGCGTGAGTCACAGGTCAACATCATAATCTTTTTAAGTGCTTCATACAGAAATCCTTGCTGTAGCTAGAGAAAGTATCTGTGGTGGGATTTGGAAACTAATATACCTGAGGAAAAGTGGAGTAAGGACATGCATGTTTTAGCAGAAAATTTAAAATTACTGTCTTTTCACTGGGTGGTCACTGTGACCTTTCTTGGTGACTCTTGTTTCCTTCTTGCATGCAGCAGTTCAGTTTCTGGCTATAAATAAAATTTTCTTTAACTTAATATTAAAATTGCATTAGAAATTTTTCAGTGCTTGGTATGTTAAACCTAAACAAATGGCCAGGTAACTGAGTTCTGCTAGCCTTGAGTAAGAACTGAAATAACCTCCTTGGAATTTGGGGAAGGGAGCTGGAAAATATCTTGAATTATGCAGCCTAGATCATGGTTATTGATTTTGTTTTTCTTCCTGTCAAAACTGAGGTTACAGACAATGTTGTTTCCAGTTGAAAGACATATAAGGTCAGGAATTTGCCTGTATAGTTCCAGAAATGAGGATGTACAAAGTAGGGGATGGCATTTTTCATATAAGCCAGGCAGGCATCATTATTTTTCCCAGCCTCAAATTCTTCATTATCAAAGCTTCTAATTTACTTTTTGCATCTGCAACACTCTGTTTTCTGTTCTCTCTGAAAAGCAAGGAATGAAGATGTAAAAATGTAAAAATGAGTTCAAGCAGAAGCTTCAAGGCTGTGTCAGAATATGTAAGGGAAAATGGATGGACATCCATCATGATTTTGTTGTACAGTTGGTTGCTTTCCTAGGTTGTATATTGTAGGTCAAACTTACACATGTTCTAAAATGTAAATTAAATGGCTCTGAAGCTGGCAAAAGGCAAAACTATAATAGCACTCGGAATTGTCACAAAACCATGATCAGCATAGCAGACAAAGAATTTATATTAGTGCCTCAGCTCAACAACTGACATAACTTCCTTTCTGTTTGTCTTAGATATAAAGATATACACAATTGCTATGCTCTGCAGCTCCCTAGTATTCTAAACATTGCCAGGTGTTAATGATAGCACTAACAGGATGCACACCATGGGAATGATAACCTTTGACATTATTTCCGTTTAACAAGCCTAACTCAGACCTTTATGAAAACCCTGTAAAGGACTGTGGGTAAGGGAGGAAGTGGACTCCTAACCATAAGAGTCTGCCACTTACTGTGAAATGTAAATTTCTGTTTTCCAGTATTAAGAAAGAAGAACCAGGATCAATGAATTAAAAAAATTACTGATAAACTGATACAATTCTCTAAAGCAAAAGGCTTTAATTAGAGACATTGAATACTGAATTTTAAAAGAAAAGTCCTTGGAAGTTACATGCATTTGCGTGACCTCTCTGTATATGAATTCTCAATGCAGTACATTTGTGAGAATGTTCTAGACAAATATCTAGTCATGCTTGTATATATCCATCCATAGCAATGGTGAACATCTTTTGGATGAGATAGATCTGCCTTTTTAAAAAAACAACAAGCCTTTGTGAACACCAAAGCTCTTCACTGCTGTTGCATTGCTATAATGCCTTTCAGTAGTTACAAAACTGGCAGTAGTTTTATTATCAGAGTGCGGCAGTGGCCCTCCAACTCAGGAATTGAAGGGCTCGCGTTCCAGGGCACCGGCTATCAGGAACGCGCCCGCGAAACAGTAGGGATCGTTGTCTTGAGGTCACCAAAACTCAAGGTCCACCAAAGCAATGAAGACGAGGGAGAGACGGGACCCAATTGGGGATAACAAGGGAGAACTTTATTATGGCCCAAAAGGGACCCAGAATGTTGCGCCTCATAACTTATATAGGCAAACTGGGGGTTAACAAAGAACCAATGGGAAAGAGAACTGGGAATGAGGAGAGATGGCAACTGCCAATGAAGGGAAGGCGGGAAAATGGGGTGAGGTAGGGGACCAATCAAACTTAAAATCGCCTCAGGCCAAATAACACAAAGTATCAACTCAACTGAACATCCCATAATAGTCTAACTAACATGATTGACAACTAAACTTCTAACCAATAAACTTACATCAAACTTAGAACCGATTAACATATAAGGAGTAAACAACAAGATGGAAGACACTGGGAGCCATTTTGAAACTGAGGCCTTCTTGGCCAAACGGAGAGGAAACACACCCAGCCCCCACATCAGAGTGTGTCCACTTTAATGGAACTAGGATTCAGGCCAGTTAGGAAGTAGATCACACTATCTACAATGTAGTATTTTAAGTACTTAATGTATCCTGTCAGGATGTAGGATTTCATATAGTATTAGGGAAAGAAAGATAAGGGCCTACATAGGACAACTCAGCTCAGTTAGGTGCCTGAAGTTATTTATAACACTATCCTTTTTTCCCTCCAGAAAAATCAGCTTTTGAGGATTTGCTTTTAAGTCAGAGGATGCAGAACCTCACCCACCACACTGACATTACTGGCCAGCTATCTCTACAGACTTATATTACTGTTCAACTTCCTTTTGCTTCAGATTACTGATCAGCATCTACTACATAGCTCCACAGCGATACAGTGAAGTTGGCTTATTTAGTTAATAATTTGTCTAGTTATTCTATCAGCATCATTATCATTAAACAATTTGTAATACACTTATTTGTGATTTACTGCATGTTTTTATATCCTTCTGCAAAAATCTACCACAGCTGTATGCTCAGTCAGGAATTAGTTTGAATGTAAATATCCTGCTGGAGCTCCAATACTTCAGGACACACAGAGCCTCTGTGTGGGACAGAACAAGAGGGATGCCATGTGTCTGATATATCTGACAACACAGAAATGCTATTTTTGTGTCTTCTCCTAACAATCTGTCAGGATTTTCAGTTACAGTGCCTTTGACTCACCTGTTATCATCTGTTCTGAGATGAAGCCTTGCACAGACACTGTCACCAAAAGATGTTTTTATTGTTTGATAGAATGGTATCGTATTTGTCCACCTTTGAGCTATCAAGGAATCCTGAATGTATCTCCTAGGGTGAATTTCCTCCTAATAGAGGAGATGGGTACATTTTTTTACAAGGTGTTACACAATGCAGTCACAAAATACATTTTTTTCTTTAAACATAGTTGTAAACCACCATGTTTTCCAGTGGATCCTTATGCTAAAAAAAACCAACCAACCAAACAAACAAACAATTCAATTTAAAAAGACTAGCACTAGTTAAAAAATTATAGCTTCCATTTCTGTAGATGCTTCTTAGTCAACTTTATTTCAGCAAACATTTTTTTCACCCTTCTAAATGTATATAATCTTCAGATTTATTCCATTCTCATAAGCTGTCTTATTTCAAGTGAATTAATGTCTTCAGTAAAGGCTTTATGATTTACAGCCAGATGCTGCTGCAGAAAAGTTTTAGAATCCTTCTGCAGAATTTTCATAGCAATCACCAGTCAGCGGTAGTCAGATTTTCTGTCTCTGTCACAACTCTGTTGCTTCAGTGGCAGAGAAGTAAGCCAGTCCTCCTGGTCACTCTTCTGAGGTTTCCAGCAAAGCTCACTGGTATTTTCTCTGACTCTGGGTAAGATATCCCCATATGCAGGGCACGGTTTATGTGTGAACACCATGTATTCTGAAGACTTCATTACCTTGGTTAACTCATTCCTAAAAAAACTCTGAGAAGTAAATCAGGAACTGTGGGCATGGGAGAACTTGTTATGGCTGTGCTTGGTACTCATGGATGATTACTGCTGACCACGGACCAGCTGAATCCCAAGAGTAAGGACCTCTGCCTGGCAGCTGCTAATGCTCATGAGAGGTGGGAACTATCTGGGTGGTACGTCCTGTCGCTACTAGTAGAGCCTGACTCTGAGAGCCTAAAAGTGTACTTTGCTGCTTTTAATGCCTTTTGTCAACTAATGTCTATTTAATAACAACATGAGTTTTAAATTCTTGAAATAGATAAAATATGTGAGGATGTGAAGTCGAATAGAATCTTGGATTTAAATTTCTCAGTGTTTTAAGATAGTATGTTCTAAGGCTATTTTTTAATGACTGCAATGCCTCATAGCAGTATCAGAGTTGCATTCAAGCAACTCAAAAAAATACACTGGTTACTGGTTACTGGAGGTTTAGTTTTTACTAGCTATCCTGCTAGTTTTTCTGGGCAGTCTGTATTTTATGTATCAATTAATAGAAGCTTTTTGGCAGAAAGAAAAAATGTAAAATCCAGAAGCCTCTTCTTTTTTGGTTAAATCTATTATAAGGTAAAGCCGTGGCTAGTATATTACTGAAGAAATTATTTGTACTAATGCAAAAATCAGAATAGATCTATTATATAGATATATTCCAGATATAACTGGAATCTCAATAAAAGCAATTTTTGAAGTATTCCGTTAGCACCTTTCTCACTATGAAAGTGTTCAAAGGCCTGAAGTACCTCTCCTATGAGGAAAGGCAGGGAAGGGTGGGCTTGTTCAACCTGAAGAAGAGAAGGCTCCAGTGAGACCTTATTGTGGCCTTTCAGTATATAAAGGATTTTTAGAAGAAAGACAGAAAGGAATTTTTTATGAAGGTCTTTAGTAACAAGACATGGGGCAATAGTTTTTAATTGAACGTGGATAGATTTAGACTAGGCATAATGAAGAACATTTTTATACATGGTGCTTGGTAATGGCGAACATGGCTTTACAAGGGGGAAATCATACCTGACAAATTTGGTGACCTTCTGTATGGGGCTACAGTATTGATTGATAGGGCCAGAGCAGAGAAACTGACATCATCTACATGGACTTGTGCAAAGTGTTTGGCATTGCACCACTCAACATCCTCACCTTCAAACTGAAGAGACATGGATTTGATAGATGAACCATTTGGTGGGTGAAAAACTAACTAAAAAATGGCCACACACGCAGGGTTGTAGTCAATGGTTCATTGTCCATGTGGAAACATGGACAAGTGGTGTACCTCCACGGTCAGTACTGTGGCAGATACTGTTCAGCATCTTTGTTGGTGACATGGACAGTGCAATCAAGTGCACCCTCCTCAGATTTGCTGACAAGAAGAAGCAGTGTGGTACAGTCAACACACTGAAGAGAAGTGATGTCATCCAGAGGGACCTTGAAGGCTTGGGAAGTGGGTTTGTGTGAACCTCATGGAGTTCAAAGTAAAGTGCACAGTCTTTACACTTGAATTGTAGCAATTCAAGACACACCCACAGGTTGGGCAGAGAAGTGACTGAGAGCAGCAGCCCTGTGGAGAAGGATTTGGGAATAATGGTTGATGAAAAACTCAATGTGGGTCAGCAGTGTGCACTTGCAGCCCAGAAAGCCAACCCAATCCTTGGCTGCATTTAAAGGTGTGGCCAGCAGGGTGAAGGAGGTGATTCTGCCCCTCTACTCTCTTCTGGTGAGATCCTGCTTGGAGTGCTGTGTAGAGTCTGCAACATAAGAAGGACATGGAACTCTTGGAGCAAATCCAGAGGAGGGCTAATAATTTGCTACAAATACTGGAGCACCTTCTCTGTGAAGACAGTCTGAGAAAATTGAGGCTGTTCGGCCTGGAGAAGGGAAGATTGTGTGGAAACCTCATAGCAACCTTGCAGCATCTCAAGGGGCCTACAGGGGCGCTGGAGAGGGACTCTTTGCCAGGATCTGTAGTGATAGGACAAGGCGTAATGGGAGCAAATTCAAAGAGGGGAAATTCAGATTAGATATTAGGAAAAAATTCTTTACTGTGCGAGTGGTGAGACACTGGAACAGGTTGCCCAGGGAGGCTGTGGATGCCCAACCTTGTCAGTATTCAAAACCAGGTCGGATAAGGCCTTGAGCAACCTGAGGGGTAGATGTCCCTCAGGGGTAGATGTCCTGAGGGCTGGGACTAGTTAATCTTCAATGTCTTTTCCAACACCTTAATATTCTATGATTCTGTGATTCTATGTTTTGGATGGTGAGGCGCTGGAACAGGTTAGCCAGAGACACTATGGATGCCTTATGCCTGGAAGTGTCTCAAGGCCAGATTGGACAGGGCTTTCAACAGCCTGATGTAGTGGAAGGTGTCCCTGATCATAGCAGGGAGGTCAGACTAGATGAGTTTTAAATGTCCCTTCCAAGCCAAATCACTCTGTGCTTCTACAATTCTATGATATATAGGCCCTTCAGATTCTCACTGTGCATTTCTGTAGCTGCCACTTTTAAGACAAATCTGTTGGGCAACTTTCTGGTTTTTACAACCTTCTCTAGTGTGGTGATAATTGTAAGAACTCAATCTTCCCACATCCATATTGAGTCTTTAAATAATCCTGGATTTCAGAGAATTCTTTGAGGAGGAAAGACTTAGTTTGCTGTTTCATTTGGTTTTAGGTACAAAAATTGAGGGATTGTTCTGTGTAAAATGGAAAAATATAAATAATGTGCTTAATTTGAAAACCATGACAGAGTTGGTTTTAAAAGCAAGAACGAAAAAGCATGTTCTTGCACACTTGTGTTACTGTCTTGTGTTAAAGAAATCACACTTACTTGTCACAGATTACTGGTGAGAAGTTGACATGAAATAGGACTATGGATGACACAGGATGAATTATTATTCAAGATCAGTGCTGTCTTAGAAGAGGACATGGCAAAACAAAATAGTTTAAGCCATGTCATTGTAACATTTCTCTGCTTTTTGTCCCTTTAATTCTTGTTAGAAAGTTGTTTTTCCTTGTTGAAACATTTCAATATTCTAAGCAATGACAGAAAAGCAATATGGAATTGTTAAAGCATTATAGAATAGAATGTAGAATTAGTTATTTCTATTTGCAATTAAAATGTCAAATGTAAAAGATTGGTGTAAATCAGTTGAAAGTATTTGTGGGCTGAGAGTAATGCAAGAGGCTCACATATTCTATTCTATTCTAGACCTGCTAAGCAACATTTAAGAAAACCATAGTATTAATGGGCATTTTAGACTCTTATTCTGTCCATTTTGGATCAAGAACCTATAGTAGGATAAATGGACAGGTCATTATAGTTCACATATCAAACAGATTAATATAGTTGAGGAAGCTGCATGTTCCTCATTTGTCACACTGAAATCATTACTATTTCTCTCCTGATTTAGCATTTGATATGTGTATACAAAATATTTATATTTCAAATGCTGCTTTCACAGTGCATGGAAAATGATATATAAAAGGCCAAAAATATAGTAGGGAGAAAGCTTTATGCAAGCCTTTTGTCCGATGAGTAAAATAACAAGGAAGGCTTAGCGTCTAAGTTACTGATAAGACACCTTGATGACAGGCAATGAAACTGCAGCCTAACAAATCAAGTTTAGCTGCACTGGAAATGTTGTATTTTTAGTATCTGGGCCAAATTTTTCTGAAGTTGCATGATTCTGTGTTATGATTTATCAACATTAGATATGCATATTTCTCATAGTCAAGTCAAATGAGATATAGATCCTAACTTTAGATTTGGGAGTAGCTTTGTGTGTAAATGAGACAGTTACTGAATTTTCAACAGCAATTTCAGACAAAAACAAGGAGATTATGAAAAACCTGGGGAAGTCTCTCCAGCAGTTCAGAAATCCTTGTTTTCATAGTGCACTAATGAAGGAATTGCACCAGGGATAAATAAATGGACTTTAGCCCTGTGAAATATTGTTTCATCTTTAAGATGAAAACATCTTTAAGAAAGATTAGAGATCAGCTAAAACTCAGTATTTACTTCATGTTGTGGGAGGCAAGTTTTTCTCTGAAACATGCCCTGCATCTGTAAGGTTCTGTGTGTGCCTGTGATTTTGCAGGAATAAAAATGATCAAAAGTGCTGCCTGACTGAAGAGAGAATTCAAGACAGCTCTACCAATGCACACCTTGGTCACACAAGGAGATCACATTTTTCAACTCTTCAGCGGAATAAAAGCAACAGTGTTCCTCAGCCACCAGCTTACATTTTATCAGTCTCTTATTGGTATTTTGTTTGTGAAGGACAAATGCCTTTTTAAAAAATCAGCCCTCCTGTATTTTAAAATATACCTCCTCTGACATGTGTAATGGTTCCTAGCAACAACTGAGCCCAGTAGCAATTCACAGCAGTGATAGTGCAGAGCACATGAGCGAGTAAGCACAAGGTCTGGAGGCATTTTGCACTTGCAGTTAGCTTATCTCATTCTGCAGTCATCATGTTTTTCATTAATCTGGGTTAGCAAAGTTAACTCAGTATCTTTTGTGTACAAATCCAGTGGCAGTTCCAGGTGTTTCCTAGAAGACATTTATAGTTCCATGTAGACCACCAGGTTATTTTTAACCTTTGGGACAGGCACCTAGGCATAGAATTCACAGGAATACTAGGATGTACACAGATGAAGAAGCGCAATTTGAAGGTAGTAGAGAGAAAAACATGTTTTCTTCTCTAAGACACAGCTACTTTGTTTAACTCTAATTCTTTCCTAAATTGCAATAATTTGGTCTTTGAAAATTATCGGCCTCTACTGGTACCTTCAGCTGCTAACCAACCCACTGGATTAAGGGCTTTGAATTCAAAATGTTTTGGACAGCCAAATGTCAGCCTACATGGGAGGATTTAAGAGTAACTCTGTCTGCCAGGAAGTTTTTATTTCAATGGGAAGGCCTTTCAAGAAAAAAAATAAATTTGTTTCCACTGAGAAAAAAGAAAAATCAGATGCAGAACTTGTCACTACACTGCCGCTCTCATTCAAGAGATTTTAAACATTGAGTTCTGGACAATTAGCACAACCCCATAACCTTGAGTGGTAATTTTTGTCCTGGATGAAAATTCCACCTAAATGCTGTCTTCCAAGTAATTGTTAGGGTAGGAAGGAGAGGAAATTCACTCTATAGATTTTATTTACATTTTTAATATGCATACTAGGGAAAAAAAATCTCTACAGGTAAAAAGCTTCAAAGTCACGTAAGTTTCCATCTGAAGGTCACTGAGTGGTGGCAATGTTGCATGCATTTCTGCCCTTATTTCTGATTAAGAAAAGGCGAGGTGAGGAGAATTTTGGCTCTTTCAGCTCAGAAGGTGGGTTGAACATCAGCATTTTAAAACTGGACATCTTGAGTTCTAATTCAACGTAAGTTCCTAACTGTCAGGAATTAAAATGTAATTTTCGTGGGTTAGCCGAAAAAAAATCCCATTCATGAAAATTCAATCCCTTGCCTTCCAAATGTACTATACAGAGTAACTGTGTGCAGTTATGAACCATGTGAGTTAAGACTCTTGTTCCTCCCACTGATCTTCCAAGCAGACAAAAGGATTATTAATTAAAATTTTAGTCTAAGAACAGACTTACGTCTTCACAGATAAATATGCACTCATTATCAGATGCAAGATGTTTGCAGGATGACATATAAGACTAAGGACATTTCCATCACAGGAATCTTCTTCACAATTCAAAATGTCTCTTCATCTAAGCTCTCCTTGTCTTCTTTTGTGTGCTCCACCCACATATAGAAATAGGACACCTCTTTCCCTATCCATTTGTTTTTTGAATATATAAAAGAGAATTCAGAAGGCTGAATTTATTTGTTTTCATATATTTTAGTTTTGTTTCATTTTGGAACACAGTGCTTGCCTCATATGGCAGAAGAGCTGCATGTAGTTGTCTCCACAGGAACATTCCATGCTCTGTACACTTTGGTTTGGGACTCATGAGGAGGGAGATGGGAAGAAAACCAGTCCATTACAAAGTCACTACACCTTTCCACATTTTTCATTGAAGAATCCTTTTCAGCTAGCAGTTCCAGACAGTGTTAGATATTTACAAGATGTGATCCTTAAGCTTTGGACTGTATTTGTTTGAGAAGGCTGGGGTGTTTTCAGATAGAGTCCATTGAATTTTGGTCTGGCAATGAATAGAGATTGCTTTGACAAACCCTCTACAATGTGCAGTTGGAAGAACTTATACCATGCTTTCTTGCATTACTGGTTAAAATAGCACTTACAATTTTCTGTGGGTTTCTGTGGTAGCAAGAAAAACTGGTTTACTAATATTTGCAATCTAAACTCCTCCTGTGGAAGCATTTTTCTTTCATCTTCTCCTGTCAGAACTTTATCAAGAGCACCAATTTGTCACAATGGAACATCATGGCTAGTAGCTCTTCCAATTCACCAATTCATCAAAACCCTTTTGCAAGTTTCTGGTTTGGTTGGACCAAAACCCAAAACATACAGCTGATTCAGTAAGTGCTTTTCACCCTCATCATGCAGACACCTTTAGGGAGATGGTGGATCTACCACCATCTGGTTGGCCAATGACAAGCATACTGTGTACAGGAATATTCACATGCTGCTTACAGTCAGGGAAGTTCAGAGAATACAACAGTTACAAAATGGTCTGTTCCTCCTCAAATTTATTGTCTCAGTTAGCTTCCTTGAATATACATGCTTGTGTTTGATATTTGAGTAATGGAAGTAATCCTCCTCTCATTCATTATGTTTAGCCCTTTGTCATACAAGAGGGCTGAGCTAAATTAAGGCACATGGACAAAGGGCAGTAAGAGGCGATTTTAGTCACTGGCATTCTGTAGTTCTCATGGTAGGGCAACATAGGTAGTGCCTCATGCCACTTCTGTCATAAAGCAGTGAACAGATTTGTTGAACAAATTAGATACAGTCATTATTATTCCTGGCAATGAGATTTTGGAGCTTTGAGTGAAAGCAAGGAAGAAGAGGAAAAAAAGTAACTCCTGTTAGGATATGACTATTCCATATGACTGGAATTAGTCTACGATGAACCGAAGGGTTTGTCCTTTAACTGAATCCATTCTGTTTGTACCTTGCAGTGAGCCACCTTTATGGATTTGGACTGATGGATGCTGAAGCAATGGTGACAGAAGCAGAAAAATGGACAACGGTGCCTCCACAGCATGTGTGTGTGGAGAACACAGATCGGCAAATCAAGTAATACCTGCTACCAAAACTCTTGCTGGCATAAACTTATGGAAAGAAATTGGGTATAATTTACCCCTTCGCTTGCATTGTGTATAATGTATCATTTTTAAAGCCATAGCAGGGATTCTGTCACATTTACGGATGTAGTGAATGGGAAAAGGCCCTAGTTTAAAGAACATTGCAAAAGGTGAAGGTGTAAAACAGGCCAGAGTGGGTAATGAGGGATTTTTATATAGATGATCCATCAAAAAAGAAGAATGTTTGATTGAATACATTTCAGCCACCTTTGCAAGAAGAGTACAGACTTACCAATCCAGGATGTAACAAGCAAATAAGCTTTCAATACTGCATGATATTGTCTCTCTCCAATAGTCTTAGGAGAGCCTCTAGTTCAGAGGCCAAGACTAAACTGCTTTTCACTTGCTAAGATAAGATCTTTATAGAACCAGGCTTAAGAGCAAAATTCTGTTATGTGCACTCCATGGATATAGGATCAAGCACAAAACACACTTCCAAAGCATTAAGAATATTGTTTGGTAGTTATATTTGACAGGCTTGATTTGTTACTGGTATAGTCTGCAAGGATGTCATGCCAGTTTAAGCCAGCTGAGTCAGATGCCTTTTGGTACAGTTAACATGTAATACTTGCTGTTACGTAAGCGAGGACTAGCTATGCCAGGCATTTCCTGGTATTTAGCAACCAGCTGTGATCCCATGACAATCTCAGCAATTCTCAGCTGGCCACTAATCCACAGTAATGCTCTGTCCCAAAGGCTTATTCCTGGTTTACCTTGTGCATGTGCTTAACAGAAACCCAGGCAGTTGCCATTAGCCATTATCTGCAGCAAAAGAATTACCCTGGAGTGGTATTTTCAGCTAGGAAGTACATGTCAAAACTAATGATTATAGGTTACTGACTTCTCAGTTGCCCAAAACTGTCATTCTCTACTAAGCAAAAAAGATGGGGTTGTATATTTTACACAGAAGGTGAGAAATGCTGATGTTGTTTGCTATGCTTCTGTTATAGAACAATACGACCTGACAGCATTGTCCGTTCAATTTACAAAGCCACTGGCTGTTCAGATAATCCCAACCACCATGTGATCTACTTGGAGCATGTTGTTGTGCGTATCACTATTACTCACCCTCGACGTGGAGACTTGGCAATTTACCTAACTTCTCCTTCTGGAACTAGGTCACAGCTCTTGGCCAACAGGTATAGTATGACAACCCAATTTCACAGTACAGTCAGCATGTAGAGCCTGCACTGAGATGTCAATGTCAGCAAAGAGAAGTCAAGTCATTACAGCAGGGTTGCTAGAAGCCATAGGCTAATTGTTTTTTCTTAGAGAGATGGGCAGAGTGAAGTACAAATGAACTCAGAGATGGCCATCTCAGTAGAAGAGTAATGTTAAAACTGTTAAAGAGCAAGAAAAAGATTAGTCAATTTCAATAGTTCTTGTGTGGCTCACCATTATTAGATGGCTGGAAAATGTGAAGAAAACAGGCTCAGTGTGCATAAGGAAGCTGAATCAAAGTGTTTCTACATGTCACCACTTAGTTTTCATTTTTCTCATTTCTTAGCCTTTTTTCTTTTTAATAGCAATGAAAATCAGATAGAATAGTGTATATTTACTACTATTTTTTAAAACCCCTGATGTCACCTGTTTCCAAATACTTTCTAAAACAAGCATACTCAATCCATGAAAGACAACACTGAGACAGTGATGGACAACAGTAGAACAACACTGAGAAGTAGCACTAGCACTTGAAGTTAAAGGGTTTGTAAATTGCAAATTGAGGTTTTTGAAAGTTAGTCATCGCTTTCAAAAATTTTTAAAAGTTAGACATCAGTGCAGTGATGGATACTTGCTTTCAAATGTTCAGCCATTTTAACAACAGCTACTAAGAAAGAACAATATTTTTCCTCATCCTGTCACCTCTGTGTTATGTTTTTGGAGAAACTGTCGCAGTGCATCAAATTGTCTTTTTTTTTTTCTTTTGAGTGAACTCAGACAAGTGTCTCTTTGTCCAATGTATCATTTCCAACATTAGTGCAATCTATGTCTCAGGTAAGTGGAGGGAATCACTAGCAAACTGAAAGATTTCTCAGTGATGTTTTTTTCCTACAATCTAGTAGCAGAAATTTTCTTCAAAGAAAACATTGACAGTCTTTCCCATGTAAATCTCTTTCCCATGTAAATCTTCCCCATGTAAATCACTAAATCCATGGTCAAGAACACCACCTCCTACCAGAGATGGTTAAGCACTAAGAAATATCAAAAAACTTCCCAAACTTTACCCCAGTTCTGAATGTGCAAATAAGTTACATTTACAGTAAGAAATTCTTATATAGTTCTCCGACTAGCTAGAAATATTCTTCCTGATAGGATCATAGTATGATAGATAATTGTTTTTCCTTGATGACTTGATTTAGATGACTTTAGATGATTTATTCTGCTAGACATAGAGCATGGCTCCCACAGAAAAGTTGATGTTTGCTGATGTTATGTGTCAGATACTGCAAAAACTGCCATCAAACATTTGTTGTGAGAACAACAGATTTGTTGTGAGATGGCAGAAGAGTTCTGCCATCATGCTTAAGTCTTCACAGAAGTTAATATCCCGATTCCTACTCTTCAGGATTTTCAGTGCATTGAGAGTAGCCTGCTTTCCAGACTGCTTTTCATCCCTGCTTCCTGAGCCAGAAATGCTGATTATCTAGCTCCAGAGACTTGCATGTCCTCCTGTATCTCAGTGATAGAAGGACTTATGTTTCCACTTGAAACAATGAGCCTGTCTTGGAGACAGGTGGAGCACAAATGGACTTGATTCTGATTTAAGTGTGAATGCACATTTTCATTAAAAGAAAAGGTAAACTGAAAATATTACTGTAGATAGTAATTCATCAAATGGAGAGAAAGTTGTGCTGGAAGTCTGGGGTCCTCCAGAATATCTCCTGTGTTCCGTTGTGAGTGCTGTCACAGTTTGCTGATAGAATACATAGGCACACTTGTCTATCTTCCTGCTGCACTACTGCACTGAACAAAGAATTTGTCCTCTGCTAACCAGTGCAAGACATGTTTCTCTTATCAGTTATGAAACAAGCTTTTGTTTTTCAGTTTGAAGAAATCCTTCTTTAGTTTTCTCTTCCATTTTCATGCAGTAATTCTTCTTCAGTTCAAAATGAAAAAACCTGAAAGTCATCCAACTAGGTATCCAAACAAAATAATCTTGTGTAAACCCAGTGGTCTTAACACAGCTAACTTTTGGCTCTAGGCTTTCATGTGTTGCAGCTGACTCACAGCAAGTGGGAAATAACATTCCAGTATTCACAGTTCACCTCTGGTGATGATTGGTGTGTGGAATAGGTACAAAATTTAATTCAATCAATGTCTTTGTAACCCCTGCATCTTAAAAGTAATTATTTTCTGTACATGCAGTAGAGAAAGGGAATGCAAATATATGTAATAAAATAAGGGGATGTTCAGCTCTTTCTTATCTGATAGTATCAGAACACTAACCAGAAAACAGAAAAACCTGAAAAGCCTTTTCACATTTTGTCACTTCCCAGAAAACAAATTATTCATGACAGAGTTTGTAGAGTCTCACCAGAAATTCCCTTCCCATGCAGACTTCAGAAAAATACTGACTTGCCATCACATTGGGTTGATGGGCTATTAAACAATGCTGTGCTACTAATATTAGGGATAAATGTATATTGCAAATTCCAGGTCTGAAATACCTAGAGCCTTCACAAGCCCTTTCTTAGGGTAAAGTGGAGGATATGAACACAATACTTTCTGAAATGGTGTTTCAGGGCTTACTTTATTTGGCCATCCTTTAAGAAGTCATACAGCTTAGAGGTAGTAATTTCTTAAAATTAATAGTACGCTGTGTGTTGTTGATGCATATGTTTCAGCTGTAAGCATGCATGCAGAGAAATTGGCAGCAAATAGTCTGTTTTTTCTGCTATAGGCAAAGGCCCCAGAGGCTGTTGTACATTGCTACTACCTGACTGAGATGTTTTTCTCAGACATACAAGACTTTTTAATGCACATGTACAGGATTAATACCAGCAATACCAGCTGTTTTTACTGAACCCAGGGAAAACCGCATTGCTTTACAGTTACTCGTCTGGGTTTAATTTGAAGCCATTTGCTGGTAAAATGTTTTTAAGTGCAAAAGGTATATTTTACATGTGCACTTCACCACCAATTTTGGAAGAAAAGTCATTGTGTGTAATTTCTGGTGCATTGACAAGTAGGTCCCTCAAGGCAATATTTGGCCTTTTTTTTGCATGTTTTATCCTTAATGTTGGCATCCCCTAAAATGACTTCAGTAAGAAAACTTGTTAGTCAGAGACTATGTGGATTCCTTTGCAGGCATTTGGTGGATAACACTGTCACTGGTTTAAGCCCTATGTGCATTCTTCAAAATATGCATTACAGGGAACATCTGCTTTGTTGTTTGGAAAGTACTAAACATGATTACGTTGGATGTGCTGCAGCAGAGGAAAATACAGGCTGGAAGAGTGTTGGCTGGTGTGAGGATGAGTCTAGATTTAAGTCCAAAGGGGAACAGTATCCCCTTTCTAAAAACAATTGGCCAGTGGATTTGGCAGCATGGGTTTCTGAGTGGTTTTTGAGACATACCAAGGTCAGTTCTAACAAACATTCAGTACAGGCAGGCTACGGAGGAAAAGCTAGATACAAAGGGAGTAGGAGAAGCAAACTTAGGGCTCATTTGTCTCCCACTGAAGTAATGGCTTATTTAATTCTTGCCCTTTAAATTTAAAGCAGCTGTTGCCATTTGAACTGCGTAACTGAAATATTTCAGCCACATGGTGGCAACTTTCCAGGCCACTAACTTCATAAGCTTGTATGGCCCTGGTATCAATAATACTTCTCTTCAGTAACAAAAGAATGTATTTTCATGACCATCTTTTTCCTATCGTGAAACCTTAGACAATCAGTAAATTTTCATAATATCCTCCTCTGCAGAACTCTTAGACCAAAACCAAGTTGTTCTAATCTAATCTTACTCAATTGTTTTATTCATAAAACACCATGGTGATCTGAAGTAGAGGAAAACTTTGTTTATAGGCATGCATCTTTTTTGCAGCTTACATGTTATACTCTAATACTAAAAAAACCCTAACATTTTATGTATCCTAATATGATGAAACATAAGGGCCAACCTTCATGATGTGTCTCACTGAAAACATCTCTGAGGTGGTAGTAATCTAAGTCTACAATGAGTTAACAATAATCCTGTGCTTGTACTGTGTCTACAGCATGAAACAGTTCTTGGAAAACTTTCTCCCAACTCATACTTGCTATGTTTTGTTTCGTTCATGTCAGCTATATCTTCTTTTATCTTTTTTTCCTTTGGGGGGTTGATGAATAAATATCCCACTCCTGAGCAGCTGGCTGACCAGTGGAGTGTGAGGAGCTCCTCAGCCTGACATGTCTGCAAGTAATGATGGATCATTTAATGTGGATATGTGTAGTTCCTGGGGACAAGCTCTCTGCTTTTAAAGATGGTGATTGCCATACTAGACACTATCTCAGGCTGGTAGGGTTGTACACTATTGTCATGTTACTCCAAATAACTTTATTATAGTAGTTCAAAGATATCCATTGTTTCATAAAACTAACTGTGATAAGCAGATGTAACATGGGAAAGAAAAGTGTGCATGCAAATACTTTAAATATGTTTTATTTAGTTCCACATACAGAAATTTTAAGTGATCTACCACATGTAGGTAAGAAAACTTCTGAAATGCCTAGTGTTTTCTCTGACCATTTCTTTTTTTCCAAATACTTCAGTGCAGATGGGCAGTAGGGTCTGGCTGAAGCTTTGGTTAAGTCAGTTTGAGCTGTCCATAGTTTCTCAGGGGCTACATCTCACAGGGAGCTGATGATTCGACCCTGTGGAGAAGTGCTGCTTTAAGGAGAATAATTGACCAAAGCACTTTCAAGTACACAGCTTGGGAAGGCACTGCATAGTCTCTTCAAACTATAAGCACACTTGAAGTCTTGTGGCATTGCAGACTTCTGGGCAAGGACCACTTGCCAGTGAGGCTGCCAATTTGTGTGCTGGTGCACATCATAACAAAGACTGCTGTAGGAGAAGAAGATTCCTATCTCTTGCCAGCTACTCCACTGCAGCCACAGGCAGCAGTGCAGGTTTTCCAGGCTCTTAATGCATTGTGTTCAGTATACAACCATTGCTGTCAGTCAGGTGCAGCTGCATCTTCTCAGCTGAAACAAACAATATTGATAACTGAAAAAAATAAAAAAACTGAAAAAAAACTGAAAATAAAAGTTCCTTTTATGTGTTTACTTCTTATTGTTCATGACGGTGATGCTGGTGTTGCTAAACAAATCTACTACCTTCACTAGCTTTTCTCACAATAAATTAAAAATTGAAACAAATTTTCCCAAGCATTTAGGAATATAAAGATTCTTTGCTGAAAAGTTGACACACTTGTTTTTTGGGTTTTTTAATGCAATTAGAAAGTGGTTAGTTGCCTTCCTCTAGGTCTAAAGTTTGATTACAGATTGATATTTCTGCTTTAAATTATGTTCTTGAAGAGAAGGTTATGCAATTTTTAGGCTGAAGTGGCAGCAGTGAAAGAGACCAAGACTCTTGAATTTGTTTTAAGAAAAACAAGCATTTTATTCTACACTGTAACATATATTCTTATCTAGACATACATATGAAATCTGATGAGTGTGGCATAAAGCTCTGAGAAAGAGAAGAGCAATTTTTTTTCATGTAATGCTATTCATTGTAAGCAGCAGCTTATAATTACATAGTCAATCATACAGTCCATGTTGAGTGTTCTGTTTCTAAGAAACGTCCCCTGAGTAATTGAGTAACAGAACTGGCATTCTGTTGTGGTTATGTTAACAAATAAGTTTTGAAAATTCAAATGTTGTTAATCAGTTTGGTCTTTAAAAGCACGTTACTTTCATGAGTGCAGGTATATGGTCATGGTCATAAAAAATTATCAGATTATTCTAGTAATCCTGTTTAAGTATTTTAGTCTATAATAATCTGTAATAAACGATTAGCAATTCATCAGACCATGTACTAAATTTTATTAACCCATGATAACCTGTGTCATAAGTGTTTCTTTGATAGGAATTTTGACAAATTACAGAATTAAATTCTCAACTGGTTGCATGCTTCTTAAAAGAAAGATCCTATATACTTCTTTCTGAATAAGGAATGTACAGCTGAGCATTTGATAATTTCATTCATTTATTGAACAACACTTAAGTGAAATTCCTGTATTGCCTCACAGGTTCTTTGATTTGAGAGTTTAGTGCATAAACAAAGCAAAGCAAAAGTACTTGGACCATTTTGTATGTACAAAATACATACTCAGACTCAGAGCCAGTAAGTTTCTACTTTGCTTTTCACTATTCTTTTGACCTGTCTGTAGCTTTTTGACTTCTTTATAGAATCTTCTGTGGAAACACAGTTAATACATTCAAACATTCCAATTTAGACCTTATTTTATAAAATTCAAATCTTTCCCAAGGAAGTAGTCTTTAAAAAAAGTCAATTTTCTCAAAAATGATATTACCGTATTTTCCCCATTTCCATGGGTGGAAGCTTACAGTTCCAGTCACAGCATATTTTAGGTAGCAGTGTCTTTAAAAATACAATATGTGGGATTTTTGTCTCTTCCTCCCAAAATTACTTAGAAGAATTATTAAAATGGAAATACAACAACAATTTAAAATTCTAGAAGAGGATACACCTAGTTGTACAAAAAGTACTATGGAAAATATCAGACTAATTGCAGTAAAAATAAAGAGAAACTCATGTTTCTAATGTATATGAATAGGAGTTGAGTGAATACAAAATTTGTAATTGCACAGTACTTGTATAATACTAATAATAGCACTAATAATTTAGTTGCTACAATGGCAAAGATAAATCCTGGTGCCTGGTTGCATTGACAGCATGTTTAGAAAGTTATACATTAGCTATCATAAAACAACATTATGTGTTATAAATGACTCAAAACCCGGGCGGGAATGAGTAAATCCAGAGGTTTGTCTCACAAAATGGCGTCTCCACTTTTTATACCCTGAGATTGTACCAGCCTCATTAATATTCATAAGCAGTCCTAATAGGTCCTTCTGGCCTCTCCCACAGTCCATAGCTTTGCCCATATATGTAAACTTGGCTCTTCCGTAGCCCTGTCAGTCAGTCCTTCCGTGTCTTCCATTGGAGGAGCACTTCTTGTGCTCCCAGTTGGTGGTGCCATGTTACCTTGCCCGGCCTCCCAGCAGAAGTGTCCCCTTACTCCCTGCCACCTCTTACAAGGGGCAAGTATACTCCCTCCCCCACATGTTTTTACAGCCCTGTCAGCCAGAGCTGCCAGGCAGTAACCACAAAAGGGGAGGGCAGGATTGAAGGGAGAACAGAAAAGGATTCAAAATTATACTAGAACATGAAAGTACATGTCAAAAGAATCGTAAACTCCAAAAAAAACTTCTCTCTACCATACTAAACAACTTTTCCTCATTTGCATGAGCCAATCACCACACCTAATTCATAACACTACAGCATTGAATAAAGCCATAATTTGAATAACTGTTTGAATAACAGTTGGAAAGAACCTACATACTTAAACTGAACATAATTGTATGCAAATTCTGGTTAATGACTGTAATAATTTCTACCTTTTCAGTAAATGGTATGTGCCATGCCTTTGTGAGATTTGCTGTATTCACACAACTGATTTAACAGTGACATGAAACAGGCCCATTCTGCTGCCAAAATATATGCTCCCAAAAATGGGAAAAGGTAGCCCAAACTGAATGGCAAGTTGAACATGAGCCAGCAGTGCCCTGGCAGCCAGGAGGACCAAGCGTGTCCTGGGGTGCATCAGGCCCAGCATGGCCAGCTGGGAAGGGAGGGGATTGTCCCACTCTGCTCTGGGCTGGGGCTGCCTCACCTCGGTGCTGGGGGCAGTTTTGGGCACCAGAATGTTAGGTTATAAAGTTATTAGAGAGTGTCCAAAGGAGGCTGCAAAGATGGTGAAGGGTCTGAAGGGAAAGCCATACATGGAGCAGCTGAAGTCACTTGTCATACTCATCCTGGAGAGACCTAGGGGAGACCTCATCACAGTCTACATCTTCCTTATGACGGGAGGCTGAGGGGCAGGCACCAATCTCCTCTCTGGTGACCAGTGACAGGATCTGAGGGAATGGCCTGAAGTTGTGTCAGGGGAGTTAGGCTGCATAATGGGAAAAGTTTCTTCATCCAGGGGTGGTTGGGCAGTGGAACAGGCTCCCCAGTGAAGCAGTCACAGCACCAAGCCTGACACAGTCAAGAATTGTTTCGACAGCACTCTCAGAGACGTGGTGTGATTTTTGGGGCTGTCCTGTGTAGTGCCAGAAGTTGGATTTTGATGATCCTTCCCAGCTCAGGATACTCTATAATTCTGTCATGCTATATTTGAAATGAGAGCATGAGAATGAGGTTTTGGCTGAGCCATATAAGTACACCAACCATTTAAGTCCATACAGTTTCTTTTGCAAGATGTGTAGGAAACACAGTGCCTGATCCCATGTCTCTGACTGACCAAAGCTTCCAGCAAGAACTATGGCATTTTATTCCTATCCAGTGTGACAGTTTTCACCAGGAAAGTACCTACACAAGTATCCTGTTTTCCTGTTTGCTGAACTTCGCAAACTTTTGAGGATAAAGCTTGAAATTAGCTTAGAAAAGAACAGTTTCACCTGATTCATTTATGTTGTGTAATGCTAGGTTTTTCACTGTTTCATGGAAAAGCATTTTCAATCTATTGGATTTTCTACTGTAGAGATTCTTGTCTTTTAAAAGTATTTAGTCACGCTATTACCAGTGGAGTTTTCACATATAAAGATTAAATTAAAATAGTGATAAACATTACACACACATATGTACATACATGCATGTCCAAATTGACATGCATACATATCTGTGAGTATATATACACAAATATATAAAAATACATACCTGTGAATGTATAGTTGAGTTTTTAAAGTTGAGTACTGTGATTTTATTGGAAGCAACAGTCCTACTTAGAATGCTCTCCTCATCAAAAGTTTTGGGGTACCAAGCAAGACTGTGAACACCAAATAAAAGTGCAAATTCTCTTGTTTCTAATCTCCTGTCTCTCCTCCTTCCGCTTCTCACAGGGGATCACAATCACATTGCAGAGTCTGAAATGGGTCCCCCTATACTAGAAATTATCATAATCCAGGCCAAAGTTCTAATGTCTTCACCCACGACCTAAGTAATTAAATTATGCTAATGGTATTGGTTAGGTGAAACCATCAGGTGCCTTTAGTCTCAGTTTTACCCAGACTGAATTCTGTGAAGTGCTTGAAGAGGGCGATACCTTGGTTGTTCAAGGATTGAGGCCAATGTCTCAGTTACATATTACTTCCTCACAAGAAGGGATATATTGAATCACTATTTTCTTAATAGTTTTTAGTGGGTTTAAACCCCTTTTAACTATTCTAATCCAAAGTCAAAAATAAATGCTTCTGAAATTTTCCAACTTACAAGTTATTTGTGTTTACATCACACTGTTAAAGCAATGGAGTTCTGTATTATATGCAGTTTTTCCAAGCCCCACAAATCCTGTTAAATAGTATTAGCAATTATGGTGGTTTTGCAATGAATTTGCTTGCCATTCTCTTTTTCATTATAAAAACACGATGGCACGTTTTTATAACATGCAACAAAGGGACCCATAATAGACTAGGTGAACTGAACTACAACCCACAGCGAGGACTTTCTCAGTTTTGCCATCTCTCTTTAGAACGGCAAGAGGTTTTATTGTTTAATATTATTCATTTTTTATGCTTATAAACACTTTTCTTGTTGAATAAACTGTTTTTTCCACTTTCCCCTAAGAAAACTTTTTCCCAGGCCAGTTGAGGGAGGAGCTGCTTAAGTTTGCTTTCTAGAGAGACCCCTAGAGAGACCCCTAGAGATTTCCTCCCAAATTTGCCCTAAACCAAGACATATGTAAAGACTCTCTTCCATCAAGCAACCATGAACTGAATGTTCTTGAAATACATGTGAGAAAACAGTCATGAATAATGTTATGTGAAAGTACAGATGAACAAACCGGCTGATGAGTATATTGGTCAAGAGTTTGTACACTTGGAGGCATAGCTCCCCAGGAAAAAAAAGTTTGCCTTGAAATAATGTCATCATTTGTTTTAGGCTCTTTGATCATTCCATGGAAGGATTCAAAAACTGGGAGTTTATGACTACTCATTGCTGGAGTGAAAAAGCAGCAGGTGATTGGATCTTGGAAATCTGTGACACTCCATCTCAGCTGAGAAATTTCAAGACTCCAGGTAGGACTCTAACATTTATTTGGGCTGTGTGAATTCTGAAAAGTGCTCGCTGTTATCCACCTTTTATTTACAGCTGGAACATTCACTGGTTTTATTATCAAGCCATTGAGGGAAAGAGCATTTTTCTAAATTAAAGTTAGCAATGCACTCTTCATTTTTATGTTACCGTTATTTACCTTTTAAGATACATGGTTCACTTTTATTCTGAACTTATTTCTGTGGATTTTTTAGATGACTTTCTCTCAAAAAAATTTGACATACAGATCTCACTCAATCACTTTTGATAGAATTGAATGAGAATTTTAATTCTTTATTTCTACTCTACTTTATCTGTGTAATGTTTTGGTATCCAGTCTTAACTTCTAAAAAAAGGTTCTTTGTCTAGCCTTCAAATCTATTGTCTTATTACCTGACTCACTAGTCTACATAACCTGATTTTAGTTTTTTAGGATAGTAAGCCAGCAATCATAAGGCAAATTTGAAAAGATTTTACACAATATGTGGTTGATAAGTCCCTAATGAAGACCAAGATAAAGTATGTTTTTCAAAATTTTTGAGCAGAAAACATCTTCTAGACTCTGGTAACTTTTTACACCGTGGCCAGTGTTGTTTAAATGTTAGCTGTGCAGTCATGTGGTTAACTTTAGGTGCAGAATTTTGAAAATCTTGGTTATCTTTCCCTGGAACTCTGAAAGGAAACACCAACATTGCCAGTGTTTTAAATTTCACTTTATCACCACTGATCCCTTCTCACCATGGTTTTCCAGTCATAAAAGGTTCTTAACCAAATGATGTTAAATGCACCACTAAATGAAGAACAAAGTTTCCAGTACATGAAAAAGGGATACTCACTAAATGTGTTTGGAAAAGCAGCCATAGAGTATAACTAAAACTAGTCAGGGATTCAGGATGAGGTTTTGTGTTCGGGGTTTTTTTAATTTTCAGTGCTTTAGAATTTGATAGACGGGAGATATTAAGCAGCAAATAAGTAATTTAATTTTAATCAGATTACTGAAAAGAGACAAAAATCAAGTATTTTTTCAACTCCATTTTACACTTGTTATTCCTAATACATCCAGGAACATCTCTGGTGCGAAGGAAAAGTTAGCTCTTCACCTTTGTGTGTACTGCAGCCCATTGGTTCATCCAACAGGCATGAAGGACAACCACAGAGCAACAGATTTCAGCTATTTCCTTCTTCTCTTCCCTGACACACTCCTTGCACTAAAAAAGAGGTAGCATGGAGCCATTTTGCAAACTTCTAATCTGGGCAATTTTCCAGCGATATTGTACAGGCCTTTTACATCACCAGGACGGCCTCAAAGTGGCCTGCTACATTTCCAGCTTTACACTTCAAGGCCTGCTCCTGCACACTCCTGCACACTACAGCTACATATGTAATTGTATAGGTTTATTGATTTCAATACATTATATATACTCTCTCAGTGCTACAGTAGCTAATCTAATGGAACTGATTTCCTTTCCTCCATCAGAACTAAGGCCTAAAGATGCAACTCTGGAAGAAAAGGCATAGTAAATCTAGGGGACTGGGAGAAAGTAGGTCTGCAAAACTAAGGGATGTGGAGGAGGCTGATCTACTGAAAGAATCCTCCTGCAGACCTTATCCTCTACTTTGGTTTAACTACAATGTGAAACACTGCTTGAGACTAGTTTGGTGTTTATGTGCATTTGGTTTTCACAAGATGCAGTGTGGTTGTGAATTTGGATCCTGGTTCATTGTATACTGTCTAGTAATGTATCCCCCATTTTTCTAGAGCAGTGGTTGCCCTCTGATGAAAGCTGTCCAGTAACTCTTCTGTTCAAAAAGATTTGGAAGTGCCTGCCATATATTAGTGGTGGATAAATTCAGCTGTTTGGGCATATCGGGATTAGTCTCTGCACTGAAGAGAACATGAAGTAAACAAAAGGTGCTTAAACATAATTTATGCCTGGTGCCTTTCCAGTTCATGGTGCCTTTCCAGTTTATCACCATAGCCTGCAGTTTATCACACTGATATCATCATCATGCCTGTTTCTTGTTTGTGTTCTGTGCATGTGTTTGCTCAGCTCTTGAAAGGTCTTATAATTAAGAGTTGCCATTTTTCTGTAATCAAATTAAAAAGAAAGACCCAACGTGCCATCATATCCCTGCATTGGCAAGGTAATGCCACATCTGTTACCTGAAAAGAAATGAAGAGTCCAGTTCATAAAAGTAGTGCATGTGATTTCCACATTTAATTCTGTAGAGTTTATGGAGATGGATATATATTTGCTCTGAAAGGTGATCTACTCTTTCTTCTATAGATAAAACATGGGACCTTTGTTACACATCCTAAACACAAGCAGGAAAAGTGTTATTCTAGCCATACTAAATGATGGAATCAGCCAAAAATGGGGAAAGAAAGATTTTGGCTAAAATGTGCATACTTTATTTATTCATTATAAGAGTGTGTGTGTATGTGTATATATTTAGTTATTGAAACATTTTCATTGTGCAAATTAAACCTGCCTCGAGGCAGTCTTCATTTATTTGTTGGCAAGTCACATGAATTTTTCTCCTCCTTATTTACTGAACCGTTCTTAAAAGGCAGCTAATCTCCTGAGAGACCCTACATTATTCCCCTTGCTGCCCTTTTGATTTATATATGCATTCAGAGTAACAATCCTTCCTGCCGTGATGTTAGTACAAGATCTTCTGTATGTGTAAAATCCAAACACAATACCTTAGGAGCATCTTTACCCGTGTTTATTTGTAGTAGGTTCTTGCAAATATTTTTACCAGTGTTCTGGGAGAAATAGAAAAATTTGGGAAGTAGAGTGAGTTTTAGCTCATAATAAATGAGAATAAAAAGATCTGAATAACTTAGGAAAACACACTTTTTTTAACTGCATCCAATATATTATGGTTTGTATGCTGTAGAAGTGGTTTAAAACACAAAAAAAGGCAGGAACTGGACATGAAGAAGCTGTACCTTTGAAAGGCCTGTAGAGATGGCTGCATATCTGGTTGAAATTATCTCCCTGTGTGACTTCTTTTTTAGAAAGAAAAGTGCCATTGAGGATGCAGTTGGATCAGTCTAACGAACATTGAGATGTAACTTGATTCTCACATGTCTATAGAGGAAGAAAATACATGATTTGGGTCTTTGTAATCCAATGGGCCTTTAGGAGTTACATCTCTGTGGATAGGAAAAGACAAATTGAAAACAAGGAGTGTCTAGTTTTACAGCCAAGTTAATTAGCCAATAGTGGCAGCAGGTGTGCTAGATTCATCAGCAGTTAATTTTTTAAGTCAAGATCAAATGTCTCTTCAAAGAAAGTAATGATTCAGATGTGAAAAGTTGAAAGCTACTGTGTGACACAACTGCCACATGATATAGCCTCTGGTTTGTAGTTTCTACTCAAAAACTGAGTATAGAGCAGAGAAGGCTTCATATGAAGTGTAGAAATTTTTGTTTCAGAAAGATTAAATTGGATTGGCAAGAGACATACAGATAACAGAGATTCCCATCTTCAGCCCTAGTATAAACTATTTTAAAGAATTTGTTGATTATTTCAGGTAGTATGTTTGCTTATTGTTGCTTACTGCTAGAAGTATGCATGTACAAGCAGAGAGATAATTATCTTTGTCATGTCAATGAAGGCTACCACATGACATTGAGGAAAATACAGAAAATCACATGTAAAGCTCAAATTAATTTGATTGTACAGATTGAAAAAGTCCATTTAAACGATATTTCAAGTTACTGAGTATCATTAAAATGAAAGAAGAGGAAGATTACTTGAATTTAATTTTACATGAAGTAGCCTACATTATTTTCTTAAGAAGCATCATACCTGAATTACATTTCTGATTAAATAATAGCTCTCCTTGCAAAGAGTTTTAACCACAGAACAGCCTCTAAAACAGGATCATTCAAATTCTCCCTGCTCCTCTGATTTCTCTTTGTTCTAATGAAAATTTGACATTTACAATTGGTATTCCAGCACAGCTTAACATAACCAAGATGATGGGCTGATACCAGACTTAGGCTGCACCTTTTCAAGCAGGGGTGTGGTTTTTATGCGTCTTTACTTTAGCCATTATTTCAGGCGTGAGTGCTTTTGCTCTTTCTCCAAATTTATTTTAGTATAGAGAGAAAGGTGGGGACTGAAAGTTCACCCTTTATGTTCTGACAGCATGAACTGATGACTTGATACATTTTTATCTTTTTATTCTTCCCCAGAAAACCTTGCAGAAAGTCAGATAATGCTTCAGGTGGACAGACAATTTTTTCTGTCTTCACTCAGATATTGGCAGAATAAAATATTAGTGATGACTGCAGACAGTATAGTGACATATCTGCCAAATAACTGGCACAAATAAATTAGAAATTATGCTGGTTTGAGGGGGCACTGATGTTCTTCCATGGAGATTTTAAAAGAAAGGTGTTTCTTGTTCATCAAATTGTGTCCTAAAAGTCAGTGAAAGGTACTCTTATGTAATCCATTTCTTAAGTCAGAATTTGAATACAGGTACTTAGCTAAAATATCTCAAATAATAATTACTGGACAATTAATAGTGTTCTGAGGGGAAAGTGAAATCTGGAGCAAAACCACCTTATGCAGTACGATATACATATTCCAGATAACTGTATGCCCAGACGTTTTGTTTATTGTTTATATTGAGTTTAACCCATGGTGCAAACCTTTCCTAGACTTGTACAAGAGATTGCGGTGCAGTGAAAACACAGTGTAAAGAGCTGATTGAAGAAAATATGCTTTCTCAGCTTATAGTAAAACAATTATTGCCCTTACTTGAAAAACAATGTCTTCCATACCTGCTCATAGCAACATTCTTAAGAGTGACATACTTCTGTAAGACACAGAGAAGAGAAGTAGTTCTGAAAACAGTTTTATAATACTTAACTTCCAGGCAAATTGAAAGAGTGGTCCTTAGTACTGTATGGAACATCCATCCAGCCTTACTCACCAAGAAATGATTTTTCCAAAGTGGAGAGAGTGCGGTCTAGTCCAGTTGAAGACCCTACAGAAGATTATACAACAGATGACTATTCAGGTGTGTACTTTCATTTACTCTGTTTGTGTGTTTACTGAACCCTTAACAGCTTTAAGGATGACCTGAGAATCTGCATATGTAAAATGTTCAGTGAGTTGGATTCTTCAGCAAAGATGAGAAGTTCTTGTTTTGTAATTGAAAGTTAGGTGATTGAGTTTGCATGCATAGAGTTATGTATTTTTAAGCTACCCTTAACATGCTATGAAGAATGCACTGTTTTGCATATAATTATATAAAGCAATATATACTTAGGAGATATATATATATATATATGAGAAGAATATTATCTTCTACATCTGTGATTTTTCTCACTGATCCCAGAGAAGTTTTTCAACCTTGTGATTAGACTTTAGTAGAGTTAGATTTTCAGTACTGCAAAATAAGTCAAGTTGGCAGTTTCTTACATGTAATCCAGCATTAGCAGTACCATGTGATGAATCTGAGGTGTATCTCTGGCCAGCGAAAAGGAGAGAAAGTTGAATTTAGTATTTTCTGTTATTGCATTCTCCTTTCATAGCATGAGTTGCACAGTCTCTATTTTAGGTGGACAGCTGTGTAACTCCTTGTTTTGGTAGGTAATGAAACACTATTGTCTCTGTTGTAAAGGTCACTAACTTCTTAAGTTTTTATATGAAGCAAACTCAACACATTTCATTCGAGAGAGAGCAGTGATCCTGAAAGTTGTAGCTTCAGCCATAGTCATTGTTCACCTGCGTAAAGGCAAGGCTTGATTGTTCTTTCCTCCCATAGCAGGAAGGATGTATTTGAAAACTGTAAGAACAAAATCATAGAATATCTTAAGTTGGAACAGATCCACAAGCATTATCAAGCCTAACATAAGTGTGAGTGAGATGGAAGACAGGAATCGCCGAGTACTAGCTGAAGCTTTTTGTAGAATGTTGCAGAACAGAGCATCAGGGCCCTGATGTTCGTTCATTGGGTTAAAGTAGCCACTTGAAGCAGTTGATATCCACTTGGGAACCAGAATAGCCACTGATCATGATATTCATCATTTATGTTGTCCTTTTTATAAGTTTTTTTGCTAATCATTCCTGATTATGAATTACAGAAGTCTTTGCACATTTCCAGATAAAACGAGGATGCCATACTTGTCAAAAAAGCTTGCCTTTTTGAATTTTTGAATTCAAATCAAGCAGGTATTCAGGAAACATCCCTGTCCAACCATACAGGAGCCATTCTGGCAGTCATACTCTCAACTCATGAGCTAGGATCAAGGCCCCTTCACAGCTGCACACTCCACACTCACATAATCAGACCGGGTTTCCTCACTGACTTGACCCTGGTTTTCCCATAGCAGAGTCTCAGGCTTCCCAGTCCTTAGAATAACTTAATCTTGGTGCAATAAGTAAATAAAAAAATAACAGCTTGACCTGAGTGCCTCTGAGGTGGGACCTGGTAACAAGGAAATCTTGGGCTTTTATATTCTTACATTTTAAGCACATGAAAGTCTCAGGGTTTTGACTCTTGCTGTCTCTCTACATGTCCAGTCACCTGACTGGTGACGTAGGTCCCCGTATTGTTTTTTATGCAAAGGGTCTGCACTGCCTTTTGTTTGGAGCAGAATTCCACCACCCAGAGCTCAATTCTTAGCTCACAGTGCAGGTAGCAAACCAAGCTGCCTGTGCTAGGCGTAGTCCTCAACACAGGGAAAAAGAGTAATTTCATTCTGCAATAAAATACTGTGTTTTAAGGTGTCTCTTAAATGAGGAATTTTAATCCCTTTGTCCTTCTGTATTCTGTTTTTATTACAGGTCCCTGCAATGCAGAATGCAGTAAAGTAGGGTGTGATGGGCCAGGACCAGATCATTGCACTGACTGTCTGCACTATTACTACAAATCTAAAAACAACACAAGGTAAGAGAAAGAGAAAAAAACTTTACTTCTTTGATTTCTTAGTATATGTCTTAACTTCCTTTCCTCTTCTCTTCATTGCAGTCATGGATAATTCATTTTTCCCTGATTTTGAAAAATTTTCTTTGGAGTTAAAAACCCCAAACCCTAGCTAATCAGAATTTAAAATACAGCTGTCAAAAACCTTCTCTGATTATATTGCCACCTCTTTTTCTTTTCTTTCCATAAGAAGCTTTCTCTCTCTATATATATATGTATTTATAGACTCTCATAGCTTCTACAGCTGATGTGATTAAGTGAACAATAGGAAGACATGTAGATGGTCAAAAATTATGCTGTAAACTGTCTGACAAGACATTTGCTGGTGAGATAGCATGTGTAGGGACATAAATGCAAGAGTCAACTTGATGCAGTGCTTTGAAGGGTTTTATCTTAATAAACACATGATCATTAGAAAAGCAACAATGCTGAGAAATACTTCTGCTTTGCAGTCATGGTCCAGGAATGTGGTGGCAGGTTGTTTCATTAACAATTATGCCTTCTCTTCCCTGCTGTCTGCAGGATCTGTGTTTCGACCTGCCCACCTGGTCACTACAATGCAGACAAGAAACGATGTAAAAAATGCTCACCCAATTGTGAAACCTGTGTTGGAGGCCATAATGACCAGTGCATGACCTGTAAATCTGGCTACTACCTGAATGAAGTAACCAATAGCTGTATTACCAACTGCCCTGATGGGTTTTACCTGGATAAGAGTTAGTATTTCTTGTTGATTTTGTATTGCGGGCTACAGAATTTGATCTGGGGAGGTTACTGGAATGTTTCTGAGCAGGAAAAATGTATGTTGATCTCTTATCCTACTCCTTTTATTAAATTGTTGCCAAGTGTGATCAAGAATGTCCTGAATAATCTTCCTTTATTTTAAAAACCATACTTACTGCAGGATGTCTTTTCAGCTGGGGGTGCCTGGGAGTTACAGTAGCAGAACCAGGGCAGTTCAAGAGCAAGTCAGCTGAAGGACAGAAAAGGTTATCACTACTTTGGAAAGGGACAGATAGCACCCATTCTGACCATGATTCCCTATCCAGCCAGATTATATGGCACCAGAAATGAGAGCTGAGACACTGGCCATGGCCAGTGAACCAGAGCTCTACTGAAAACAGGCTCTTCAGATGTAATACGATTGCAAGTAATGTTTCTGGCTGACCTAAGTACCTCCCGAGTGATGTGACTGCCCAAGAGCAATAATCCTCAGCCATGATAGGTAACTGCCTTCAGCTTCCTCCTGTGATGGCCAAATAGACTGTCCATGTTGAATTTCCGGCTTTGGCTAGTGAAAATACTTAGATATATATTCTTAAAACTGCAGTGACTTATCTTTAGACACTCCTTAAAAGATCAATTTGTTCTCAGGAGCTTTGTTCGTCTAGGTACCTAACCTTCTGCTTTCTCCAGCCCAAAGCTGTGTGTTTGTTTTTGGAATGTTTGTATGTTTGTGTTTGGGAATTAGTAAAAACAGGTCCTACCTTAATTCTTCCATTTTCACTGTGTGAGAATTATAGTAAAGAGAATTCTTTTCCATACAAATTAAGATGGATAGATGAAAATTTAGGATTAAATGGGGAAATCAAGTTTTTCTTCTCAGAAGAGTATGTGTCACTGCATATGGAAAGACAGCAGGGCGAAAAAGAGACATTCTTAAAGAAGGGATCTCCAGAGATAAAAAAGACAGTTGTTAAGTAATTTATGTATTTACTTTGTTAAGATCAGGGTTGTTTGTGCAGGTGTATCTTTTAGCACCAAATCAGGAAGACAGGACACGCTGCTTGCATGTAAAGGGTAAGATTTTAGGAGTCTTCAGAACATACTGCATTCATTGTGCATATCACTGCTACATTAGAAGGTGACCTAAGTCCATATTGTAAATAGTGAACATAAATATTAAGTGTTTATGAAAATTTTTAATGGCCTCAAAACATATTTTTCTCAGGGTGCAACTATAACATCAAATGAAAATATTGTAACCCATTTTATATTTTGCTGTTTAATTTTAAAATTTTTTTGCTGTTTTAGTCTAGCTTGATGTTGATGTTGATGTCAAACTACAAAGTAGTAAGTCATGCAATAATATATTCATACAATTTTATCAAACAAAGCTGACCAATGTTTTCTGGGCTGTTTTCTTTTTTTCGCTTGTAGATAAGGTTATTTGTCGAAAATGTAGTGAAAACTGCAAAACCTGTGTTGAATTCCAAATCTGCACAGAATGCAGACATGGCCTAAGGTAAGGAAATTACGTATGTCTCTAAACATAGTATCTGAAGAGGTAGACAAGGCTGTAGATACACAATGAAGAAGATCAGATAGTTATTTAACCTTCCATGGCCCTCATTTCATCTGTTCCAACGCTGTTTAATCTGTAATAGTGATCCTGTGTGCCAATTTGGCTGGCAACAGATTTTTAGAAGGCCTTTCATTTCAGGTAATGTAAAAGCCACTGTCATGTGGAAAGCTGGCTTCTTCAGTTTTTGACCTACAGTCTGTCAGTCAAGGATTGTTTTAGAAGTAGAGCTAATGAATCATATTAATTGTTCTGAGTAATTAATGTGGTAGCTAGAAATTATTTTCTTATCTTTATTTTATTTCTTCATGTATAGTCATTCACTTACCTCAAGTACCTGAGGCTCAAGTCAATTACAGTACAGTGATTATGTATTTTAAACAGCAGGGAAGATTTTTCCCTTCAGAGGCAAACTTAATTATTCTTGAAAATGGTAGGTAAAACATACAAAGCAGCACACGCGTTTCAAGCTCCTTTATAAAGCATGACCTTTTGATCCAAGTAGCAAAGGTCAAAAATCTTACAATATTCACGACAGACTGTATGCTGGTTTAGTGCCACAAAAAAATACAAAGTCAATATTCAGTATCTGTAGGTATTATTTTGAATACAGGTTTCATGTTCCATTAAAGTGGATTTTCATCTCTTAGTAAAAGCTGAATGTCTGCTTCTAGAACATAAATAGCTGGATTTCTTTATTGAAATTGAAATATTAAACAAAAAAATTTAAACCTAACTTTCATATTTTCTTGGGCAATTTTAGCAAATGGAGGGTCATTTTTGGTAACATTTTTTAAAAATGTGTAGGTATATCAGATAAATGAAGCCTTTCAGGACATGCATTTCATATTCTTTACTCGTTCCATACTTTCTGCATTTGCTTGGCAGAGGAACCAATGAGCAGGGCCTTCCTTGAGTGGGTCTTAGAAGACCTGGATTCCAGATCTGCTCCACTGCTGGCCTATTAAATAAACTTGAGAAAATTATTTTCCCATCTGTAAAAACATGATAATGCTATGTGCATTGTAAAGCTCTTTGAGGTGTGTCACTGAGGAAAAACAAGAGAAGGGCAGGGGCCATGAAGTTTTGTTGAATTGCTAGTTTATTTTCTAAACTGGAACTGAATACACTCTTGAAAATTTTCAGTGGTGCTGAACTTACCTGGCTGTTGCTGGATTCAATCTGTAAAAACATGGTTAACACTCAGAGCGGGAAACCCCAGAGTTGATGAGCATTTTTAGAGAAAGTGTTAAATTGGACGAATCCTGAGGTTCCACCGAAGATGGTAAATGTGGCAGAGAAGTCCTAGTTTAAAAAAATAATTTTAAACAAACAAAACTCAAGCCCCAACAAATTGCTATAGGCACCATATAACATGAAAGCAATAAACAACTACATCAAGGAATACATGAAAATGTGACTTTTTATGCTATTTCTTTTCCACTGTTACTCACATTTTTGTGCTCTCACAAAAGTGCCTGCAGGGAGAATACCTCCATCTGTAATCTCAACAAATCTCATAAGCTACACAGAACTGGCATTCAGTTAACAAGTATCTTAGTATTTTTTTTAATGCTGACCCTATGCCAAATTCTTTGTGGATAATTGTTTTACATGCCTGAATTTTTTAGTGCTGCTTGTCATTGTTAATTTTTTGTCTGTCCTGTATTACTTGGTAGTATTTACAAAAAGTTTGTAAACAGCTTCTTTACTTCACCATGGGCAAAACTGCCTTGCATTCCCTCTTTAAGTGATTGGTGTCTTTAAATTTATTAAATATGACCCATGAAGGAAGCTGATGAATTGTAATATATGGGTTGTTCTTTGATTAAAAGAGAATTACTGAATTGTGAACGATCTTGTTATTCTCTGTGGCTGTTATCTGCCCTGGGCTCTTTTTTCCTTTTTACAATAGTTTGCATGGCACCAGATGTGCTATCCGCTGTGAAGAAGGAAAATACCATAATGGCAGAGAATGTGAACCATGCCACCGTTCCTGTGCAACGTGTGCAGGTATCCCACTGACATTTGTCTGCATAATTTTCATTGCTGTATGATTTTACCTCTGATTTTATTCCACTGTGTCACAGTTACAGTATGATTGTTTACATACGAATCCTTCATTCACTTAATAGCTTTTAATTACATTTTAGATATGGCAAACTTCTTTCAGCTAGCATAGAAATCTAGGTTTTTAATTGAAAGAGTTCATATATTCCTCTTTTTAAATTTTCATGGAACTTATTAGGATTTCCAGTAATCCCTTCCATTTTCTTCTAGATTATGTGGAAGTTTTAGAACTGCAGTCATTTATTTCAGAAAAAGATTCACTGAAATGATGTAATTGTTTATTTTAACAATGTACCTACCTTCTAACAATTTCTCTTTGGACTAAGGTGCTGGAGTAGATGCCTGTATAAACTGCACACAGGGTTACTTTATGGAAGATGGAAGATGTGTGCAGTCCTGTAGTAGTGGTTATTACCTTGATCACTCCACTGAAAGCGGATACAAAAGCTGCAAAAGGTATGATTAGTGGCTGATATACCTGTTATTTGGCAGTATATTAGCTATAACTGTGGTGGAAATTATCATACTTATTAGAAGATAAAACACTGTTGACTTAAAAAAAATCAGACATAAAATACTTAATGCTAAGTAAATGAAGGAGAAGATATTACTATTTATTATTATTATTATTATTATTATTATTATGTGATTTATATTCGTACAGGTAAATAAAAGTGTTTTTTTAATGTGTGTGTGACCTTCACTTTAAGACAGCCTGTAGTTAACATGTAAGTAGATTTGCATAGAAGCGTAATATTTACAAATCTGGCAGAGCATCTGCATTTCTTAATAGCAAACAAAAATAAACTACGGGTTTTTTCATTGCAAGTTAATTACTATTTATAAAGACCATTTCAGTTCTTCCACATAGCACACATATATTTTAAACTCCAGAATAGCTTACCTGACTCAAGAGTACAAATGGCTGGATAAATCTTGGACAAAGTTGTGCTCTGCAAGGAAGGAACATTTTTTCTATTCTATACTTTATTAAACAAATATCATTTGTTGCCCTTTGGAATCATTTATTACTGACTCAGATCTAAGTTCAGGGCAGGAAAGGAATCACTGTGTGTTTCAGTGTATTCCACATAAAAATACAATCAATATGTAGTGAAAAGTTGATGGAGCAAAATGGGTGATGTAGGGACCGGGCATCATGTCAGTCATTTCTATGCTGTAGCTTTAGTTCATGCCTTTCTGGCACATGTATGCACCATCAGCTTGATACTTTTGCTGATTATTTATGCATAGTTCCAAATCACTAGAATAATGCAGCTGTGTAGTAAAAACTCTGGAATAGAAATTTTTTGATGTAAAGAAGCAGGACTGAGTTGCAGAGGTAGTCAATTATTTTTTATCATAATTAGTAGTAGTAATATTATAGTACCTCATACCTGTAGAAAAAACAAACAAGTCCTTTGCAATACAAAAGAGGTCTCCTAGGAAGTCTAATATTTGGTGAGGCCAGAAGACAAACTCCTACCATTGTCTTTCAGATGTGATCCCAGCTGTTTGGATTGCAGTGGCCAAGGAGACAGAAACTGTACGAGCTGTCCAAATGGCTATAACCTAGACAGTGGTGTCTGTGTCCTTGGAACAGTATGCAAGGATGGTGAGTGCAAGTCTCTGAAAAGATCCATTTTATCACTGCCAGATTCTTCTTTTACATATATCGGGTTGGTTTGGCCTGCTTTTCTTCTGGAGTAAGATCTACATTACTTCTTAAATTTTTCAGGTGTATGAAAAGGAGAAATTTACATTTGCATGTGTTAGCAAGATTAGTCACATCCACTTTACCTGAATTTTCCTAAAATAATTTTTCCCCTTGCCAACAACCTACTTTTGCTTTCTCAGCATTTGTTCAAAAGCTGTTGCTTTCAAACGATTTTTATATGAGGACCCTAGAGTACTATTAATAGAATTACATTTATCTGTCTCGCTACTCTAAACTGTGAAAATACTGGTAAGTAAAAATTATTTAAAGCACCTGCAGGACTGCTTGACTTGTGTGAAAGGGTAGTGAGAAAAAAAGGATTCTGAAATAGGGAACATGCAATTTAAAGTGGAGATTTGAATTTCCTCCAGATTATCTGTGGCAACAAAGATAGCCTTCTTATTGCATATGATTGGCTTAATTCTTCATTAGTATTAATTCCTTTTAAATTAATTCCTTTTAAATGTCACAATTACAGAGACACTTAGATAACATTGTGCTTCCCTAAAAATTTTATCACGTGAAATACTTGTAAATAGAGCCCAACAAGTGCAATCCAACAGGAAAATCTTACCAGAACGAAGTCTGGGAAGATACCTGGCATCAGATAGAGAAGAAGCTAACAGTAGTCCAGCTTATTTCCACTGGATTTATTAAGAGTTAAGAAGACTTTAAAAAGAAAAAAGAAAGGGCAAAGGTGTGAGTCTTGTTTCTGTGGACCTTTGCACTTCCTGTTGGAATATAGGCTTCCAAACTTTGAAAAGTATCCTGTTCATTGTAAAGTTACATAGCAGATATTGGTAAACTAGTCATGAGCCCTTTTCATGTCTGGACAGTTGGAAGAGTTATTGTCTAAAGCAAGTTCAGAAGAGGACAGATATAGATAGACAAATTAAGAAGTGCAATGCTAATATGGTATTGCAATTGATTTCTGCAATGCAAACATTTGAGATATCAGTTTGCTCTTTAATATGGCTGGATAAATCCATCTTCATTTGTACATGTGCAGCCTCAATCACACACACTTTAGTTCCCAAGGGTGAGAACGCCCCATCTCAGTACTACCACCATTCTTCCAACTGCAGCTCTCATGGAAGGGCAGCACATGGATGTGCAGGCCTTCAGGCAGAGGCAATGCACCATGCTGGGTCACACCACAGGGTACGTGTTCTCAGCAGTCTAGGGTAACAAGGAAAGTCCAGGAGGGTTTTGTTTTGTTTGTTTTTTTCCCCTGTTAATTTACATAAGCAGAGAGGGTCTCACTTCAATAATTTACAATTGATTCACTCTACGGGATTTGCATTTCTGTTGAGAATGTTTTACTCTTTTTCTGTGGTTTGATTGTTTTATTCTTTTAATTCATAAAAATTGAGAGCAAATTCCTTTGCTGTAAATATCACAGTATTCTAATTATTCTCTTTCTAATCTTTTTTTCCTTTTCATAAATGGATACCAATCATTCCCTGTTGGACCACACAATATCTCTTCCTGAAAAAAAAATATGTTGTTGACTGAAATTCCTTTTGATGGACCAAATTTCCTACTTGTTACCTGCTCCTGAATGGTCTCTTCAACCAAATCTGCATGTCTGACCAATTAAAACCTTCCTCCATTGTACACGCCGTGCTCTCCAAACCTTCAACCTCCCCTCCTTCTCTTGCTGCTACCCTCTGGAAGCCACGGAAGAGTCCTGGGCCGAGGGAGGATTCTGTATGCTGGTGAAAAAGAACAATCTCTGCCAGAGGAAAGTGCTTCAGCAGTTGTGTTGCAGAACATGTAAACAAAAGGGGTGAACTGACACCTCCCAGCATCCTCCTCCTCCTGTAGACTTACAGATTAATCCGTATTACTGAAAAAGAAAAAAAAAAAAAAAAAAAAAGAAAAAAGAAAGCAAGCCACCTTTCTCCCTCTCCCCTCTCTTTGTCTGGGGAGATGGCGAACTGTTTGTTGGAACTTAAATGGAAAAACGACAACACGCCTACCTTTCATAACTGGGTGTCTAGAGCTGAGCATCCAGGATCACAGAGTCAGTATTGTGTGACCAAAGCATTTGATGCCAAAATTAACATTTAACTCTTGATTTGATTTCCTGTCAACCTTAGGATTATTCCTGTTTTTTGAAGGTTCTTTTTCTTCCCTTCTTTCCTGCCTCTTTCCACTTCAAGATGTTTAAAGAGTGTTTCAAGAATACAACACAAGTTTACATGGATTAAAACTAAACAATACAAAAAAGATTGCATTAGTCTTTTTTTGTGCTGTATGTATTGACAGGGGGAACTTGAGTTCCTGAGGGGATCAGAAACATCATTAGTGCAGGACTAAGTTCTGCCCCTTTTGTAACACTATTTTAAAAAATGGCAAGTGAACATTTCTGCACACATTTCTTTCTTACTTCCTCTGCTGTATGCTGGTTTTTTGTATCACATGCGGTATGTATATATGTTTGCCCCAAATGTGGTTTTGGTCATATAGATTTCATTTTTAGACAGGTGGCTTATTAACAGATATGCTAGGATTTTTATTTTATTTTTTTAAATTGTCAAAGCTATTTCAAATAAACATAAGAAACCCATTGTTCCTGTAGTGGACAAATTTAGAATATATTACTTCTTTTGATTTGCATAAATGAGAGTAATGTATATGCTCAGAAGTCAGAAAACATTGCTAACATGTAAGAAGTATTCATAAATTATTGTTGTCTTGTAATGTTCATTTAAAAAGGGGATATTATCATACAGATATGTGGAACTATTTCATAGTGCCCATATGTAGATGCCAGTGTGACTATATACAACAGGATGTGTTTACAGGACTGGATTTATAATTGTGCCAAATACACCTCCAGGAAAAAATTGCATGTAGGGCAATAAATCAGTGGTTCTCTTGGTGCTGTGATGGGCCTGAATCTGCATTTAACTGCTTACAATTGAAATTTCAGCAGGAATAGTTCTGCTAAGGCAAATGGAGTTACTTCACTGTAAAATGGTCCTGAGTGATCAGAGAAGTGGCCCCAGCCTCGCTCTTTTTCTACCCAGGTACATGACTGCCAGTGCAAATTTCTGTTTGATTTGTCTGCTTCACCTTCTCTCAGCATACTGTTCAAAAGACAGTTATTTCACAGAAAACAGAAAATTGAATTTCAAAGATACTGTTTACTGGGGATAATACTTAAAACATGCAAAGTGTCTTTCTCAGTTAGCTTTCCAGGACATACAAACAGAAAATGGATTTCAGCTGTTTAAGCATGTAAATCTTGGAAAATAAAGGGGATCAAAAATTACTGTGGATGTTTTACAAACTAATTCAAACCTTTAGAGGTAATGTCCTTTTTAGCAGAGAGCAGATAAACTATTTCAGCCAGGTTCAGTATGACAGGAGTGCAGTCAAGCTCTTTTGGTGCCCATTACAAATTTCCTGATAAACATTCAAATTTGTGCTAGTTTAACTACTAGTCTGTTACTGCCTCATTTCTCAGTATAGCGTGTTTAAATAGAACATAATGCTTTCAAAGTTTAAGTTAATATTATATATGTTATATATAAATATATATTCACTATTGAGATTTAATTATGTAATGGATTGTAAAGAATCTGTTTGGATACTTACAAATGTCTCTAACACTATTATAGAGAAGAAATTAATAACTGTTTTCTTTTAAAAAAACCGACATTGTTATAACAAAATTCATTTTTACTGAAAAAAATACTGTACATGTGTAAAATGTTCAGTTGTTATTTGTAAAATAGGGTAGCTCTGTTGTAATTGATATTGGCCAAAATCAATGTTATTCCATATTTTATTTTTTCTATTAAATTAACCTAAATTCCTGTTCTTTTGGTCTGGAAAAACATGTTGATCCATATGTTTAACATCTTTGTTGAAGGGCATAGGTAGCTCTGTGGTATAGATCACTTAGAAACCTGGGTGTTTAATTTTATTACAGACTTTTAGTTTAAGTGATGGAATTCATGATTGCAGAAATACCTGGTTTACATGGAGAACACCTTTTGTGTAGTAACAGTAGAGCCATATCTGAGCCCTAAATGGTAACAATATTGACTTCCTCTATCTGTAAGAGTTTATGATGGGTCTAATCTGTTGAGTGTTCAGGATTAAAAAGTAGTATTTATATTGGCTCAGGCAGTTAGGAAGGAAGGTTTCATCTTTGCAGCTGTACAGAGTGGCCGCTTGCACAGTGCTGTGTCAGTGTCTGTCCATGTGCTGCTCAAATCACAGCCACAGAGTGCCCCCTGAACAGCCCCAGACCAAAAGGGCTCTGTGCAACCTCCTTTGTAACCCCTGCAGGGTGAGCTCCTGCACTGGCATGAGCTGATGCTCTTGCTCATTTTAATCCCACAGCCTGAGTGGAGAGCAAAATGGCAGTTTATCCGAGGGGTCATACATTCAGATGGCATTTTAAGCACATTTGAGGCCATGTAAAGAATTTCCTGCAAAACACCCCACCACATTGTGGCCTTAGACATCTCATTGTCAATGACCTGTTTTGACCCGGTTTCAAAACAAGGAGTTAGTCATCATTCCCACAATTTCTGTGTCAGTCCCCAGAAGCATGCGTATGTGCGATGGCACATTCTTAGCAGTAGTTTGGTGAGACCACACCTGGAAAAAAAGTTGCCTACAGTCTTCTATGAAGAACTGCTTGTTTCAGCTCCTACCTCACCTTCATCTTCTCCAAATGAGCAGACAAGTAAGGATAAATCTGTGCTTTAGGCTGAAAATCGGAATTTTCTGGTGTCAGCTCAGACTCTTTGATCATCTTTCTTTGTTGCCTTAATAGCTGTTGTCAGAGACATGCAAAATTTCTAAGCAGCCTATAGCTAGTACTTGTGCTAGAGGGTCACTGCAGCAACAGGATTGCAATTGAAAGAAGCTAGTTTGTTCCCAGCTGCAGAGTTTTCTTGGGTGATTGCTTCTCCCTCTCTGATTCAACGATGAGTAAGTGTTCATTGTACAGTGTGTTCAGTATTTGAAACTGTTGATGGCACACAGAGAGGATACAGACCGTTTCAGAAAGATCAGAAGCTACTACAGAAGTTCATATTTTTGTATGAACAAAATAATAATTCTCCCTGTGTCAGGAAAGACTGTGTTTGGCATCAGTTTAAATATGTTCATTGATTTAATTTTATTTATACCACAAGTCAAAAAGGAATGACAAATTGAAGATGTCATTATAGTTAGAACATGGTATTTCCCAGATCATATTTTTCTAGGAGAACCCTTCATTTAAATGCAAATTGGACATACATCTAGACCTTCTCTTCACTAAAAGTCCCAAAGTTTTTAATTAAAGACAAGTGTGGTCAAAAAAACAAACAAAAAAAAGTAGTCATACATGCTAAAAAAAGTTCACCATGCCCCAGACCCGCAGAACTTCCTGCCAAAGCCAAAGTTTTCTGGGGGTGTCATTTTTATGTTTCCTTTTCTGCAATGGAGTTCCAGCCTTGCTCCCTTTTTAGCTGCAGCTCTTCACCTCAGCCACACACCAGTACTGTGGGACCAGATGCCAGAAGAGTCAGTGGAAATCTTATGCTTCTGACCAGCAGCTCCTGGGACATGTGGCTCAGCCCCTGCCTACCCACACTCGCCTGTATCCACTGGCACTCCCAGCCTCCTCCTGGGGAGGCTTTGCAAACTTTCCCTCTGTGAAGCACACTGTGTCCTAGTAAAGATTTCCCTATGAGACCTTACAGACTACCCCAACCTCTGTTGTGATTGCAGCTTTGCAATGTCATGTCCAATTTCTTGCAACTGAATCTGTTGTGTAATAGCAGGCTGCTGCTTGTGCCACATTGTGAGATTGTAAGAGGTTAGACAGAGGTATGAGTAAACCTATATGCAGAAGCACGAGAGCTATCTACAGCAATTTCACCCATTACTAAATGCAAGTTACAACTGTTGATGACCAAGTTAATTCTCTTAATAGCTGTCTGTTAGCTTTTAATGAATATATTTAATGAACTGAATGGTTGTAAGAAGGCCTATTATAAATTCAAGATTCCTGTAAAGACATGTAAGAGTTTGCTTGTATGAGTCAAAGCTTTTAATTTGCAGTGCAACTTGCTGAACAATAACTTGTCTATGATCAATTACCATGCCTTATATTTATATTGGATATGCCATTGTGCTGTCATTGGTACAGAATGAACCAAGAAAAGTTTTGCCATTAGATGTTTGGATATTTTAAGCAAGCATTAAAAAAGTTTTACAGCATACAAATAAAAACCCTAGTCAAGTTTTCATCAAAGGGAAACTAATGCACAACAACTTGCTTGGCCTTTTTCAGAACAGGGAATTTCAATAAGTGAAAAAATGGGTTGCAGATATATTTTTGATGAGCATTTTCTTTACTAGGGAAAAAAAATCTGGTTAACGTAATTCTAATTACATGTCTTACTTAAACTGATTTGTGAGATTTCTATTTTTTACTGAAATAGATGATTATCCGGTTATTTACTACCACCTGTCTTGGTGCTCTGTTGGGGCTTAAATCCTCCTCATTAGCAAGAACTAAAGAGTTGTGAGTGTGGTGTCCCTAAGAACAAACTAAAGCTCTGAATGATAGTGTAGCATCCAAGCAGTGGAAGTGCAACCAACACCCACATTTCCATCACTGGTTCCACACCGATGAGCAAAGAGGATTTGGACCTATCAAAGGCCTTGGACATTCTGTGATTTCTCAGAACACAGTAACATGAAGTATTACTAGGAAAATTGTTCTGAAATCATCAGGATAAAGCCAGAGAGACTCCAATAATGTTCACCAGCTGCGTGAATGTACCAGATAACACTTCAGAGTTAATGTTTAATACCTGAGCTATGCTTGAAATTATCCTGAAGGACTTGCTTTCTGAATTAAAAAGCACTGTTTTACGCATAAAAACAGAATTTTCACTTTCAGAATGGAAGCTGTAGTCAAAGGAAAACATATTATGGGGAGGAAGCTCTTGAGTATTTTTAAAAAGAAAACAACAGTAAGCAACAAATGCAAGCTCAACAAATGCTGCACCAAAGGCTGGTCTTTGTTGGGTTTTGGCAGCAAATATGTGACCTGCTCATGTATTTGCTGCCAAAGATGACATGGGAAGCTTAGAAGAACGACCCTCTTACAATCATCTGTTGGTTTTTCTGAGTGTTTGGGGGATGGATTTTTTGAAGGTTTTCTGGGAAACCAGCAACACTTTTCAAAGCAAAAACTACTCAGGCATCAGAAAACACAGAAGAGAGCAATGAGGTGATTAAGTACCCATTTTTTCCAATCAGTCTGGCACTGAGAAGCCAGAGCACTGATGAGCAATGAGTACTTGTTTACCAAGGAGAATTAATGGCTCTATCATGCAAATTCAGCAGTAACACTGAATGTTTACTGGAGCATGAATAATGTGATTTAATTATAATTCAGATAATACTGGATAACTTTTTGATTTACAATTATCTGTGGCCTGCCCACTGCCCTCCTTCTGATCCCTGCAGATGTTCTTTGAGATGTGGGTTGGAAGGAAAGTCTAGCTTCTGATTGCCAGTCCCCACGGATCAGGTTGCTGTCAGCTGTCATGCTCATGACTATGCTAATGGACCACTCTGTGCAATGCCACTGGATAAAAATGCCTCAGGTATTCCCAAATAAAGTAGCCCCTTTTCTTGCTACAAGAGAAAGGCCATACCAAAATGAAGTTGTGTAAATGTTGGTCTTGCTGTGTCTGCCTTTAGCCCAGCCTCTCTGAACACTTTCAAGGCTAAAAGGAGGATTCAAAATTAGTTCCTGTTGCTAAAACAGTGTCACAAAGCTTCTCTGCAACTATATCTGACATAGAAGAGCTGTATCATCAACATGGAATATGTGATAGTTAAAGAGAATGTAATCTGTAATGATAAATAAAAAAAGATTTCAAGCAAGGGAAGATCACCAGTGTAAGTGTATTGAGGAGGCAGATGGGAATAAAATTTAGACTTTTGTACCACTCATTAAAAGATTTAATTTGATCTGCTTCTTAATTCCAAGGACATACTTGTGTCTTTACAAAAGGTTTCTTTCAGGCTTTAATATGTCTTTGTCTCTGCAAATTACACAGAAATTGCATTTGATTAATAGTACGAATCTATGTTGTTACATCTTGGGACAATAGTTGGCCTGCTAAAATCTGCCCAGTTATCAGATCTCTGTTCGTATCCTGATTATGTTAAAGATGTCCAGTATGAACAGTCTGTGCAGGAGTTTCTTAGCCTAAGATGAATGACATCGCTGAAATACTGCCCAAAGACATCCAGCTCTTCCCAGTTCAGGTTTATGTCTATTCAAATCAGACTACAGAAATCCTGCAGTGGTCAGGAAGGCTTTGTGTATACAAAGTACATGCTCCTTGCTTTATAACAGGGGAGAGACACACTGTTGACATCTGGGTTGCCTCTGATGTGTGTTTTTCTCTAGCACTGAAAGATTCTGTCTTTAATGTACTCCATGTGCTAATAACATCAGTTTTATTTAAAGCATACTACATTTGGTTTCTGTATTTCACAAGTGACTACCTAGCTTTCCAAAGCAGTACTCTCAGCACTGTGTGATAATTTTCAGTCAGGTTCAGGTGTTTCTGTTCCACTGCCCTTTAGAAGATTCTCAGCTACTGATTTTTATGAAGAATGGGAAGCTTGAAAACACAAAATGGGAAAATTGCCAGTTGGAAAGCTCAAGAAGTGGAGAGGTTGAGTGTATTTTTTTCCACTGTGAGTCCAAAATTTTGAGAGTGCTGTGGTATTTCTTCTTCAGCAAGTGAGAGGGGTACAAACCAAAACTTTATTGATATAGATCCACATGTTCCATTTCCCTCCCCCCCTTCTTGTGGGGCTGTAAAATTTCAGGCTATAGGTGAGCAGCAAAACACTTTGCCAGGCTCTGACATAGGCAAGGGGAGAAACCATGAACCATGCCAGCTTATGGTTCCAGGTATCCACATAATTAGTACAAATGGAGTTTTAAACCAAATTCTTTAAATGCCTAGAAAATTAGTAGAAATGGAGATTTAACAGTGATTTAAAAAAAAAATAAAGCTTTTCTGGGGTCTGTTTATGCTCACTAAGTACTGCTGAGGGCTCTGGCTCTTCAACGGGTTTTTAGTAACAGTTGTATTAATACTACATAGAAATGGGGGGAGAAGTATACATTGTAAAGGGGAAGGGAAAATCCCTTTGTGTTAGAAATAAGTAAGACAGCTTTGGCTAATCTGAATGTTTTGGTTCTGCAGGGAAAAGCATAGAGGGCCATGTAAGACAGTGGAGTCTGATAAAGGCAATTTCCTCACTCCTCACTGTCATGATTAGAGCTAACCTGAGTCACTCTCTCTGGTCTCACCTAATCCTCCAACAAAGGGGCCTTTCATCCTAAAATCATTATATCACACTCAACACACAGCTATTCAGGGAAGAGATGTCCAATCCTTTTCAAGGTTCTGCTCTGCCCCTTGGCACAAGGGGGAAATTTAGTGACTTAGGAATCAATATCCTATTTTCAGCCTTCTCATTTGTCACTGCCTAGAGCACTTTCGAGAAGAAGATTTTCAATCCTGAATCCTTCTCATCACCTCAAATCACAATACCCAAAAGTTTGTCTCTTCTGTGGATTGGAATAGGGAGACAGAAATTTGGACATTGTGTAATTAGCAGGAGACTTAAAACTGAAGCTAGACAAATAATTGGAAACCAGATGCAAATTTTGTACAACTGCCAAATCTGAGGGTAGAGGAAATGTCTTCATCTTGAAAATGTTACAGCATGGACATCATAGTAAGATTTCTTTCAGGGAGCTGTAATCTATCAAACATTGAGACCTTGGGCTAAGCAAAGGAGACATTTTAAAAAGAATCTTCAGATTGAATTTGCATAGATTTTTATATGCAAGTTAGTTTTGGTTATCTACTTACACTTTATGAATAAATGTTTCTTCAGGGAATTCAAGGAGCTGATCCCACAAGCCAGACAAAACAAAATGTATCACAGCCAAACGAGAAAAAACAGGGAGGTCCCTAAGACCAACTTATTTCAGTTCTCACAGCTGATGGATGAAAAGCAATTCTGAGCAGGTTTTGTTTATCTGCTTTGTCAAACCTTTATAACCCATAAGTTGTTGTTGTTGTTATTTGCATACAATGAACCCAAGTATTACATCCATGTCCAGATTTCCATGAAAGTAAACAAAATGGAGGAAATAAGGTCATTTTTTCGATTGAGTTTAAGGAAAAGCCATTGCAGCAATGTCATAAAGAGCATTTTAAAATTAGATAAAGTGGTGTTTTGATCAAACAAAGTGGGGACGTAACACATGACTTGCAGTGACAAAGTCTCACAGAGGGACTACAAGAGAAAAGGATTTATGACAGCCAGCACATAAAAGTCCGTACCTCCCTGCATAACTGACAATGATATTCACACCCTCATCTAAGTGATTTCCTGAAATATCCTGTGCTGTCAATGAATGGCACAGGCTTTGGAAAGCAAGAGAGAAATAGTGACAAAATAAAGGTAGACTTGATGCTGTTGATGCAAAGATGTAGAATGACTTGGCAACTATGACAAGTGTGTCAGACTGGGGCTCAGGAGAGACAGGTTCTAGTTTGCTATTGCAAACTAATTTAATTATATTATTGCAACTCTGGTCTCTACCTTCTTAATGAAAGGAATAGTTCTTACCTCACTTTAAAATGCATCATATGAACTGATAGGAAGTGAGCAATAAGTATTAACTAAGCATTTTGAATGCAGTTAAAAGCACAACTTGAAACCTGATGTAGCCCAAATATGGAGTTAAACATTTCTAACTCTGAACACAAAAATTATACATTAAAATCTTCATATTTGAGGAATCAAGTCTGTTAACATATCATTATTCCTACAAGATCTCCAATTCCTTTTTTAACCATGTGGCAAATGTTTTTAAACAAGGTAACAATGTAACAGAACACCATAATGAATGATAAATATGACGTGATCCAAAGTTACTGATGACCATAGCCTGATTGAAAGCTAAGTGAAGATGCATTGCTGAGAGTATTCCTCTATTAAGTATGTTAGACAGATAAAGATTTCTAATACAGAAAAGAAGAAAAGGATTGAGGCTTTGGCAGCCTGTATTCATCTAGCAAGATTTGTAAAGAAATACATTGCTTACAAGGAATTCTGGCTGATGGTTGAACTGCCCTGTGGAATAGTTTAAAAGTCTTCTTTTTTGAATTTCAGTGTTAACTCTTTGAATATCCACCAAAAATTATTTTCTTAACATATCATATCTACAGTTCTAGATGTGATTTGCAATTCAGAGGACCAAATATGTAAGTATTTTCTGGTGCACATTCTTATAATAGTATTCATTAAAATGCTTCAGTTCAGAGCCACAGAACTGGTCTTCCTGGCACTATTCCAAGCACAGCTGAAATGAATTACGCCACTTCCAATGAAAGGCATAACATAGCAATAACTAAAACCTTGAAAAACCAAGGGTTCTGCAATGTGTGAATGCATAGCTGAGGTGTTAGCAGCTTAGGTCCAGTGGATAGGTACACAAGATAAGCACAAAGATAGTGTGGGCAAATAAAGTAAAGGAGAAATAGAAGTTTTCTAGTATGTATCACAAAACAACATCAAAGAAGCAATTATGTAACAAAGTCACCTTGACGGATTTCCCAGTGATGTAAATCCAACAGAGTAAAACACTCAAGGGTCAAACCTGCAATGCAAACTCTTTTCAGATACTGTATTTTTTCATGATTGTATTATTGTCCAAACATGTGTGATGTGTGTGTGTGTATGTGTGTGTCTATGTGTGTGTATATATATGTATGTATGTATATATAATTTGTCCTAGTTTGAGCCAGGACAAAGTTAATTTCCTATACTGTCTGGGAAGGGAGCATGGCCAGACCTTTAGGTTATTGGCTCTCACATCAGTTTTGAGGGGCAAGCAAAGAGCCCCTCTCCTTCCAATGGTGAGGGAAAGAGTGGAGGGCAAAGCAATCCAGTATTGTTTTATTTTCCATGTAAATAATTTCAATCTTTGTTATTAACATCATAGCTGTTATTGTTTTATTATCTCATTGCTGTTGGCAGTAAATTGTTTGTTTCTCAATCTGTGATTTTCGTCTTTTTGTGCCTTTAATTTTCAACTCCATCTCTGGAGAGGAAAGGGGGAGGGGAAAGAGTAGGGGAAGGGAAGCAGCTGAGTGACATCCAAGTTTAGGTGAGTCTCAGCGAGGTCACAGAACTGGGGACTACTGTTATGTCCCATGAAAAAATTTTATATTAAAATCTCATAAAACATTTGAGAACATGGGATTCTATGTTTCATCCTTTGGATGATTATCAAAAAGGCTCAAGAGGCTTACATTAACCAAATCTGTCAATGGCCTGAAGGCCATTCTTTTCCTTATTTTTTTTTTCTAGAAGGTGAGAATAAGAAATATTTGGTATTATGCATCCATACAACGTTATCTGTGTAACATCTTGAAAAATTTAGAATCCTGCTGAATTATATATCTAGTCATTTTTCAAATGTTTTTCGTTTTAGTCTGTTATAAAGTAATTACTCATGAAATATGCAGTGTTTTAGTTCAGAAATGCTGCATCAGTTTTGTGGAACTAGTGAGTTTACAAAATTCAAGGTTTAGCCTTTATGGGCATGCAAGGGATTACATAAAAGCATGGAAATACATACACAGATATATAGAGATACAGATAAAGATGTATACAAATTGCTCTTTGGATTATGAGAACTATAAAAATTTGTGAACATGTATGTATACAAAGACTTCTGTTGCCATGATCGCTTCAGGAGACTCTTCATTTTCTCCCAGTGTGAACACCTCCCCAGCTAGCACTGACACCAGAACAACCTCTGAGAAGCATTGTCTTCATGGTTTATGTGGTTCTATCCCTGGCTTGTGGCTTGTCTTTTTCCTCTCTTCAGAAGACACACAACCATTGCAAAACAAATATTACATCTCTGCCTGCATTTTGGGTACCCCAGGTCTCACCCAGAGTTGGCTAGATGTTCCAGTCAGTTTGCCTTTATAACTATACTGTTCCCATCCCCTTGGGTATGTAAGTACTATCCTAGCTCATATCTCATACCAGAGATTTCAACTATTATAATTTTTTTTGTACTGTTTAATATGCAAAAACATAACTGTTAAACACACAACAGACAGTTATGTTGCAGTTGCAGTGTTTTTGACAATTTTTCCTCCCTAAATTGTTTTGAATTGATATAAGTGGTTGCTTATACCGTGCATTTGCTCTTCAAATGCAAGTAACTTATTGCAAGTGAGAGCCAAACCCGAGTCATTCCATATTTGAGTTTTGATTCCTAAAATTCACTATATTTGCCAGATCTGGATTTTCCAGCAGCAATGCAAGTGGAAAGAGCTGCTTGATATTGAAGTATCCATAGAAACTGCAGGTTTTATGTATTGTATAGGACTTTTTGTCTTCCATTACTCAAGAATGAAGGAACACCCAATTCCTTAAATATATAGACTTGGTTATAATAATTTTTCCCAAAACAAACTGACATAAAAGACCCTATCTTGAGCTTCATAAAACTGTGTGATAAATCAATTTACTGTCCCCACATGATACTGTCCCCACACAGATAAAGTATTCATACTATTTACCAAATTTACCAAATCTCTGCCCAAGGCAAGCAGCTTACCAGTTTGTACCAGTGTTTTAATTAATACTCAGTAAATAAGGAGACAAACTTTGCACTTCAGCAGCATAGTAGTACTAGTGTATTCATGCTCTGGGAATGTTTATATCTTTAGCTCAGTTTTAAGGTAGAAATTCATATAATATAAAAATCTCTTTCGGGTTCAAATGTGCACTTTTGCACCAAGTTTCATTTCAGCCAAAATGCAATCCTAGGTCTTTTAGGTGGGGAGTTTTCCATCAGGAGCCTGTGGGGGAGATAAAATGTGCTATAGCTGGAGGTTTGGGAAGCACCAACAGGTCTCTGACTCATGGAAGCTTGCTCAAGTCCATCTCCTCATGCAACGTATCCACACCCATGACAGCAAACCCTTTATGCTGCAGCTTGCAATCAAGCTCAATAGACATAGTGAATACTCCTTTGTAGCACTAATTTTAATGTAATTCATAAATCTTAAGTCTAATTACTTCAACTGGTGCAAAATAAACTAACAAAAAGAACAAGAATCACTTTTTCTCAAATTCACACGGAAAAGAAAAATTAGTAAACAACCAACAGGTCTGATTATGCTGGCTCCCCAAGGGAGCCAGTACTTGTTTTCCTGATGCCACAGGGAAATGTGCTCACTTCAGTAATTAAAAAGAGATCCAATTCCTCTTCATCATTATGTTTTCCAACCTGGAAAGTTTGGTGCTTGTTGTCTTCCTTTGGTTTTATTTTTAAATTGTGAGAAGATTGATCTGATTTTTTTTCTACCAGGGGAGTATCTTGATGATTCTCAAGAATGCCAGTCGTGTCCAATATCCTGTCAGACATGCATTGGACCTGAGGCAGACAACTGTATCAGCTGCCCACTCACAAGGTAATTGTCTCCTAGCATGGTGCAGTACAAAGGTCTCACATCATCATCTGGAGAAGTGACTGTATTGTGCTTGGCAGAGACTACGGAAGCAAGAAGTGTCTAGGGCAAAAAAATCCAGGGGACTTGAGAAAATAATTTTTATGTAAACAAAGCAGCTGGCTACATAAGCAGTTAATGCTTAGCAGTATGATTCCCACAGTCAAAGAAAAGCATCTGTAGCTCTACACAGCTACAAGGATTGGCTCAAGGCATGGGTATGGATGCTGAGGCTGATTTTGGAAGATATTCATAGCACCTTAACATCATTCCCAAACTGAGGTGTTGTGGGTTGGGCTGACATTTCTATCCTGCCACGACAATTGAACAGAACTGGAAAGAAGCTTTTCCACAGGACTTAGGAAGTCAAAGACAAATCACAAGTTTATGTTTAGGTCATGTCACACCTCTTTCAGAAGACTACTGGTTTTATACACTTCCTACCCATAGCTGCATTCTCACACAACTCTGGTTCTGTTCCACTGGGTTATGTTGTAGCCAGCTGACATTTCCATGTATGGAAACAGGATCATAAGACAGATCCTCTAAAGCAAGGAAAGAAAACCCCTAAGCAATACTCCAGTTTGCCCTGAAAATATCTATTATATGACTATGCCAATGAAAGAGGTACCGGGAGCGATGGAGTCCAAAGAAATTCGTAAGTGAGGAAACATTATTAAATTCTGTTACAGAAATGAGAGCAGAGGAAATTCGGGCAGGATTCTGGCCTGTGGAGTGGATTTCTCCCATTCACAATGGCATTTAAATTAGATTGTCTGTTCCTTCCTTGCAACCTATATTGTGAGCTTTATATGCAGATATTTACAAAGCAAGGAAGGAACCAAGCACCACTATGCTGAACCACCAAGGTGTTTGCAGTAAAGTGGTCTTTTGGAAGGATGCTGCTCTAACCACCATGATAAATTCTCTAAAAATTATGAATTTTGGTATCTAAGGTTTCAAAAAGCTTTCTGACACCCTTCTGTGCATTATGAAAGCTGCTCAAAGAGTCATATCTATAGTAAAAGAAATAATAATACAACCTTGCCCAGAAGCTGAAGCATTCCTTACGAAAATCCAGGGTAGACATCAATTTATTTAATAATAAAATCACTGTCAGATCATTTGATGAATGAAAATGCTGCTACCTGTGGCTTTTTTGTTTTGTTTTGTTGTTTTTGGGTTTTTTTAAGAAAAAAATATGAAATTGCAGGTTTTTATCAAGACAAACTGATTATCACAGAATTCCTTGTCCATCTGTTCGTGGTTTGAGCCAAGGTTAGTGACAAGATCTGACCAGGTGTTTCCCATTAGGGGCAACATAACAAAGAGCAAGAAAAATGTACTTTTCCACTGTGAGAGCTGTTTGTAAGGATGGCTATCATTAGAGCTAGCACAAATTGTTGAACTCACTAAGCTTTGCATGTCATGTAAGTACAGTCCAGCTACCTCCAATACCTTTGTTACACTTCTCCTTTTCTTTCAGAATACATCTGAAAATTATCATAGCAGCTGAAATTTATGAAGACATATTGCAGATATTCTCTAATGCCATTGGCTAACTCCAAGAAAACATGCACTCTCTTAATATAATAGAAAGCCTTTTTCTGTCTAGGTGTACTCAAATCCTGTACTAACGGCCAGAATGACATTCAACTTCTCTAGAAACTGAATCCCAAGTCCTCAGATAGCAAAGTAATAAAAGCAATTAAGTTTAAAAGTTTACAGCCTTTTCTTTCTTATTTCCTTAGGAGGGAAAACACTGTCAAAATCTAACCAACTTGCTTTATATTCTTTTAGATGTCTATGAACAATGCATGAACTGATGCATGTCCGTTTTTCTCCCAAGCAGATTAAAACAGTAGACATTAAGCAACAGTGAAAAATGGACCACAAATTTTCATCATATAACAGGATTCTTTAGCAAATATTTAATTATCCAGCAAAAGGAGATAATTTAGCAGCTAGACTCCTTTTGGTCTTACAGATAGATGTATGTCCTGGTTCCAGCCAAGGTGGAGTTAATTTTTGCAGTGGACAGGAGGGACATGGCTAGGGCTGGGAGGTTATCCTATGCTACCTGATTTTATTTCCAGGGAAGGTAGGAGGGTTCCCTTTAGAGTCATGGAGTGTGGCATGGTCAGGTGATCTGGGGGGGTTCCATGGCAGAGAGGCAAGTACTGGCATGTGAATCATTCTTCTGCTGTACGCTTTGCTACTGATATCTTTGCTGTTACTCTTAATTTTCTTCTTTCATCCCTGTTTCCAGGAATTTTTTCTTGTATCAACCCATGTTCTTTACCTTTTGTGCCTCCAATTCTCCTCTCCATCCCACCTCAGGGGACAGGGAGAATGAGTAAGAAGTGTGTGGTTTGGAGTGTTTTGATGGGAGCTCTAAATTGGGGAATTCCACTGCTAAACCACAACAGCCTTTTTTGGCACCCAATGTGGGGCAGGAAGGGTTGAAATCACAACAGACCCGAGCATTTGTGTGATTTGTGGATGTGGTACCTGACCCTGTATGTGCCTCCATATATGATCTATATGCTCCTCACTACATTCTGTTTCAGAGCAGGGAGGAGGATCAAGATTGCTCTCTTGCTGTACTGTGTGATAGCAGCTTATGGTATAACAAGATCAAGGGAAATAATGGGATGTGCATCCAAAGTTGCTTTTCTACCCCTATCTCAGGCACTACTTTTGGGAATCCACTAATAATCATGCCCAGACTGTGGGACAACAGGAGTGGATGATTTCCCTGTCTTTTCACCCCCTTTTTCTCCTCCAGATAGCTTGTGAGAAGCTTTTATTTCCTTTGGTTGTTAAGGAATGCATGTTCTTGTTGCTGTGTCTTGTATGTCTCCTCGGTGTGGTCTATACCATGTTTAGGGCCATGAAAGATATTTCTAGGAGGGTCATTCAAAGATCTGCCCTGAGTAGGGTAGTGATAGATGGAGTGGCATAGAATGGTAGTGGAGTGGGTAGATTTGAGTGGCATAGAATATGGGGGAAAATTGCACTTTGAAATTTGGGGGGAATTTCTTTGCTCCAATGGTTTGGATATTCACCCCTGGATGACTACGGGACCCTAATAGAGTGACAGAATATTTGCAAGGAAAATGCTGCAGCAACTCCACAGACAAGCAACTTACTGCAGTGTGCTGGACCCTGGCTATCCTCTACTGGACACAGGTCAACACCAGAGAGTGCCCTCAGGAAAAGGAGGCAGAAATGAGACCAACTAGCACCATAGCCACTCAAATTGCAGCTGAAACAGAGGAACAACACATGCAGGCAGCAACTTCCCCTATAATATATAGAAATAGAAATCCAAGACCAATTCAGTTTGCTTTGTGATGAATGAATAGGAAGCAGGGCCTTGTGGAAATTTTGTCCAAGACTTTGGACGGTTTTGAAAGCCTCAAGAGAGCCAGAGAATCCCATGCCCCACAATACAGACCAGAGTCTCTGCTACTGAAAGCCAGTGCCCCACTGCATGGAAGAAACAGTACACACAAAGTAATGTATGTTTTTTGCTGTGTGACTACAGAGAAGACATGAGGAAGTGGGATGGAAAACCTACCTCTGCCCTGGCAACACGGGTACCTGAGAGGAAGAACAACCATCACAGGAAATCCTTCAAGGACAAATGCTGCCTTATTTTCCACTGGACAAGCACTCAGACAGAACAGGAGAGCTGATGTTACTTCCAATCCCCTTGAAGTTCTCCAGTTAATATTTACAAGAAGAAAGTAATGACTACTATGACCAAGGCTGGAGGGGCTCTGCCTCCAGCCATTGGGGGGAAAGGGACAACCAGATCTGTTGGAATGTGTGCATCCCATGGCCTGGCATATCAGACCCACAGGAGTGTAAGGTTTTAGTTGACATTAGAGCACAGTGGACCCTGATTTCATCAAGATATGTAGGGGCAGAATCCATCTCTGGTTCTGGGGTGACAGGGGGATCTCAACACGTGACTACTGGGAGCTGAAATGACCCTGACTGGGAATGAATGACAAACACACCCCATTGTGACTGGCCCAGAGGCCCCATGAGTCCTTGGCCTCAGGAGAATACCTCAGGAGAGGGTATTTCGAGGACCAAAAAGTCATTGTTAGGCTTTTGGGAGAGCTGATGCAGAGCAGAGGAAATTAAAAGAGCTGAATATCTCGCCTGGTCTCTTGGAGGACCCTCTGCTGTGGGACTGCTGAAGGTAGAATTAAAACATCAGCACCACAAAAGTGCACCATCGATAACATCACGCCAGCCAGGACTCTATGACCCCCATCCATGAGATGATTCCTGAACTGGAGACCCCGGGAGTGACCAGCAAGGCTCACTTACCCTTTAGTGGTCGTTTATGGCCAGTGTGTAAGTCCAGTGGAGACTGACAGTGGACTGTCATGGCCTGAAGGGAGTCACACCACCGCTGAGCGCTGCTGTGCCAGACATGTGGAACTTCAGTGTGAACTGGAGTCCAGAGCAGAACAGTGATGCCATCATTATTGAAAATTGTGTTTTTCTCCTTTCCTTCAGCAGAGGAGTGCAGGACACAGCTTGCTGGAGGGACATTTGGTACCCCTGGAGCTGCTTGCCCCAGGGGTGGAAACACAGCCCCACTATTTGCCATGGACTGACCCAAAGAGCATTGGAAAAGGCAGAGACTCCACAACATTTGCAATACATTGATAACATCATTGTGTGGGGAAACACAGCAGAGGAAACTTAGAGAAGATAATTCTGAAGGTTTTACCTGAAATCATCCTGAATGTTTTACCATAAAATAAACTAAGGTGAAGTGAAGTCCCAAGAAATTAAATTTTTAGGAGCAAAATGACAAGAGGGACATTGTCAGGTTGAAATGGATGTAGTTAACAAAATAGCAGCTATGTCCACACCAAACAGCAAGGAAACCCCATGAACTTTCCCTAAGTGCTGTGGGGTTTTGGGGTATGCATATTCCAGATTACAGTCAGATTGTGAGTCCTTTGTATAATGCAACAGGAAAGAAGAATGATTTTTAGGGGGACAGCTACAAGCTTTTGAGCAAATTAAACAGAAAGTTGTTTATGCAGTAGCCCCTGGGCCAGTCAGGACAGGACAGGTTGTAAAAAATGTGCTCCACACTGCAGCCAGAGAGAATGGTCCCTTCCAGGAGTCTCTGGCAAACAGCTTCAGAGGAGAGTAGAGGACAACCACTGGGGTTCTGGAGTCAGGGACATAACAGATCTGAACCCTGCTACACCCCAACTGAAAAGGACATACTGACAGCTTATGAAGGGGTTTGAGCTGTTTTAGAAGTGTCTGGTACTGAAGCACAGCTCCTCCTGGCACCCTGACTGTCACCAAATGGCTGGATATTCAAAGGGAAAGTCCCTTCCACACATTGTCTACTGATGTTACATGGAAAAAGAGGATTTCACTGAGCTCAAACAGGAAACCACAATTGCCCAGGGATCTTGGAAGTCATTGTGAACTGGTCAAAGATGAAAATTTCATCATCATCATCATCAGAGGAGGAGAAAGTGACAGGCTGAAGACATCCCACCATATAATTGGCTGAAAGAAAATGAAAAGTAATATGCTCTCTCTGCTGATGGTTCCTGCCATACTGTAGGGGTACACTGAAAATGGGAATCTACTGCAGGGGGTTCTACACACCAAGTCACAGAAGATATTGAAGTAGATCTTGTCAAATTGCAGAGCTGAAAGCAATCCATCTGGCTTTAGATATTGTTGAATGAGAGAAATGGCCAGCACTCTCTCTACTTTTACACTGACACAACAAATGATAGCAAACTGTCTGTGGAGGTGGTTGGACCAATGGAAAAAGTCCAGTTGGCAGCACAGGTAAAAAGCAAAGGCACGTCATTAATTAACACCTGCAGCTCTGCCAGTTGAGCTCACCCCACTCAAACAAAACCCCAGGTACTGTAAAAGGGGATAACTGTGATCTCTGTGGTGGATTGAGGAATGTTGTGGAAGACAGGTTGAATTAGTCTAGCATCAAGCAAAGGTAAACCCATCCGTGGGACCTGGAGGACTTGGGTGGGTAAAGTAGAGAGCCAGGGAAACGTGCATTACTCAAGGGAATTTGATTTTTTGTGTAAGAACAGTCTGTAATGTTGAATTGTATAATATTTTTTGCTGAATGACACTACATACACACAGAGTATTCCACAACTATCATGGACAATGAGTATAGCCAGTTGTGAGCTCCTGACACAGCAACTGGCTGACAGCACAGCAGCCCTTCTGCCCTGGAAGATATCTAGGATGGGTAGAACCCACAATCTTGGACTAAATTAATTTAACAGACCTCTTGGAGGGACAGCTGTTGACTATGGAAATGGTACCTGTGCTCATGTGTGTACACATACGTGTGTGTGTGTGTGTATAACTGGAAGGTGTAGGATCTGGGCAAGACACAGATGATACAGAGATGAATCATGTCCTGGTTCCAGCCAGGATAGAGTTAATTTCTGCAGTAGCCAGGAGAGGCAGGGCTAGGAGGTGGAAGTCATTCCATACCACGGCACTGTTAGTTCCAGGGGTGGGGGGAGGGGTCCCTTCCCAGGTCTCATGGCACAGGCAGTCAGGTATTGTCACGGGCTCCCTGCGGTGCAGTTGTGAGCGCTGGCATGAGAATTGTTCAGCTGTTGTAAGCTTTGTAATTGATACTGTTACTGTTGCTGTTCACTTCCTTATTTCTTTGCTGTTTTCAGTAAATGGTTCTTATCTCAACCTGTGATCTTTACCTTTTATACATCCAATTCTCCTCACTATTCCAAGGAGAGGGGAGTGGGAAGGAGGACAGGGAGTTGAGCATGGTTTGGAGTGTTTCGGGGAGAAACTAAATCAGTAAATACCATTCCTAAGTCACGACAACATGTAAGTCTAAAAATACAGCTCCTAAAGGCCAGTATTCAGATAGATATTTGACTTCATGTACAAGATCATATTACTGAAGCCATAGTACTTTTTAAAGGCAGTCTTAAGAGTAAAATAGATGGGTTATTCCTTCACAGAGAAAGACCAAGTATTGCTTTCCTTTTAGCAGACACATGGAACCATTGTCAGAGATTGTGATATAAGGACATCTAGGTAAAGGACCAAAAGGTGATTTTTCTCAGAAAAATATTGCAGAGACAAATCATCTTTGAAGTCTAAGATTCATGTTCAAAACACTTTTCATATAGTAAATACAACGAATAAGATCAGGAAAACAAAGTCTTGAAGTTCAAAGACTTGTAAATAGCGAGAGAAGAATCTATTGATTTTCTTCTTAGTTTCCTTTAGATTTAAAAAACAAGTAGTAGATAAATTTGTAATTATGCCTCTGTCTTCTTTAAAAGAGTCTTTGATGATGGCTACTGTGTTATGCAATGTCCCAGAGGAAAGTTTGAATTCAAACAGCAGTGTCACTTGTGCCATCATACCTGCCTGGGCTGCAGTGGAAGTGAACCTAACAAATGCACCACTTGTGGAACAGGTAAGCAAGATTTCCTTTTGCCAGCTTTTTCCCCTCCCTTGGCCTCCAAATTCCAATTTCCCTCAGCTCTCAGGGCCAGCTGTTAGATCCAATAAAATGAGTAGTGCTTTTACTAACAATCTACATCACAATCTTCTTATGACTCTGAAGGGAATTGGAATTTTTTTTTTCTTTTAAAGTACAAGAAAACACAACTCTGTATTGTCCTTTCAACTTAATCCATTTCCCTTGGTGTTTTTTCAATAGCAACTTTTAACAGAAACAGAAACAAGAAAAAGAAAAAAAAAGGGGACAGAAAACCTACATAGCCTGCTTCTGGAAAAGAAAGCTTCATACATGCTTCCCCCACCCACTGCACAGGATGTGCTATATTGAAATGGAGCCAGTTTGCTCAAGCAGGCAGGGAGCCAGGCTGCTTTCCTAGGCATCTCTCTGGGAAAGGCTAAGAAGCAAGTGTGGTGGGTTCCAATGGAGATTGCTGTGTCCCTACGGCTGAACAAACAGGTTTTGCAAAGAGCAGCTTACTACCAAAACATATTTTTACAGATCTTAGGCTGAGAGGAGGGCTAATGTAGTGAATTTTGTGGAAATTCCAAAAAGACCACTCTTCTCACTTTGAAATTCTGTTTTAAAAATTATTTCCTATTGTCTCTCTAACATCTGATGAGCAAAAATCTGAGGCCATTACCTGCAAGTATATACAACTACTCTGAACTGTCCTTGGAAATGAGTGTTTAAGATCTAATTTATAATAGAGTCATTTTTTATGAGCTGTCTTCTGAGGGTTCACAATGGATTCACAGCCTTTTCATTTCACCTGTGACTTCCATTTAAATCCTAATCAAAAATGGCATAGACTTCATTAAGTTATAAGTGTCGAGACTACAAACAAACACAAGTATGGCTGCATTAAGCAGTTGTACTTATGATGAGATTGACTTTCTCACTTTGGGAAATGTGACTCAGTAGATGAAATTTTCAAATGGTACTTCAGGTCTAATATGACAGCAAGTTTGTATAATTGTTCCCCCAAGTCTCTCCCTTATGGAGGACAGCAAGATAAATTTCTGTATTTCTGTGAATCAAGAAATTAAGACACTGATGAGACTCACACACTTAGGAGGCAGGAAAATTAAAGATTTGTGCATGAAAAGTAAAATAAATAAAATTCAACTTCTGCTATGGTGCAGCATTATTTCCTATTATAACTGCCTTCTCTGCATTTTCAAACATAGATTCTGGTAAACAAATTGTTGCTCTGCAGTTAAGACAATGAAATACACTTAGCACAGTTATATGTGTAATTTATACTGTAGAGTAACTGATTAGAAAACTCCCCATATTGCAGCACATGGCACATGAAGTTATATGTGTTTTCACAGGCTTGACTCAGAAGGATTTGGAGCAGGGGACCTCCCAGTTCTCCTGTGTTAGAGAATGCTTGTGCTTTAATAGCTAATAGTGGCACATCTGCTATTTAGATTCAAACTAGATGATTCCACTAAGATGAGGATTACAGTTTAATCTTCTAGAGACACAGACTGACTCTTTCCAAAGGTGAAGTGGCCTTTTTGGGCCACTTTGCTTTCCTAATAATAGTTGTACCTTTGCCTGAACAATGCATTACAAATATTTGTTTGTCCTCTGCAAGAGAACTCAGTGATGGAAAAATGCTTGGTTTTATAAATTAGATTGATGGATGTAAAGAATAATTGTTCACTAGCATGACATTTTATATGCCATAAATCTCCAAGAATATGAAAAGTTTGAGGTCCTGAAACTTTTATACATCTCATCTGATGTAAAAGTGTAAAATCTACCAGTCAATGTCTCTACTGCAGCACTGGAACTTCATAAAGTCCCTTCTTATACCCCAAACGCCCTCTGTGGCTGACAACTTTTTCCCATTCATTTGCCCCACAGACAGAAGAGGGGTGGAACGTTTCCTGTACCATGGGGAATGCAGAGACAACTGTCCTCCAGGTCACTACCACTGGGAGCATACCTGTGTACCTTGTCCTGGCCAGTGTGAGGTGTGCCTGAACTCCAGCCACTGCAAAAGATGTTTCAGAGGCTACTACCTTGCTCAAAATATGTGTCAGAAGCATAGTTGTAGAGAAGGTAAGCATCCTTCAGTTGGAGATAACAAATACTCTATTCAATTTGTTACAGAAATCTGCTTAAGCATATTAAAAATGTTTTGAAATACACAGTCACATCTGACCCTGAGGTCCTTAAGTTCCAGCTCTGATCCTCTTCTAGTATCATGTTATTGTAAAGCAAGAGTATTTTCCTCAAATTGAGCGGTTTATGCAAAAACAAATGAGAAAATGAGTTTTCATGAGTCCTTCTCTTTTTTTTAATTTGAATCAAGTTTATTTCCGGGAACCTTGCTGTGTTTTTTGCAAATGTTACATTATCTAGAATTAACCCAAAACTGATGATTTGCAAAACACAGGTGAAGTGGAAGATCCTGACTCTGAAGACTGCATACCATGTTCAGATGGATGCCACAGCTGCCAACAGGGTAAATATTCTCTTAATCAACTTTTTTTGTTATTCTTAAGGTACAGAAAATTTAGTTCCCTTCACTTTTGTCGTGAACTTAACTGCATGTGCTGAGCAACTAGTCATTGGTGCAAGTGGCTTCTCACCAAGTAAATTATGTCCCACACTTTTTTTTCTTAATAATCTTCTAAAATTTCTATTCGGCATAAATAAGAATAATTTTCTATAAATTTAGCTATTAAAATTTGCAACACTTTTATTTTTTCCTGTTTGAATGCCACACTCAGGCTGAAAGATTTACTGACTTTCTGAAACTATTAAGCTATTATCAGACACAGAATTACTGTAGATATTCAAATTTTCTATGCCTCAAAACAGATCACCACTGTCTGCTTTTTTTTTCAAGGATATAGACATAAGGACAGTCTTTAAACTTCATTCAAGAGCAAGGTATTGCAATAATAATGCTACTGCCCTAAAAATTCCTTGTATACATTTCAAGGTTGGTGCAAGCCAATCCACATGCAGTTCTTTTGGAGTTCCTGTGAAATAAAAAAAGAAAGGAAATTCACTCAGCTGAAAACACAACCAGCAGTGTTAAATAAAAAGAGGAAGCTGAGATTCAGGTGGAATCTCAGCTTCCGTGTCACAATGTGTTTGCCATGTGGCTGTTGCAGCTTGCCCATAGCTTCAGGGGTTCTCCTCCTACCCAAATATCCAGAGAAAGTGAGACTGTCATAAGATGCAGTGTGTGCAATTGTGGGTGAACACTTATAGTCACATGGGAGTCTGTCAAAGGGCTGTGGTACTCTTCTCCAGGCAAGCAAGGATTCTGCTTTGTCACATTCCAGAAGTGGAAAACTTGGATGTAAAAATATGCCCTTTCCATAAAAAATGTATCTCTCACATTCAGGGCTGCCATCCATGATTGGGACATTTTCTGGATTTGAGTTACTGATTCTGCAAAATATGGAGCAGCACGGTATTGGCATGCCATTGTTTGCAACAAACTCCAAACCACAACTGTCTGTCCAGCCCTTTTTCTGGCACACATAACTTGCCATAAGGATTTTCATCACATAATTCCTTCTTTCTGCCAGTTGTCTGATCTAACATGTGATACCATAAAAAATATCCTGTGATGCTGGTGACCAGCCAGTTGGTGTGAATTCAGTCAAGCCTAAGGCTTTCCCCTGTGACTACAACAGCCCCTGTCAATATTGTTGAATGAAGAGATGTTTTAACATGAATGCAACTACCCTGTGGTCTCCTTTTGTGTGATGTGTTATCCAGATTCATGGCAGCTGCCTGCTTGGTTGAGGGGAGGAGAAGTTAAGGGAGAGTGTACATTTCAACACCTATCTTTATTGGTGCTATCAGATGTTATTTCCCTGTGCTATTATTTTCTGTGTTTTTACAATGATTTTGACTTCAAATTATTTATTTTTCTTCTGAAACTGTGTAGTGGGAATCGGTGTTTTGAATTAGGGAAAAATTTCATGTGTCTGAATAGCGACATTTTTTTAAAAAATAGCAATTTCAAGTGACTCAGAGGAAGATTTTCTTTGTTGTGAACATAATAGTTGTGTAAAAGGAGACTGGAAGGCTGTTCATGGTTGGCTGGCATACAGAAAAAGGGAATGTACTTATTTGACTTTTTCCTGGGAGGATCACTGATCTCCTAAATATTAACCAACCATAATATTCACTTCAACTTTCAACTTCTTACACTCAAAGTTCTGATTTAAAAGAGGGTTTTAAGAGCTTCAAGGATCAACAGAATGGTAAAACAAAGATTGAATTAGTTTTCACTACTGCATAAAGTCAGAAGTATTAAGATGCCAGAGTTTATTTACAGGCGTTCTATTAAGGAAAGTCTTTGGTGCTCATGATGTATATATTACTGAGAGTCAGAGGTTGGTTTACTGTTAGTTCTCCTTGGAAAAGAAGAACAGTAGTGATCTAAAAGCACAGTCCCAAGCAGATTTTGCAAACTATAATGTATTCTTGAAATAAGGCAGAACCTGTAATCTTCAACTTAAAATAAGTCAGGTAGCCATTGCAGATATCTATATCTATCTATATTATATAGTAGATATTTGCTTGTATTTTTACTCTTAACATTCAGTGAATTTTCAGGCATATCAAAAACTTCATTCATAGATAAGTTAAGTTCAGTAATGGCTTTCTCACATTTAATTAGAAAGCTGATATATTTAGAAACTTTTGTAAAAAAACCCTAAAATGCAAAAACTTTAATGCTTGTCTCTTACAAGAAGTTCATCATTTTGCAAGCCCTAGAGAACTAAAAATAAAAATAATTTCAATCATTAAAATTTCAAGGTGCGAAAATAAGGAATATGGTACATTTAGTTTCACATCTCCATAGTCCTTCTACAGACTCCCTTTTAGAATTAAGTGGATGCTGGAGGGTGTTGCAGTCTCTTTGTCCTATTTCCCCTTTAACACAATTGAATAATTTATTCTAAGAACTGTAGGGAAGGTATAGGAAAAGCTCAATGCTATGAACATTTCAGGTAAAAGTGCAGTGGGAAGAAAAAGAAATGTAGTAATCATAGCAACTGGAATAGAAATTTTTGTAGCTCACATACTGAAAAGTATTTGTTCATATATGCAACTGCAAATATATTTTGTGCATATTTATGGATCTTCAGCTGACTGAAGACAATTCTGTCACAGAAAATGATTCAGTACCTGCTCCTTCTGAGGTACTTTAAGATCTTTCAATATAAAGTATTAGAAGTAAGAATAATTAACTTCTTCAGTTTATACTGAGCATAGGATCACTTATAAAAATTTCATTTATTTAAAATTCTAAACATTCTAAACCAGGAACAGCAAAATGCAAATTATTCTCTTACTGTCTGCACATTACAAAGATTATCATATTTATCTCTCTTCTTGTAGACAGAAGTCTAGTTTTTAGGAGGGATATATAATCATATTAAGATAATTGAACTGACTCTTTTCCTACTAGTCTGAAAGAGTTTTGCTCAAAAAATCATTTTCACAAGGCACCAAATAAGAAATAGATTAAACCACCATCTGCAGTCTCAGACAAGGTTGTCTTGCTTTGCAGAGACAGAAAAATTAATAAGTTTTGATTCTTTCTGGCATGCTGCCATGTGCCAACAGAACAGAGCAAGTCAGCATGGGCAGTCTCTCTTTTTGAACAGTAGTGACACTACATCCAGATTAACACAGAGGTATCATCCTTTTACAATGGTTTCATACTTTGCATCCCATATCAGGCACTTCAGAGAAGAACAAAAAACACACACAGTAAGTAACACTTCAGGTTATTCTTCGTAAGGCATGAGGACACTAAAGTAGATGGTGTTTGCTTGTAAGACTTACTGGAATCCTCAAGGAATGTATCTGTTTGTTTTCCTCCAAGTTTCAAGTGGATTTTGTTTTAAGGTACCAGTGTGACAATATATCTTTACTGTATCAACACTGAAAGTCTAAAAGCAAAGATAGGAACTCTGAGACCGAGACTTAATCAATGACAGGTGTATCTATGTAGTTAAAATACAAATTATGCTTTCTTTTAAATTCAGATAATTCTTTTCTTTCTGTTTCACTTCATTAATTCATAGGCCATTCATATTTTAAGGATGTAAAGAACCTTTAACACTCACAGGTACCATTCTGCCTGCAGACACTGACAGGTCCTGGGATATGCTGACAGGGATGCTGCCTTAGAAAGCACTAATCCCCAGAAAATCTATAGCTTTGTGTACACGGTGTCCAGACAATGGCTGTGCACATCAGGATTCACCTCTCCACTTTGTCCTGCCTACATACTCTAGGATGCATTTGGCTCTGCTCGATGCCACAGGAGCCTTAATTGGCATCACTGTGCACAACTTCCCTCGAGACCTGAAAGGAAGACTCTCCCACAGGCACAGGCCAAGGCTTCAGGGTGATTTCAGTACCAAAGTTTAACACTAAATTTTCAAAAACTTCAAATATATCCATATTTCTGTGCAAGCAAACACGAGCACAATATTGGACAGACAAAGTGTCTGAGAAAGTGTGCTGGGTACATCACAAATCCACACAGCCAAGATTATCTTTCTGATACCTCATACCTTTGGTATCTCAGCTCTTATAACCCAATTTTGGACATGCTGAGTCTAATTTCTGGAGTAGCAATGAATGATTGCTCCCTCTGATGCAGAAAGATGGGAGCTGCAGTTCTTCATTACCTTTGACCATCAGGTTTTGATTAAATTTTAATGTCTTTTTTCTGGTGGGTGCCAGTAAACATGGTGAAGCCTACAAAATTGAATCCAGTTTCCTCAACAAAAGCAGCTTTCTGAAAGACAAAGTTAGTTCTGCTGCAAAAAATATTAAGGAAGAGGATTTTCTTAATGCCACTGCAGCATTTACCTTCCACCTCTCAATGTAAGTTCACTTACTCACATTTTTAGATAACTACAGGATAGCATTCTCCAGACTTCCAAAACCATAATGAATTTCAGACACCTTCTTCAAAGTCAAATTTTCCCTTTTAGAAAGCCTTTGACTATAAGCCAACACTCAGAACAAGAGAAAAAATAAAGTAAAGCTGTAGATTCTGAGCCACTTAAAGTAATTATTCAAGGAGAATTTCAGAGTCAATAAAATGCAAGAACATAAAAATCTTGGCTCCTATTTCTTATATTTAAAATACGATGTGGACTAAAGTATTTTCTCAAATAACATCAGCTCTCTCTCTAATCATGCAATTTACATATGCCCTTTTGCACTTGCATAGTGAACAGACACTAAATTTGGCTATCTTTGAAGGTGATAAGTGGCAAACTTCTCTGATATGCCATATCTACTGGCTTGCATAAATACATTTCACAGGCAGAGATTGCCACACCATTAACTAATGATGCTAAGTAAATAGAAGCACCTGGTTGACTGAAGAGTTAAGTATTTGCAGAACATGGAGATCACACAGAGCACTGGTAAACTCTTAGGAATCAATGGAGGACAGTCTTCCTCTCAGATGGTCTAAGTCAGGCATCCTCTCATTTGTGGTGCCAATCTTCCTGCCAGTGTGCCCCCAAGGAGCCACACTTCCCTGACTCAGCCCTTAATTACTTGTGGGTTCTCTTCCACGCACCTCACTCAACTTATGAAAGTAAAACATCTTATCTTATGAATAGTTCTTATGGGTTCCTACAGAATACCTCATCTCCATGCAGCAAAATACAATATATACCAATTTTTGATCCACCCACATTTCTACAGTGAGCACCATGATATGGCTTTGCAACCTTTGCACTAGGACTGTTTTCAAAGGCTAACACTGAGAGTAAAGTACTCCTAAGTAGGGTGCAGAGTGAAAAATGTTCAGCAAAGTTATAACACTTTTCTCTTTCAAAGATACCTTACAAAAGAAATTAATACTGAAAAAACAAGGAGCCATGTGCTTGAGAATAAAAGAGGCATTTAGGCCCAGTTGTGGCATTTAGCCTCTCTGATCTAACAAGGTCCCAAGCCACTCTCAAAGGTCATCCAGAACCTAACTCTTTAATTTGCTTGGGGTTACAAGGTCTGTGTAAAAAACTTAAAGTTATAAAGGCTGAAAGTGAGAATAAATAATACACAAATGATCAACAAGATCCATTATACAGAGTGGGATGGAGAAACAGTTTATAAGGCTGTGGGAGTGAGAAAAAAAGTATTTGGAGAAAATTTAAGGAAGTGTGAGGCAGCTGAAAGAGCACCACCGTGAAAAGACTCAGGCTTACAGATATAGGTTTATCATTACATGATAAATGAGTGAAAACTAATCTGGTTCCCATAGCAACCTAAGAATGAAAAAGGAAAACTTCATTTCTTCAGGCCATGCCTGATGATGAATAGACCTTGGCTTTCAAGACAAAATTATGATAAAGATACTTTTTTTATCTCAGAGTAAATCTTCTGCAAGAGGTTAGTCTTGCAAAAGGGGTTTCAGATTTGCAGATAATAAGACTTCTTTCTACAAGCTTCTGTGATGATAATATGCAATCTGTGCAGAAAAAAAAATGCCCAGAAAGTTTTGGAACTGTTCTCTGATTTTCAGTCCTGACATTTCACTGTAGGCAGAACATTACATTAAAGCATGTTGTCTTTCCTACAGTGTAGGTAAAAGAGAATTTCCTTGCACATTGAAGATACAAGGTGCATGTGTTGAAAAAACTTTCTCTCTTTAAATTTTTTCTTTTTCTGAGAAAGAAAAAACTACTTCCTTTGTAAAATCCAGGCTTGGGAAAAATCAGTGGAAAAGCTTAAGATATGAGACCAAACCTTGAGTTCTGCAAGTACAGAATATTCCAGATTTAAGTTTAAAGTTTTCCACAGAAATAAGAGCATGGAAGAAAACTACTGGATCTAACCAGAAATTCACCTAGTTCAGAAGCCACTGACCAAACATACTTCTAAAATTACATATACAAACAAAGCATGTATTTCTACTTCTTCAACAATTTGCAGTTCAGAAGTTTCATGAATCAAAACAGTCAAGAAATGTTAACTGCTGAAACTTTCTGCTGGAATTACTGAAGAAAATATACATTAAAGCAAATATAATCTAAACCATCTGCAGACCAGACCTTCTTTTCAGGGAAGTTTGCTGCCTCCTTGGGGCTCAAATCAGGGACCTCACCAAAAAAATGAAGAAGCTAATAGAGCCTTCAAAATACTGCCTCCTATTGCTTTCACAGGGCTACCAGTGATATTTCAACAAGAAGCTCAAGGTTAATGAAAAGACATTTCAGGACACTGGAAAGACCAAGGGCCAGATCCTGTGCTTTGGCCACAATAACCCCATGCAGCTGAGAGAGTTGGAATTGTTTAGCCTGGAGAAAAGGATGTTCAGAGGGAATTTCTGAACTCTACAACTGTGTGAAAGGGGGTTGTAGCCAGGTGCAAGCTGACCTCTTCTCTCAGCCAACTAGCAACGGGATAAGAAGACTTGGTTTTGTCTGCATATGAGGAGGTTTAAGTTGGATATTAGGAAGAATTTCTTCATAGAAACGGTGGTTAGACCTAATGGAAGAGCCAGGGAGGTGGTACTGTCACTGTCCCTGGAAGTGTTTGTGGAAAGACTGGACATGGTACCTGGTGCCATGGATTAGTTGACAGGGTGTTTGATTAAAAGTTGGGCTCACTGATCTCAGAGGTCTTTTCCAAACTATTTGATTCCATGATTCCTTGATTCAGGAGGGAAGGTACTGTTCTCTTCAATTCTTCCAGAAATGAAAAGCTTAGTCTCTCAAAGTAGTCTTCCAGACAAAACTTCCAGGAGACAGCTGGATAAACACATCATGGGATGGGTGAACAACTGGTTCACAGGTCAGGCACAAAGGGTTAAAGTGAATGGGGTGACATCAGACTAGTGACCTGTCATCAGTAGGGTTCCACAGGACTCCATCTCAGCCCAGTACTCTTCAACATCTTCATAAATGACCTGGATGTAGGACTGGAAGGGATACTAAGCAAGTGTGTATATTATACAAAACTGGGAGGAGCCGTTGTATTCATCAAAGGGATGTCCTGCAGACAGACTTCGACGAAGTAGACAACTGAACAATCACCAACCATGTGAAGCTCAACAAGGGAAAGTTCTATACTGGTTCTATACTGGTGCAGCCCCCTTCCTGAGGACTGTGTGCAGTTTGGGAATCAGAATAAAAAAAAAGTCATTAAACTATTAGAGAGCATCCAAAGGAGGGCCTCAAGGATGGTGAAAGATCCTTGAGGCCCTCCTTGAGGGGAGGCTTTATGAGGAGCAGCTGAAGGAAGTAATTTGGTTTATTCAGGCTAAAGAAGAGGAGACTGAGAGGAGACCTGGCTACAGTCTACAGCTTCTTCATGAGGAGAAGAGGAGGGTCAGACACTGACCTCTCCTCTGTGGTGACCAGAAACCAGTGACAGCCCAAGAGAATGGCCTGAAATGGTGTCAGGGAAAGTTTAGGTTTGATATTAGGGAAAGGTTCTTCACCCAGAGGGTGGTTGTACACTGGAACAGGCTCTCCAGGGAAGTGGTCACAGCTCCAGCCTGACAGAGTTCAGGCAGTGCTTGCACAACACTCTCAGACAGATGGTGTGACTCCTGGGGATGCTGCTGTGCAGGGCTAGGAGTTGGACTCAATGATCCATCTGGGTCCCTTCCAATTTGGAACATTCTGTGGTTCTCTTTATAAATATATTCACCCAGGTTGTTTCATTTCCTTCCATTCTGTTGCTTCTGGGATATTTGGTTAAGGTGAAAGAAATAGTGAATAGAAGATAACAGAAGGAAGGTTAAAAAAATATTCTTCATTTTTGGAGTCAAATCCATAATTTTAAGAGTTTTGAAAGCTGTATAACACTTTTGCTGTACATTCAACAAATGTTTTGAATATAAAAATTAGTTTTCTGGAGGGAAAGTTTACCCAAAAAACTTGCACCACACCACCTCTTCCACCATTACCCGCTCCCCAAATATAGAAACAGTCTTGTCTAGCTCAGGATTTTGAAATTTGAACTGATTACTTAGATGTCTGAGAAGTATGCTTTTAGAGGTGTCAAAAGTTTTTAACTTATCTTTGCAACAAATAAAGAAATAGGATGAAATTATTGTTTCAGGTAAGTTGCAATCTCCTTTTAACAGTTCATTTGACCCAACCTGAGCCCCTGTGAAGGTTGTAATTTTCAGACCACTTCCTAAGGACTTAGCTCCTTCCAGGTACCTGGATTATGCTGAGGACTAAAAAGCCACAGGTTACTATGAAAATACAGTCCAGGATTCAATTGTGGAAGATTTAATCTCGAAATAAATGTGAACAGAGATTCACAGACAATGATGGTCTTTTTACAGCTGTAATTATTTTAGTGTAAGAAATACTAACATAAAACTGGTGTAGCAAAAGTTCTTTTTGGCATTCTGGTTTTTACTCTGAAAATTATTTACATAATTTTATATCTTTAATTTCAGATGATCCAAGAATCTGTACAACATGCATTCAAAACTATTACATGTAAGTAGAGCTGTATATATATAGCTCTTCATGACCACACATTTTTCTGAAACAAAAAATATGCTCTTTACTACATCGATCTGTGCTATGTTGTCTCATCCTTTAAACTGCTTGTCTGAAAAACAGTAAGTGGGAAAAAGGCTTGGGAAATGTTGTAAAAATAGCCAATTATTCAATATTGAGACCTGTTAGAACTTACGGACTGATGGGACCTTTGCATAACAGAAGAGAGGAATATAGAACAAAAAGTGTCAAGGAGTTATACAGTGCATATAGATTCGGAACAAATTTGCTTTTAGTATGTTGTGTCTTGTTTTGGTATTTGAAGTTCATAAGACTTATAAATGTATGGAGTTTATGCAAAGGAATAAAAAGTTAAATGTTTAAATTAAACGGAGAGAAAAGAACATTACTGCTTTTCAAAGAGAGCATATATAGATCTCTGTAAAAATTGAAAAAGAAAATATTGATTATGTTGACTCTATAAACAAGGCATTGGATTATATGTTTTTACAAGCAATCACCTCTTTACAATCAATATAATAATTTTTAATAAAGTATGTATTCGTGTTTCTGCCTACCATTAAAAAATAAGACAAAATTAATCATACTTAAGAATCCTAAGATTAAGAAACATTACTTTTCTAGTTGAATAAACAAAATAACCTCAAATATACTTTGAATCCTCATTATAAGAATAATTTCTGTTCATTGTGCTGATCATGTTTTATCATTACCATTCCTACAAACACACAGAAAACAAACTCAACGATCTTCAAAAGAAACTTACTAATGATGTTCTACTTTATCTTACAGGTATAAGCACCATTGCTATAAATACTGCCCAGAAAATACCTACAGAGATGAAAGTTCTTGGCAGTGTAGAGACTGTCCTAGCAACTGTGATGGCTGTGACAAGGATGGGTGTGACTCATGTGAGGAAGGCTTTTATCTCTCAGGTAAGCAAAGTACAAAGGATGGCATAATACACAAAAATATTTTAGACTTTTCCTTTAGAAAAATACTCTGGATCCAAACTCTCAAATTCAGAAATCTGTTCTATGGCAGGCAGTGGAGGCTGAAGGGACTTAACTCTTCGCAGAATCAGGCATTTGCATTAATGTAAGGTGGTTATGTTACCCAGTAGCATAATTTCATTCAAAAGGTCTATATACTTAAATTCCAGCTCTTTCGGGCACATAAAAAATATTTGTATTTGATTCAGACATTGTGAAAGGAGGGGTTTTTAACCGTAGAAATAAATTTAAATGTTTCCTTACTATTTGCAAGTCCAGTTTTACTTTAACTTACGCTCTGGAAAAAGCTCGGTTAAAACCACTAAATTCCACACCAGATTCACACAAGAGTAGGAATCTCCTAGCTTTTTAAAGAAGCCATAAATCAGCCAGGTCTGGTTCAGACATGGTGCCAAAAAAGAGTCACAGGAATTCCTGAGGTTATAGTATTCTCTTGCCCTGGCTGTTGGAAGTGCCCAGTAGCGACATTACACTCATGGAAAACTCTGTGATCACAACCAGGGTGAGTTGTGGATCTACAATTTTTTTAAACTGAAATTAGACAGAAACTCAAAAAGCCATAAGTGCTACAACTTCCAGAGGTTTTGTTGAGGTATGCCAAACCTTAATCTGAATCAGATTTAAACTTGAAATATTCAGCAGAAACTAGAGATCATATAAATTTGCATATGTCTAAAATTAGTATATATTTAAAAGTCTTAGAGGCATCTAGTCTTTAAGCTTTTATTGAAACAGTATAACTGTTAGGACTCAACCATAAAAGTTTTACCCAGGCATGGACTTCCATTAGATTTGTAGGTACTAATCTTTAGTATATTGACTAAAGCCAGGTTAGAGATAAATTTAAATGCATTTAAATTTAAATCGATTTGAAGTTTGTGAAGTTTCTAATATGCAACTGAACTGAATTTATATTTCATGGTAAAAATTTAGAGGTTTGTACAGCTGCAAAACATTTAATGTGTTCTTACATACTGGGTTTTTTCTTACAACATTTCTGCTCTAGACAGAGGGATGGGCAGGGTCATTTTGCTTTCAGGCTCTGTTTCTATTGCAGATGGCACCTGTGTGAGTGAGTGTGGAGATGGATTTTTCACTGATGTTGTCTCCAGGGAATGCGAGCCTTGCCACAGGAGCTGCGCGACCTGTATTGGGTACAGTTACAAGAACTGTACTGGGTGCAAAAACAGTTTCCAGCTATCTCATGGGCAGTGCCTGAAACCAGGAAATTCTCTGCCAGCTAGGAAGTTCTGGAGTGGTAAGTTGAAGCAGGTCTTGTAATCTTTTCTGCTTCTCTGACAACTACTACAAATTTAGAAAGAGTATAGCAAGATCTTGTAGATTGCTTGAAACTACACTTTTGTCATTTTAGAAGCATACTGACCAAACCCATTGGTTCCACAAACTGAAATTCATTTTCCTGCAAATAGTATAACATTTCAATACAATGTAGGTGTTTCTTAGCTGTCTTATCTGAACAAAGATTAAAAATATAATTGACAAAAAAGACAAAAATATGGAAAAGATAAAAGATGTGTAATAGATTAGGGTACTGGGAGTTCCTTACCTAAACTACTGGGTGCCTTATAGATTAGGTTTTAGACCAGCTTTGTGAGTATTTGTTCCCTCCAGAGGAGTCAATATAAGTCAATATAAGTCAATATAAGTCAAGAAGTCAATATAAGGAGGAAATAGAAAATAATATAATATGCAACTATGCCTATGTGTGATGTGCAAAAAAATCTATCCTCTCCGTTCTTTTCTTTCTCTGTATAGATATGTACTGCTTTCTGAGAGACCAAATATGGGTTGTAGGACTACATTCTGACGTTCTGGCCCTACACTGGCTATTTCCACAATTTTCACAAAATAATTACTTTTTTCTTGGAGGTCTCATCCATAGCATGAGGGAAAAAAAATTCTCTATTCCAAAAAAGCTCCCAAAAACCCCAAAGCTATTTGGAACAAAAATGCCTTCACTTAGAGGTGTTGACAGGAACACTGTAATAATTTTAAATATTATTTTCCTTCCTATCCATCTTCAAATGCAATTTAGTACTGTCACAAATTCCTTATTAAAAAAAGTTTTAAATGAAGAGGGCATATAGAGACTATTTGTCATTCCCATTGTGTCAATATATAAGGAATATATAAACATAAACATATTGAATGTTTATGTAACAAAATGAAACTGTGCCACTGGAAAAAAACGGGACTTCCAAATTTTATAATGGAACAGTAGCAGAGTCTATTATAAAGCTTAGGGATTTACATCTTTAAGAACACATAAAAAGTGTCTGACAGAGATGTTTGCAGAATGGAGCAAAAGACCAGCTAGATTACTAGCTGTATTTTTGAATCAAGTAAACATATACTCCTGCGTCCTATATTTTCATTTGAATTAAACACATCCAAGAATGGCAATCCTTGGACCAATATGATCTTGTATTAGAAACTAAATTACAGTAATTAATACTTTCATAAAAAATATTTACCATTCCAATTAATTGCCTATCTGTTGGAGAAATGATGGATCAAAAGGAATAATCTTTCTTCACTTCAAAAAATAACAGAGAGACATAAAAATAAGAATATTAATAGAACATTTTCTCCTACATGCATTTCCTTGCCTTTAATACAGAGAAGCAAGTTTGGTTTTTTTCAATTTAAGACTACATCTGTATTAGTGCCATGAAAAGATCATATCTGTAGTCTGGTCTATCTATTGATTATCTCTTTCTCACACTGTTAAACACAGTGACTTCTTGTCAACTTTTTTCTTTTGAGCAGACATCTGATGCAGTTCAGCATAACTGAATATTCCTGTCCTGTGAAACTTCTTTCTCTCCATCTTACATATCATTTGTCTTTCCTTCTAGTAGTAAAAATACATCTGTCTTAGGGATATTTCAGACTGAAAGATGCATCTCCCTCAGAGCTGTACTGGCTTGAACATTAATGACTGCTCCAAAGACACGGGATTCCTGCTGCAGCTGGTGATGGGACCCCAGGGAACACAGCTGGTGGCTGTACAGCTGCTCTTGGACAGACCTGCCAGGGCTCCTCCAGGGTGGCAGCTGCTGCACCATGTAACTCCTGGGAAAGTGATGTGAAGCTGGTGATGTCCTGAGCCTTTTTCCTCCAGGCTTCCAAATAGAATTAATCTTCTGGTCAAAATGTAATGAAGTTGCCACTGTGTTTATTGAAGTTATGTCCTTTAGTAATTACATTTATTGACATTTTCTGAAGTTTCTTATTCAGATACTGTAGGCTCATACAGTTCACATAAAAATAATTTTCATTGTAAAAAAACAACACAACATGAATGGTTGATTTTTGCTTAGAATATCACTCACTCATTTCTTTTTATGATTTCATTCAAGGGGCAGATGTCAGCTGAGTCCAGATTTCAAACTGTAATGTCTATATTGGAAATTCTTGATGCATGCTAAAGGTTCTTAACAAAAATAAAGGATTCAGGAAGGCAAGACGAAAACACATTTAGCTCTAGCAGGGCTTTATACTGCTAAGGTTGCTCCTGATTTGAGACTGCAGTGCATTTCACACCCTCGTAACATTTTAATATACATGGATCATGTTAAAAGGGAAAAAAGAAAGCAAAGCAAACAACTAAAAACTTTCTGTTTCACAATCTGTCACAATTATTTTCATCATTATCTAGAACTTTCTGAAAACCAAAAAGATTTAGGGGATGCAGTCATTACCACTGTCTACACAATGTAGACAATCCAATTCTGTAGGATTAGTACAAGAGTGGATGAAACAAAAACATATCTCTGTTCCTTGAAATTCACTATCTGTGACTATTCTGGCTCTCACACCTGTACAGAAAACATCCATGGGTCAAGAACGATTGGTCCCTCTCCAGCTTATTTTAAGCATATCTGTAAGTCATTGTAATGGTTTGAAAGCAAAACAAGTGAGAGGCTCCAAGTCAGAAATACAATTTAATGAGAAAAAGAAAAAAAAATAAAATCAAATAAATGCAATAATACAAAAGACCACTGACAGAGTCAGAATACAACCTGAGTGGGATGATGGAAGCAG
>JBBMKD010000115.1:3419021-3519242 GCA_037834095.1 Argya squamiceps | reverse complement strand
AACAATTGGTTTCAACAGTTGATGAAGAGGGTGATAGAATACTTTGTGCATATCTTATTCTACAACCCAGGACAGTCGTCTTTCTCTTCTATTGTGCATTTCAAAGATATAAATAATATATGCAGATATACAGAGAAAATAATTTTTCTTTCATACTTGAGAGCAAAGTCAAAGCATCTTTCCAAGTCTTTCACCAGCTACTCTGGACAAATGTATCTGGGCATCTTTTATCCCACTTTATCTTTTTTGTTGTTGTTGGGGTTTTTTTAGTTTTTTTAATGTACTCTTTGATTTTATGCAGGGTTATTTTTTTCTAAACAAAATACAAGGACCTTCCACCTTATCTGTTTCCAAACTCATTTTCTAAGTGTAACTTGTCATGCAGCATGACAGGCATGATCAAAGTAGCTTGTCCAGGCTGCAGGGGATATTAGAATGGTTGAATGATTTTCACCAGCCCTACATGGGCAAGGTTGAGGCTGAGATTTGGGTTTTGACTTGTACCTTGTCTGGCTGTTCATCAATATAAGTTTCTTACAGTGTGTTCTCAGAATCCTCAACATATTTACCTTAGTGCACCACCATGGTAGAGCTGCCTCTGATCTTCAGTGGTGGGAATTAAGGAATCTGATTAAAAAACACAGGCCAGATGATTATTAGTCCTACCATTTTGGGGGTTTGAGCTGGGTCTGGGGAGCTAGGTATTAAATAAATGACCTTGCCCTCACCACAGGAATGAAGGTAGGAGAGCACAAAATGCACCCACAAAGTATATGGCCTGCTCCAGACAGTTGCAGGAAGACAACACATCTAGGAAGATGAGCAAATTTTCTGCATCTAATGGTTTTTACATCAGCTTTTACTATATTACTCTTCCATTTACTATTTTTCTTTAGAAATATACTAATTTAGAGTTGAGGTATTAAATGTTGAATTGTATTAGAAACAATTCCTCTTTGGCTCTTCCAGCTATATGAATTCAGTGGGTTCCACTGTGGGTTTAGTGAGTATGTTGACATACCATATGTAACTTTTGGGAAACATTCTTGTTTTGCTGGTTCCAAGGATAACATAATTTAAAGCGCAGTACATCAGAACTTTCCATGGAGAAAACAACTCAGGGTCTGACTTCCTTTGCAAGTTGAGTGACTAATCCATTTAGGTTAGAATTAAAACCATTGTGAATGTGGAATACACTTTTTATTTTCTATCATGTTCAAGGTTTCACTTCCATTCTTTTATGCAAGCATAAATTATAGACCTGTCCCACACATTTTCATGAGCAAACACTCCAGCATCCAAAACATTCTATTAAAAAAGCCCTATTTTAAAATTTTATTTACTTTACTGGTATATTCTGCTGAGCAAACTGTTCAACTGGTATCAGGAATCTCTAAAAGGTCATATTCAGGTCTGAAATAATGCAACATAATTATGTCTGTTACTCAGGCTTTTAAAATGACAGGTCAAACCAAGAAAAGGAGAAAGAAAAAAACCCAACAACTGAATTCTAGGCTTCTAGCATAAAATACCTGTATCTTATCTAACGTATCAGATGATGAATTTGGAAGACAGAAAACACACTAATATAAGCTTAATTCACCAAGTGAGTACATGGCCCCTATTAACTGGATTAAATATTTTGCAAATTACGATGAGGTCTCTGTTTTGCCATATCACTAAAAGGCTGCACCCTTAAAAATAGTCATTCCTTGGTTTAACATGCCACATTGTAATGAAAACTAAAAATGGTGAAAAATAGGTATGGAATGAGATCTATTTCTAATGATGGAATATGTGTTTCTTTATGTACAGATAAATAGAAGCAGTTTACTGTTACACACTATCCCCAATAATAAGAGCAACCTCCCACAAGCACCACTAACCAACTACATTTTCCTTTTCCTAAATACAGAGCAAACTAAAATCAGTAAAAATGTACTGGTTGTGAGAAAACAATAATTTAGGCTTTAAAAGACCTTAATGCAGCTCTGCATATATACATATAAAGGTTTCAGAATATGGGAAGGAAAAAAAGGAAAAGGCTATGCAGTAGACAGGAGGGAAATCAGCAGTAGAATGGGTCACAGTCTTTTAAACATGAAAATGTTATGGCGTTTATAGTGCAGATTTACAGCATCATGGGAAGAGGTAGAAGACCATTTTAACCACCATCCAAATGTGAAATTTCAGGTTGCTAACAGCAAGCAAAACCAATCTATTATCAAATACGTTTTTATGCATGACAGTTCAATATTCTGGTTATTTGTTTATAAAATAATATAATTATTACAAGATAACTAAGCTGATAACTAATGTTTATTGGGGAGTGTCACTTACTTCCCACTTACTTACTCCTCTAGTTTCTATAAATTTACAGTTCACGTAAGTCTTCGCAATGGGAGAAGTCCAGCATTTTATTACATATGTTTATTGTTTTCAATATGTTTTACTATATTTATATAATTGCTATTACCTTATGGAGACTTGTAATCTGTTTTGGGTTTTTTTATTCATGATTATATTAGTTCTGCAGGAACAGTGCCATGCACAGAATAAAATCTAACTTAGCCACACTGCAACTGGATCACATTCAAATCACATATTACTACACAGCGTAAAAGATAGAAATGTGACCTTCTAAAAGGAATACCACCCCAGTAAGAAACAACACTTCATTCCCTTCTGCATCCCTCATTAGAGTAATTGTACCACAGTCCAATAACAAAATACATTGTAAATCTACAATCCTTCCTGAAATTATATTTAGGAGCTAAGAATATTACAAATGTACACAGAGACCTACTTTGATAGCAACTAAAAATACAAAGTTTTAAATCCCCTCTTTACTCACAGAAAAGCAGGAATACATGAGATTTAAATTGAAGGAAATAAACCATCTTTTGCCAGTTTGAACATTTACTGATTGCACTATCTGGCTGAAAGATCCTTTCTCCAAAAGGAACAGGTAGAGAGAGTAAGGTGGACAGCACAAAGGAGACAAGAAATTAGAAAGAACTCTTATAGCACCATTGTCATTCTGAATGAAATTAAGGAGGAACTATTAGGCAATTCAAATGCTTTTGTGCTTCAAGGCATGCTTCTTTATATAAGGCCATATCTCTGCTCATATGTCCTTGAGTTTTGTAGAGGGTTTCAGCTTTTTTTTTTTTGTTTAAATAAACTTCACATTTTCCAGAACAAGTGAAGAGCATGTGAAGAGGACTATACTTGTTTCCATATGAACCCATGATTTTCACCCTGAGTACTTTTGAGAACTCATTTAATTTTTCTCTAAAAGCAGATTGAAAAAATGTTGGGAGCTCAAAGGAAGATGACTGAAGCAAAAATAAAGGAAATATGGGGACATTGTGTTAATTTGAAATAAAATTTCACTCTTTTTTTCCTTAATTAATTTTGGGGTCACCATTAACATCTTACAGTGATATGTTTCAAGAAAATCTGCCATTGTCTCACTTATGATGCACAACCTCAAATGAGAAAAGAAAATAGGAAAAAATATTTCCCAGTCTTTCTGCATCCTTCCAGTTTTTTAATCCTTTGAATTGACTGAATGGACAAGAGAACTGGGGCAGCTTCAAAGATGCAATAAAATTTAGCCCAAGAAATAATGAGATTCAGTTTTTCAGATTCTATAAAAGAATGAGAAACTTAACTGGGCCAAAGCTAAGCTGACAAAGACACAAGAATAAAGATTGTCTTGACTCAGATTCTGACTCAAGTTTAAATAGAGGGCTTTTGCTTTTGAAAATAAAAAGTGGATATTGAATTAAAAAAACAAGAGAATATAAGTTTAAGGATAAATACCACTCAGTGGGTCTCCAAAGATCATTCATTTTGTTGAGCATTCAAGTCCTTTAAGGGAAAAGAAAATATAACCCAACAGTTTAAACCAAGTAATTTTCAAGCCTTCTATTTGCAATAGTCCAAAGACCAAGGAACTACATGCGGTATGACCATTTCTTCAGCTTTATAAGGTTAGTCTTTGGAAGGATCTTACATTTAAAGTGAAGGAAATGTACATTTAAGAAGTTCATATTACACTAAATATGTACGGTATTTCTGTTTTTTTAGTAAATGAAAGCCACAGTCACAAGAAAGACTCATTTTACCTATCCAGAACTTAAAAAAATTTACAAATTTCTTCTGTCAATATTTAAATTGGGAAAATCAAATATTTGTTATATTTGACTAGATGTTAAATGTTGTTTCTGTTGTCAGCAGAAGCCTAATTTCTTGTGTACATTCCCCTCTGGTGGCAAATAGTAACTATTACAAAAAACAGGACATACTGCAAAAGGGAAACAGAAAAAAACCCAAACTAGTTCACAAAAAAAAAAAAAAATCTTTATTTTGCAGGGTAAGGCTTCAAAAATTTAGAAAGAATGAGGTCCTTTAAATATTTTTCAGCAATAGTTAACAACTTCTCTGCTTAACTTCGCCTGATCTTCACTCAATATTCTTAGCTCCTAGATATAATTTCAGAAAGGATTGTAGATTTACAATATATTTTGTTATTGGACTGTGGTACAATTAGTCTAGTGAGGGATGCAGAAAGAAAAATAGAGAAGCTCTACCAAAATAAAGATAGGATAATAGAAAACTTGTAACATCCAAATTTTCTGAAGTATTATATTCTAACAGTGAACATTAAGGACACTTCTTAATGCTTCATTATATACTGAAGAATAATGAAAACCATGAAGCTAAGGAGTAGTGTCTCCAAAAAACCCTTTGACAGTGAACCTCAAAAAAGTAAGCAATTATCTATTTGAGGATTATTTGCATGAGAGAAGTCAAAACGTTTATGTGCTACATACCTTAAAAAAGACTCAAACTTCCTTCTGCCATCAGTGGCAATTATAAACAGTAGAGTCCTTTTAGCAGGACATATTACAACCTGAAATATAGAAAAAAGGTATTCAGCAGGGAGAAAAGAGCCATAGAAATTTTGTCAGCAAGAGTCAGTGTTAGTGTGAGAGGATTTACTGGACCCTTAGTGTTTGATTTGTCTGTCAGCATCCCAGGAAAAGCAAGGCCCTTGTGCCTGACCACTCCGTCAATGTCCTGTTAGGGGACCCTTCATTGAGCAGTCCTGCTGGATCAGAGGGTGTTGCCACTGACTCAGCCAGGGAAACCAGCAGTGTAAGGGGGACCCCCCAGCACATCTTCCTCTTTACTGGAGTGTGTTACCCACTGGCAGCCTCTGTTGGTGCCCATGCAGGACACACACCAACAGTTCATGGGGTAACACTCATTATGAATGTAAAATCATGACAGCTTAAGATTCAGAGGCTGTCAGTGATAGAGTCTGACTGAAAAATGTATGCAAAGCAATACACAGACAAGCTCTAATCCCCAATAAAATGTTGGGCCAGCAGAGAACATGATTCTTACCCAACAGGCGTCCCTGTGGGGGAGAAGATAGGCTCAGCCCCTTGACTGATCCCAGCAGTTATGAGGGACTCTTCCCTACCTTTTCCCCCATTGTCGACTTACTTCTGTTCTATTTCTCGGTGTTTGGGTGGAGCTTGGGTGACTCTAGTCACGCGTGCCTTTTGTTACTGATTGGCGTAAAATTCTCTCACTTTGTTTTTAAAGATACAGCTATATCTGGAGAAATTTTATGCTGTGCCAGTTGCCAGGAAGAGTAACAACACCACAGGTTTTCATTATCCTTTACAAGTAGTGTTCATAAGTAGTCCTGGTAAACACTGACTAACCATGTCCTCGCTGAACTGTTAAACACCCAGGTTGTGATCTGCTGGGCTCTTCATGGATCGTTACATTGAGACTTTTTTGTACTTAAGTGAGTTTTTGAGGCTTCACAGGTAATGGTCATGTCAGATGTGGTTATTACATACCGTTATGGACCATCGCCAGTCACGCTGAACATGGACTTAACTTCTCTCGTTCATATTCTCTTATTCATGTCTTTATTTTATTCTCTCTTCTTCCCCTGTGGTACAGTATGCATATACAACTTTTCATCGGCTTAGTTTAATGCCCATCATTTCTCCTTGTGGGAAAGGGTTTATATAAGTTTCCTGCTCTCTTCCCTTGTCTTTATACTTAAAGTATTTGCTTCATGGTTTTCATTCAAAATTTCAGTATTCTAAACCGTCTTACCAGGACAGGCAGACCAAAAGAATTTAGTGATATGCTACATTTGGCTAATTGTTACTATCATCCATCAACCTACAGAAATCATGCATATTTAACTGGCAAGATGAGCTGGATGTGCTAAATGAGGTGCATAGCTCAACCTGCAAGTAAATTTTGGCTTTGTCTTTATTTTCTATTTTCAGAAAAATCACAAGGCTTCTGTGTGTTGTCTGTTGGTCCATAATTATTTTCTCATTAGAAATCCATTTAGCCATTGTTGTAGTTTGCTTATATCAAAATACAAAGCTGCATGCTGGGTACATGGCTGCATTGCACAGCAGGCTTTTTTCTGTTAGGTATGATGCCCCAATGTCCTTGTCATTTTATAAGTGATGGTTCTGCAAAGCATAATCAAAATTTGCTTTTCCACAGTCATAAGGACTCCATTTGACACTCATTAGGCTCCCTTTTGGAGGCAAACAGCAGGCGGTAGTACCTTTGGGCAGAACTATTTAATGTGTTATTCTCAAACCTTGATAAATTAGAGAGATGGGCAGTCACCAACTGTAAGAATTTTAATTTGGGCAAGTGTTGAATTCTGCAGCTTGGGACAATACAACCCTAGTTTCTTGTACAGATTAAGGAACAAGAGGCTGAAGAGAAGTGCTGTGGAAAGGGACCTGGGTGCTCTCATAGATGGCAAGTTGAATGTGATTGAACATTGTGCCCTGGCAGCCAGGAGGGCCAAGAGTGTGCTGGCATGCTTTAAGCACAGCACTGACAACTGGTCAAAGAGGGGATTGTCCTGCTCTTCTCCACACTGATGCAGCCTCAGTTTGAGGACTGTGTGAAGATTTGGGCACCACAGTATGGAAAAAAAAGTAAGCTGTTAGCCATGAGGATGGTGAAGGTCTGGAAAGGAAGCTTTACAGGAAGAGACTGAGGTCATCTGGATTTGCTCAGCTTAAAGTAGAGGAGACTTCATTGTGGTTTTCAACATTCTCACAAGAAGAAGTGAAGCAGCAGGTATGGATCTCTTCACTCTTATGGTCAGTGACAAGGCTCAAGAGAAAGGAATGAAGCTTAGTCAGGGGAGGTTTACACTGGACACCAGGAAAGATTTTTCACCCAGAGGGTGAATGAGTACTGGAACATGCTCTCCAGGAAAATGGACACAGCACCAAGCCTGACAAAAGTTCAAAAAACATTTGGACAATGCTCTCAGCTTAAGGGGTATCCTGCACAGGGCCAGGAGCTGGATTTTGATGATACTGATGGTCCCTCCCAAAGCAACATATTCTATGATTATATGACTTCTGTCTCCTTCTGACTCAGAACTTTGAGGTTACAGGGTAATGGTGTTCTACAACAATTTTGTTCAAAATGTCCATGAAATACCTCATTAAGCCAAGTCCCCAAATGTACATACTGTCTAGATCTTTCTGTTTGCAATCTATTAGTATAACATATCTGTATTCGGGCTTGGAGCACTACACTGAAATTAAGATTATTGGGATATTTAGAAAATTAATAACATTATTATTGTTCTCATTTGTGATGAGCAGTCCAGAACAATGCCTTAGTGAATGTGAAGAAAACATTCATATTTTCCTTTAATACAACTCATAACTTATCATTTAGGAGAGCGGAGTCAAGTACAACCATCAAGTTCTTCAACTTTGCGAATTCCAAAAATTCACAGAGGTGCGTTTTCAAAACACCTTAGGAAAATCCATACAGAGTGTCTCTTCTAAAGGGAGGAGAAATTAAGAAAACAGATGGTAAAAAAAGGAACTTCTTTTCCTTTTCATCCCAGATGGAAATAGAAAATTGCTGTCCTGTGATTCTTCGTGTATGACCTGTGAGAAATATGCTGATGTGTGTACTTCATGTCCTGAAGGTAACATTTCAGCTTCCTTGCATAAGTTTGCAAGTGGCTATAACATTTTGTATCCTACATGCTTCCAGAAAACGTTTTGGTCAGTGGTCACTACAAAATCCCTTAACAGCTTAAAGGGCAATCAAACAAACAACAGTTGAATTCAGGCAATAGGGCATGCCCTTGGCAATATGAGTTAAAATATTATCATGTTGATGGTATTCCTTTTCTTTCCTTTTAATTAAAATTTGTAGATATGATGCAGGAATTACTGAATAGGGATTTCTTCAGTGAGACATACTAGGTAATCCTGATGATTCCTTCTAACTGTCAATGTCAGTGAAGTCTGAGCAAAATATTTTGGGAAATGTCTTAAAGAAAGCATGTTTTATTCATTCTTTTAAGAATCAAAGTTGATTTTTGAGAAGTTGAAAGCTTTTTTATAAATATATTTCTAATTGATGCCTTTACCCCCGTGGGTTGCCCAGGAAATTTTCTTATCCACAATACCTGTGTTTCTGTGTGCCCTCCAAAATATTTTGGCAATGTTGCAAGTGGAAAGTGCGAGATGTGCAGGGATGACTGTGAAGTGTGCTCTGACCAGTGGCACTGTCAGAAGTGTCAGGCTGAACAGAACCCGCTGCTCTTCCTCCACAAAGGCAAATGTTTACAGGAGTGCCCTGAGTAAGTAACCCCTCTTATATTATCCCTGATCTTTTTTCTATGTTGTTTCTCTTTGAAGTTCAGATCCATTATTAAACTTTCAAGGAAGACTTTAATGTAACACAAGTTACCAGAAACAAAGGTAAATGTAGTTTTCAGACTGCCTGAATGAACAGTATTTTCTTTTGGTTAGAGAAAAAGTAAAAAAATTCAAAAGTGAAGGTAAGACATTAAATCCTGTGAAAGATGGAACAGCTCTCAACGACATTACTAGGAACATGGTACTTCATGGCAAATGATAATAAAGGTTCTAGACATTCTCCGGTTTGGTCCTTCCTCCAAGTACTACAAAGCAGAGATATAAACTCAGACAATGACCATATTAGAGTCCTGATATGTAAATACAGCACTTTATGATGTGTGTTTCTCTCTTTGGCTCATGTTTCTTTTCATATATTTTTGTATGTGAAATTTAAAAAGATTCCCATTTGACTACAATGGATATTAGATCAGGCACATGTGTAGATCACATTCTCTCTTTTCTATGTTTTTTTCATCAGCATTCTTTTTATGTAGATATACATAAAGCCAGGGCTATGCAGAAAAAAAGCCTTGCTTGGTTAACCTTTTTCTTCAGAAAAACATGAAGCTCCTGCTTTTGTTTGAATCTCTCTGCCACTGCCTTCTTGGTAATTTTGTCAAATATGTCAATGAGGGCCAGTGGAACAGGTTTTCTTCATGAAATGTCACAGTGAGTGCAAAGTAATTGCAATAAAGCCTACTCTAGCCCAGAAACAACTTTTAATATTAGAAACTGAGGCATACAACCATTAATTGTGTTTTGACATTATTATGTCTCTTATCAGCACTAATTTCCCAGCTATTCCGGTCACAGTCAGTATATAGCACTAGTCATTTCAGATGTTATTACCCCCCTTTTTTTCCCAAATTCAAGACTGTAAATAATGGCTTTCCATCACTGAGCAAAATTCACAGGGTTTAAACTCCAGTTTCAGATTCTGTGGTAAAGTTCTTGAGACACAACTACTCTCCCCTGGAGCAAAAAATGAGACTCTTTATTCAGAGAGTTGGCTTGGGTTTTGGGACATGTTTTTAAGGGATAAAGGTTTTATTTACTGCCAGATTAATTTCTGACAGAGGAATTTTGAAAGTCTGGGCTAACTGAGTACTCAACATTAGAACAAGAAAAGATGACAGAACTGTGAGAAATAGTTGAGGGACCCTGACAAAATTGGAGGATAAAAAAAGATGAGAATAGGTGACAGGCATGGCTCCTTCTACCATTTCTCTAACCTTGCTCCTAATGCATCTCCCCAGACTTTCTTTGGAAAGATCATGTCCAAGAAGGGAAGGAGAAGCATATACTCTCTATAAGGAGTAACAAATTTGTTAATGCAAAGTACATATTCTGGGAGTACTTTCTGTCTCAACTCCTTTAGTTTTTATCAATGGCTCTGTGGATTAGCAATCATCTCAAAATGTAGACTTATCCTTTAACCTTGTAACAATTGAGAGTGTAGACAGATTGAATTCAGCATCTCTTCTATGCATCGTCATCTGAAGCTCTGGTGCAGACTAGTACTCACAGCTGTGGCTATCCAGATTTGCTTTCACACCACAGATACCAGCAACATGTACTCCCTCTTTGCTATCTCCAGCTTGGTCTCACTAAAGGAAGGTATTATGTAAATATCCTGATTTTTGTGAGTTTTTTTCAATCCCTGCCCTTATTCTTCCTAGCCTTTACATTTCCAGAGTCGTCTCTTCTCTTTCTCCTTGCTAGAGCCACTGAGGTCACCCTTCTCCTTCTTTCTTTAACATCAGTATTGCAGGTCAGTTGCACAAGACTGGAGATTGCATGTTTTCCCAAACACTATATATATTTCTATCTTATGTAAGGGGGAAATAAAGACATAAAAGTTCAACATAACTCAGACAGCAGGTACAAAGAGAAAGGAAAGCCCTTCACACAGCACTAACCATATACATTTTCTGCTTTTAGACACAGGGGACGTTAAGTGGAAGATAGGCAAAAAATTGTGTGAGAAACATGTTTGATCTAGTGAAGTCTATGTGCTGGGAGAGTCTCATTTAGAGTTGTAATTCTCATAGCCTGGAGTGACCAGCAGTTTGCTTTGTGTTTTTTTTATTCCATAGGGGATATTTTAATGATTCTGAAACTTGCAAGGAATGCCGTGGATCCTGTAAGACATGCATGGGAAGTGCAACCCAATGCCTGTCCTGTAAAAGTCCTTTACTTCTGGAGCACTGGGAATGTAAATACGCTTGTTCAGAGAAGCATTTTGCCTCTGAAGGAATCTGCAAACGTTGCCCTGAAATGTGTCAGGAATGTATTCATGATGAAATATGCACAGGTATTACAAAGAACTGCTGTTGTGTAGAATAAAATCCACCTGGATCTGTCTGGAGAGAGACTGACAGAAAACCAAATCTGAATTCAGTAATGTGCAAAAAAAAAGGGATGTGCCTATCATTGTTAATCTCTAAAATAATGATGAGACTAAATGATTAGTTTGTAAAGATTTCACATTGCTTTGCCTGGTCCTGTAGTTCTTCAGAGATTCCTGCTGGTTTGATTTTATTTTTGATCTAGTGCATCCATCCTAAAAAACTTGAATATGTGCACCAATGTGAAATACAGAATGTTTTTTTCCTAGCTTAGTTGAATTTCACATCTCTTTACCATTTTTGCAAATGACCAGTCCTGTTAGAGAAAGAAATCCCTGTAAAGTATTAGGAAGGCCTTTGGTACCCAGGTGAGGCTAAATGCCCGCCCCAAAAATTTCCCCTCCAGATATTAAGGATCATTAATATTGAGTGAGCCATTCTGGAAACATAAACATGGATGAAATAAAAACCAACAATCAACCAACCAAACCATAAACACATTAAACCTAATAGTCATAATAAAATAGCAACTTATTCACAGCCCTAGGAAAAGACAAACATTTAGGTTAATATATTCTAACTAAACTCATATTTCAATAATAAACTAATCAGAAGTTCAGATATGTTCATTCTTGATTTTGCAGGAAGTTCATAATGCAGAAAAATGACAGAAAAAAGGCCATCTATATATTAGTATCAAATGGCTTGGTTAATATCACCAAAGCTGAGCAAGTGACTTTTTTTCAGTTTCTTGCTGTCACATAGAAGATACCCTTTGGGGGTTGGGCCAATGGAGGGGGAAGATTTGAAAAAGGAAGACCTACCTTTTCAAGGTGTTCTGATGACTTCTGTAATGTCAGACAATCCAGAATTTAATGTTTCCTAGGACTTACCTTCTCTCATACTTGGACCCATCAGAGTTTGCTGCCCATTTGCTTACCTGTGCTCTGCTGTCCCCTGTAGAGTGCATGGACGAGTTTTTCCTGCATGAGGGTAAGTGTGTGCAGGAATGCCCTTCACAATTCTACCCTGAAGACAAGCACTGCTTTCCCTGCCATGCTGACTGCAAGGACTGCAACGGGCCAGATTCTGATGACTGCACAGCATGCATTTCCAGCTTGTTTGTCCTCTACAATGGCATGTGTTTTGAAGAGTGCCCTGAAGGGAGTTACTATGAAGAAGCCACCCAAGACTGCCAAGGTTGGCAGCTGTTGTTTTTTTCAGAAGAGTACTGAGATACAAGTGGGTCTGTTTAAAGGTCACCCCCTAAGGGCCTCCATACGACAGCTAATGTCATTGCCACTGTCTTGGAGTTGAAGGGGATAGCTAGTGCAGAAAAATAATCAGGTTTATTGTAGAACAGCAAAAATTGAAGAAAGCAAAGAGGGGGGTAGCCAGGATACATATGTTTATTATTACAGGCAACCACTGTGGTGGATGCTGAGAATGGCTGCAGAATTGCTGAGAATTGCTGGAGACTCTATTCACTGTTGCAAAATCAGTGCTGATGCAAAAGAAAACCTAAGGAACTACTTGCATAAGATTGAAAATTACTTCCCTCAGGCTGAGGGAATCTCCCTGAGATTCCAGTTGCTCCTTCAAAAATTAAAGCTGTAATAACACTGACACAAATCCAGAAATGGTGAAATTCCTACTGTTTGTCCTTTTCAGCATGCAACAGGACATGCCAGACTTGTTCTTCTTCCACTGCCTGCCTAACTTGCAGAAATGGATGGATATTGAACCATGATGGGCACTGTGTGTTATCTGGATACTGCTCTCCCACTGAATACTACATTGAGGAAATTCAGACCTGCAAATCTTGCCACAAGAAATGCTTCCACTGCTCAGGACCCACTGAACACCAGTGTCTTAGTTGTGTAAATAACCAATACCTTCTCAGTAAGTGTCTCTCTCCTGCCTCTAGATTTCCTTCTACACTGAAAGCATAGAATAGACAAGTTTTCATCACAAATGCATAGCATTTGGGCTGCATCAACCAATCTAAATAATGTAAGGAGGACAAGCAGTTAAATTGTGCAGAGAGAATTTCTTCAGCAGGGCTATGCAGAAGCTCTGTGAGGAGGGCTTACCACTCACCAGGGCTAATGCAGGATTTCTAAATAGCAATAAACACCATGACTAAACAAAACACTCATATGTTTCATTTACTAACTATGTACTCTTTCTATTGTTTCCTATGAGGACTTTAAAAGACGGCTATCATTAGATTTGTTGTCGTTGCTGCTGTTAATGTATCCATAAAAGATGCACATTTTTATGTTGGCTTCTTTAATCCCTGGAGCAACGTGATGAGCAAAGGAACACTTAAACATCAGTTAAAACAGATCACTAAGTCAGCACCTAGTTGATGGCTAAGGTGCAAAATTACTTCCCTGACTTTGGAGTAAAGAGTAGGTTTGAGACTATACAGTTGCAGAAACAAATAGGGAAAAATTATCAAATCCCCACATCAAAACATTTCTTCTCTCCATACTCTTCTCAAAGCAAACAAAAATTTTAGAAAATCATTGGGAGAAAAAAATATTAAATAATCCTTCATGCAGGAAAGGTCTAAAAAATAGTGTAAATTAAAAGTTTTTTTAGTCTAATTCTAATGCGGATTTGACACTCCTACATTTCTGAGGCCTTGCATCACATTTACATTTTTTAACAATGCATTCAGCTGTTTTGCACCACTACAACTGGTAAGATTGATGGAGAAATGCAGATAAACATTCTGGAACTGAGATAGAAATGCAAAAACCCTGAAGCTGGAAGTGTCATCCTTTGTCCAACTGCAATCCAAGTAGCAAAATTATCAAGACAAATATGTAATAAGCACAAGCAACATGTAATTTAGTACTTTATAAGCTTTATGCACTTGCCGCTTATCACAATACTACTAACTTCTCACTCAGAATTCTTACTAAAACAACTGAGATTTCACTGAAAAAAGTGGGATTTACCTGGCTTTGCAGCATTAAAAACATTTAATTCCATAATATAAAGCAGAAGCCACAGACAAGGGTAAAGACCACTCAACAAATGTCATTAAATCTCAAATTTACCATCAGATTCATCATCTACACAGAATGAAATTAGATTGATGCTTAGAGTGAAATCAAGGGAAAACAGCAATGCAGATAAAACCTTGCCTTATTGCTTTTGATTATTCTAAGGAAATCACACCTGCTGTTCATTATTATGCTACTTTATTTTTCACAAAGATAAAAACTCCACTGTCCTGAAGAGCTTGCTAATATGAATAAAACACAGACATGAGTACTAGTGAATTGACAAGAATAAAAAAATAATTAGTGTACCCCAACATTGGGTTTTCTTATTCTGATACATTATCTATCAGCATCTCCTTCTGACAGAGAGTTTGCTCTAGTACAGCTGCATAAGATGTTTTATAGTAGCAAATACTGAATATAATGTGTTACTTTGCACTGTTGTCTCTGCAGACAGAACCTGTGTTGAAAGATGTCCAGATGGACATTATGCTGACAGCACGGAGGGGCAATGTTCTGCATGCCACACCACCTGTCACACTTGCACTGGAAAACACAGCTTACAGTGCCTTTCCTGCAAACCGGGTTGGTACAGACAAGGAAAAGGATGTGTAACCCAGTGCTCAGCAGGGTAAGGCCCAAGACCTTTTGCTAAGATCTGCATCACAGAGACAGCTTTGAGAAATTAGATCACTGCAGCATTCCACATCAGTGTGAAACAGAACTGAGCTTTGTTTTCAGGAGAAAATTTCTTGTATTTTCACAGTACACTAGTGGTGAAAATCCTCCCTTCACAGTAGAAAATTCCAAAACTGGTGCCCAGATGGGAACTGCATAGGTGTGGTGTAGACATGCTTACACTTGGAGGATGCTCTTGGCTATCTCTATTCAGAACAGTGTGAACCAGAACAAGTATACTAAGTTATATGTCAGTCAGCCTGGGCACAGGCAGAAGAGCATCCACTGTGGCCTCCACTTTATACGAAGTTTGGATAAGGTTGTATTTTTTTTGTATTGAGTTGCTGCTTATAGTGGGTGATAACAAAAACAACCATTAAAACAACTTTGAACTGAGCATTCATAATTCTAGAAAGAAACTTTATAATTAATCCATTTAAGTTCAAAATGTGAATTCAATGTTCTTTTGGGAAATTCAAATTTAGAAAGTGAACCTATGATTTCTCTTTCAGGTCCATTTAATTTAAAACTAGGGTTCAATGGATCACACTAGCTGTCCAATCCATTCAACTGGAACTTTAATGACCATATCTCAACAAAATCACACAAACCCTCCCTACTTCAACAGTTTATATCTCAATTCAACTCAGATTTTAGAAATTTTTGCTGTAAACACTATACAGAGTTGTGCTTTGTAGCTGAATTCCCATGGCCAAAGGAAATGAAATTAATTCTATTTTCACTGATATTACAAATACCTGCGTTCATTTTGGAATGGTACATTACATTCATGTACATAAATGGATGTGATTTAGATTCATTTATGTAAACGGATGTAATCCCAGTAAAAAGCTAAGGATTAAACAAATGTTGGTTTTCCTGTCACTGCAGGCCTATATGCAAAACTATGCCTATCTGATCTATTTCAGGTATTTTGCACAAAATTCCACTGGATCATGTGAGAGATGCCACAAGAGTTGCAAGGAGTGTATGGGGCCTCAACCCACAGACTGTCTTTCCTGTAACACACATTTCTACCTATTGCACTCCATGAACAAATGTGTTAGCTCTTGTCCTCAGTACTACTATGAAAACAAGGACAACAATGTCTGTGAGAGATGCCACCCTTCCTGTTCAACTTGTGAAGGTAAAAGTAGATGTTCTGCTTTGAGCAAAAAAAGGGGTCATCAAAACACCTGGAATCTCTGCTCCCACATCTGAGAATACTTCACAAAGATATAAAGCACATACAGTGTTACCAGTCTGTCCCTGCCTTTAGCCACAGTGGGCGAAGCAGACCTCTGCCAGGAGCTGCTGAACTTTTTCTGGCTTTTGGTGACTTGTTGCACTCACTGGTCCATTGATTTACTTCAACTGCATTGATAATTGAAGTGAAAGCAAGTATATGAATTCCTGTCAAGCTTTCTCCAGAACTGCTTCCAGCACAGAGCACAAACAGAAAGACAGCCACTTAACAGGGAGGGCTAAGACCAAGTCACGTGTTGCCAAGTCAGTGAACAGAAAAAAATAGACAACAGTAATGAATTTTCCATCAGCCAGACCTCTCACAAAAATGCTCATCATAAAAAAATGGGCTCACTTGCTTACAGAGATGGATCCCATTTTTCACATGAATATTAAGAATGATTGAAAAATACCTCACTCTTTGAGCTGTCCTACTGTCAGCTAGTCCATAAAAGCCAAGGAGCTTAATTCCAACTACACATCTCTACAGCCTACAGTGGGAAGAGTAAAGACCCATAAAGCATAACTTTAGGTTGAAAGGCCAACAGAAATCAGAAGCACAATGATGTTTGTTGCTTTTAATATAGTTATGTATTTCTCAATGTTAAATTTTAGAGATTGTTTTGCTCTGTGAGACACTGTTTTTGGTTTCTCAATTTTCCTAATTAAACCACTTTGAAACAAAAAGGATTAATCCTCTTGGACCCATGTGATGTCCTTTTTGACACGAGATTATAGCTAATAGGTTCCAAGCTGCAGCTTAGAAAACCATATCACATTCTAACACAAAAACTGTTTTTGGATAGTGGATATACTGGATAGTACAGATAGCTAACTGCAACACAACAATATATGTGAAAATTACAATGAAGCCACATTCAAGAATTTTCACAATGTAATTAAGTAACAACCTTACAAAAAGTAGCAGAAATTTTTTTGGATTTGCAACCAAAAAAATAGGCATTTTATTTACAAACCACCTGCTCTGTCTTTCACATTATTTGACATAAATACTATGGGAGAGAATTTTTATGATCATTTTTTTGCAGAGTAATATAGGAAATTCTCTATGTTACAGAAGGTTACTAAACTCAGCAGTTTAACTTCTGCTAATGTCAGTTCTTTGCATTTTCATTTTCTTCCTTTGAGACAATGGCAGAAAATGTCTGGCTTCAGGGAAATGGATGGGTTCATCTTGACACTTACGACAAACCCATCACCTCAGTATTTCACAGAAATCCTGCATACATCATCTGTCTTTTTTAAAAAGAGTCTTTGACACACAAGGTGCATATGGTGCTCTGGCTGTACCTAATGAATAATGTTTTTTTCTTATGCAACTATATTTATTTTTCCATTCAAACAGAGACACCTTTTGATTCATGGTTGTTTGAAAGTAGTTAGTTAACAGGGCAAATAACTATGGATTTGGTGCAGGACAGCATTTGGTAAAGGTTCTCCACAGTTTTACTTCAGTGCTCTGACCTAATTTATTTTCCTGAAAATGTCAGAAGTTCCCTGTACAACTAATTAAGAAATCATCTTTTCATGAATATCAAAATGTAAGAAATGTAAGAAATGTACATGTAAGAAATGAATTTTGTTTGCACATAAAGCCCCAAGACTAGGCACAAGCTTTTTCTAATACCAAACTCTTCATGCGAAACCCCTCACTAATGACTGTTGCCACTGACAAACATGCTTTTGCTTCATAGCAGTGGTCAGTATAATTTTTTAAGGAACTTAGCTGACATTTCCTGTTGTAATATTGTCATTTTGTTTGCCTGTCTAGGGAAGGGAGCATTCAGCTGTACATCTTGTGTATGGAGCTACAGTTTATTAAATGGAATGTGCAACTCAGACTGTTTTGTAGGTGAATACAGAGTCCAGGAGACACCAGGACAAGAGGTACGTATTTGAAGGCTTTTTGTACACAATACAAACAACACATGGCTCTTCTCTGAATTTTTAATGGTACCTATCTTTAAGTATGCTTATTTTTTTCCTCTTTTGGCAGGGGGAAGCTTTGCTTTTCTTTCTGGGGTTACCTTATAATTAACAAAGATGTCAAAACTACATTAATGCATCACTTCTATTAATGATACAGTGTTTTTCCTTCCAGTATAACTGAGATTTCCTCTTGGATTTCTGACGCCTTTTCTGTAAGAAATCCTTCTGCATTTTTGATTGACAGCTTTGCTGTCAATTTTTTTTGGCAGAAAGCTCTAGTAGAAGGATAGGCTGAAGTTAACAGAGCTGTATATTTAGTTGAGAAGGGCCACAATTAGGTTTGGGTCTGTGCCACATCTGGGCACTACACCTTCTAGATTTCCACACCAATTGCCTTCAAAAGACATTTATTAAAGAATATAGCAGCAAGGCATGCCTAGGATGACATAAACCCTGGAGTCTCTGTCCTGGCAGAGACTCCTGACAGTCCTACTTCAGAGCACTGAATCTGAAAAAACGGCCGTACATGAGACTGGGGACCACACAGGTCTGAAGGTCTTTGCAAAAGCTTTGACTCTAAGAAATTATGAACAGCTATGATCCTGCAACCTTGCACAAGTTTTTCCATTCAGGATAAACAGCCTTACTATTCTAACTGCAAGTTTGGTGAAAGTTTATTGGAGTTTCCAGATCTTCACAGTGAACATGTCCCATGGCCAGGAACTGTGAACACTGGAAACACTGAAAAAACTGACTTCTGAGCATTCTGCAAGGCAGGTGTGATCACAGTGACCTCTGGTAGTCTCTGTACACAGAGATTCCCAGAAGCCTGGACTTTAGGGAGAGTATTTGAATCTAAGCTGTTTCTGTAGGAAAAAAGCAACACAATCTAACAGAAATCTGTTTTGCTAAAAAATTCCAGCTACCTTCATTCCTTACTTCTGCTTCTTCCCTGGGTAGAGAGAAAATTCATACTCAGCTTTTCCCCACAATATTTCGTATTGCTTCTTCCATGTCAGTTAGTTTTCTGGCCCAAAAACCTTAAAAGCATGAGTAAATTTTAAAATCCTGACTAGCGAGGTGAGATCTCTAAGTTTTTATAACACTTTACATCCTACAAGCAGATCACTGAGAAATCAGAAAAAAGGAAAATTTGAATTTGCTACTGTATTTTCATATTGACACTCATTATGCTCAGAGATGAAAACCACAATGGTGAATGACAAGACAGAACTGTCAGATCAGGTCAAAATCACACAAAATTTGAGGTGCATTGCTTGTGTTCTGTGTTTGAAGGAGAACAAACCCAAGTGTGAGAGATGTGACAGTTCATGCGCTGAGTGCAAGGGACCTGGTCCCCTAAACTGCACAGTCTGCCCAGCCAGCATGCAGCTCTTCCTGGAGCAAAGCCGCTGCCTGCCCTGCTGCAGCGACACCGACCCAGCTGAAACCCCAGACTGCTGTGACTGCACTGAAACACAAGGTAGGACTATGCTGAAGAGCAGGAACAGTGCTAAGTGTTTTATGGTTGATTATGCTGACATTATGCTGCCTGAAAACTGGAGTAGAGCAAAAATGTGCTATTGGTAAACAGTGTGTTTCTACTGCTTCACCAAAAATAGGGAAGGTTTTACTCAAATAACAACCATTATGTCTGGTGCTGGAGATGGCTACTTCTCACACCCACAACTACTATGTTAAATGGCCAGGCATTTCATAAAATGATTGATTTATTAATTAACTTACTTCAATGAACAGACATCTGAATCATTGCATTTGTATGCCTGCTAGCTTTTCTGCTTCTTTCTCATTATTTCAAATCAAATAATGAAGAACAGATATCCCAACAACCTTACTGACATCCTTACTGCATAAGAACAACAAAAACACCATTGTGGTACCAGAAAAACTAGGTATTTTGTTGACTGCTATTACTGCACCAGACATATCATACCAGACTTTTAAGATAGACACACACACACACGCACGCAAATACAAGCTTATTTCATCTTTTTTTTGTTGTTCTTTTGTTTTTAATTGCTGTTGTAGATGACTGTGTATTACGGACAACTCTACCCCCCAAGCAAAGAAGGAAAACTATTTTCTTTGTTATCATTTGCATTTTGCTTATGCTTGTCATTGGAGCCATTATATTCATCTGGAGAAAGGCACGAACCAAAACCCAGCCTGCCAATAAAGGACGGTATGAGAAGCTGACAAATCACTCCAAAACCTTTTCTTCCTCTGTGAGCAACTACCACAAGAATCCCAGCTACCACGAGGATCAAGTGATTGAATACAGAGATAGAGATTATGAAGATGATGATGATGAAGATGACATTGTATACATGGGCAAGGATGGCACAATTTATCACAGATTTAAATATGGACTTTTGGAGGATGACGAGGAAGATGAGCTAGAATATGACGACGAAAGTTATTCATTTAGATAACTTTTTACTAATTCACTAATAGTAAATTAGTCCTATTCTACTGTTTTTTCTATGAAATTATAGCTATTTAGTTAATACATTTAGTTACTTGATAGCATCCTGACCTCCAAATTTTTTGCTATTAGTTATTGTGAAAGAAGAATAATTTCTAGAAGCATTTTTTCTAAATAAATCTTTCCTAGGCTTTTTAAGTAATATTCCAGATATAATCTGGTTAAGAGACCAAGTTTCTATGCATCTGTGTGGAGAATAATCCTTTCCCAAAATGTATGTGTGTAACTAACACAAACTTTTCTTCAAATCTTTTTGGAGAACCCTGCCAATCACTACAGAAATGTGATAAACAAGATGGATGTATCTACTTGATGAATGCCAGAGGGATGAATGGGAGAGGGTGCCAGTAGTTCACTAATTAGTGATTAGAGTTACTCAGCAATTCATAATAGAATAGGCAACTTGGAGGAATTCACTTAGATTTTCTTCATAATCACCTGGTGTTCCCTGAGGCAAACACGTTCCAGTTCATAATCTTTACAGTGTACTTTCCTGTGAATTTGTGTTTCTATGACATGATATTTTAAGACTTAGGATTGTGACTACTTCTCATAACTATATTTTATTCACAGTTTGTATGAAATAGAACAAAAATATTTTATGTATCAGCCACTGATTAATGACTACTGCAGTGTTTCTCAAAAAATCTTGCATTTTACAGGTGAATTTCTCAGTTTACAATGAAGGGCAATATTGTCTATAAGCATCGCGCACACACACACCTATCCAGCACCATAAGCAGGTGGTGTTTATATTGTAAATGGCTCAGGATGCTCAGACAATGGCAAAGGGGATATTTGCACTTTTCTGGTAATTTTTATTACTATTACAGAAATAAAAATTTATAATTCTAAAGAAAAGTATGGCTGTTTGTTGTGAAGAATAAATTCTTTAACCATCTTACCTATGTTGTGATTAATTACATTTCATTAAATCTCAGAGTTTCTCTAGGTTTCCTAGGTAAGGATCTGCTCTAAAAACAATGAGGTTATATATAGAGATTTAGTATTTACAACGAATTGTGTAAAAATACCAGCTTTTCATGGCTCAATGCCTCAGTGGAATTTTCAGTATTACGTATGCCTAAAGACCTCAGGATAGTTGCATCTGTAAGATTAAAGATGTTTTATGAGGAGTTTTAGTGCTTCCAATTTTAATTTCAACCTTCTAGTCATTGCACCTTCAGTAAGAGAGACAAATTCAAGGTAATGTGACTTCACAAAAGCTGAAAAAAGTATCTATGTTTATCAAAAGCTGTAAAGTAACATTTGACAGCAAGGTACTTCAGAAAGATATGTTATCTTTCACTTTAAAATCTAAAAAAACAGAAGAGGAAAAGAAGAGTGAAAAATCAGTTTGAAAGATGATACTGCTATCCTGGTTTTCTAAACTTATTTAAAACAACAATATGCTTTATTCTTGTTGTTAACGGCGTGAGGATGTGGTTTGACACACTTCCTTACATTTCAAAGGCTTATTTCTAGCTGGGCCTGAACAATCTGAAACTAGAATGACAGATGTAATAATATGCATTTTCTTTATGGGCTCACAAGTTATGAAATTGTATTATTGTGAAATGGCCAAATGAACCTGGCAGGGGCAACAAATGGTTCAAACCATGGTGCCATAGTCAGGAGTTTGGTTACACAGCCCTTTTGCCATGCCCTGCTTTCCTGGGGGCAATGGGGTCCATGTGACAAAGCAGGGAAAAAGCATCTTTGGTCAGAGACTTGCCAGACTCCGGAAGACAGCTTTAAATTAGATTTATTGGGGAAGGGGGCATATCCATCCCAATCCACCCAGTCAAATATCAACACCTATAATGGAAGCCCAGAAGACCATTAACATCTCCTGTAAAAGAAAATCACGTTCAATATTTTTGAAAGTGTAAGTTTGAAAATAGTACTCAAGGAGACACAAATTTAGGAACCTGTATTCCTTTACAGTGTCTACAATAGAAAAATCCAGGCAAAGAGTATACAGGGAGACCAAGAAAATAAAAGCACAAGGGAATAATTCAAGTCATGCTTCTAAAGAAGCTTCATGAAACACTGGTAGAACTAAGGAAGGCAGTAAAAAAACTAGAGAACACAACAGCACACAAAGGAAATTCTGCTTTTCTGAATTATTTTGTGCCTTCTATTAATCTAAGCTCCTTACACTTTTTCCTGAAATAAAGGCATCCAATTATTTTTTTAATCTTTTCTTGTCATGGTCTGGTCTGGTGGTGAAGGTGCCGTGACCCTCCTCACTAAAAGTGTCTTTAAGAAAACACCTAGGTCGACAGAGGCACAGGCACTCTCAAGCAGAGAGTGATTCAGCTCTTTGTGCACCCTTAGGTGCAAAGTCATCAGCCTTTAGGTGCACTATCAAGTGCAGTGATTTCCTCTTAGTGAGGCCGCCTGAGCAGCAGAGCTGCGTTTCCACCCCGAGTGACACAGGAGTAAAAGTGAGATCGGGTATTTCCGATCTCAAGGAAAGCTTCTTTACTCCAAAAAGCCCACAGGGAAAGAACGCCCTGGTCCCAGGGGAGAGGGATTATACAGGGCAGCTAGGGGTGAGGTTTCACAATTCGGCCAATGGGGAAAGGAATTGGGAAAGGGACCAATCAGGGAAGGATCCAAAAAGAACCAATCAGGAGGGGTAAAAACCAGGAACAAGGGGAATAACCAATGGGGTATGAAATATTAACATAGAACTGCAAAGGCTCATGGGTGGAAGTATTTTTTCTCCCCTTGAGCCACAAGGAAAATTCTCAACGGAATTTCCCAAAGCAAATTCCGTGAAAACTGAGACAGCCTAGGGGCTGAACACTCTCCAAGGGAGTGAACTGTCCTCTGTGGATGGTCCAGGGGCCACCACACTTTCTAGTCCTTGTTACCTATCATCGCCATTTCCCAGCTCTGACTCCCATTGTCACAAACATTTATAAAGTTCTAGTCTCCAGGAAAACACACATCTTTCTAATTATTCCTCAAGAGTAACAGATATTAAAACTTTTCTAAATACCACACTAGCAAGTACAGCCTTCTGTTTTAATAATTTCTCCTTCATCTTTCTACTTTGTTTTTGGAGGATACATATTCCATACTACAATCAGACTGTAAGCCACGTTACCCAGCAGAAGAATGTTTTTATATGGTCTCCTGAACAAGAAGCTCTGCTCTGTAAGCTGGCACATTCCTGGGGTTTCCTGAATTTTCAAGAAGCCTGTTGCCACGCACTGGGCTTCTCTGAACAATGTGTGGCAGAAGATGTAGTTGCAAGGTTTTTCCCCTGTTTTTTCTTCCATTTCAGAGAGTATCACAAATGGCACTTTTGTAAACCTAACATTAGTGAGTCTTAAAAGCTCATCTCTTCAAAGAAAGCACTGTGCACAGAGCTAACAAAACACAAATTTTACTACCTTCAGTCATTAAAGAACACACACACAAACCTTCAGTCATTAAAATTTTAAAACTTCAGTCATTAAAAAGCACACACATAAAACACATCCAGTTCACCATAATTTTATTTTACTGCATTTTGGACAATGTACTGCATTCTGTTCAGACCTCTGGAAAGCAAGGAAATTTCTTTATTCTTTTTTCTCTTGAACAAGCTTTTATATGGATATAAATAGTTCATCTAATATACAGCCCATTTATTTTGTTTAAGTAATTTCAACCGTATCTGAACTCATTTTAATAAGAATTATAATGGCATGTGCTACCGGCTTTCAAGATTTTTTAACTCTGTATGGTAAGTTACTTATGAAATGAGTGTGTAGCCATCAGAAAACATGTCTCATTTTTATGTTTATTTTTACTGGCCTACTGCTACTACTGAGCATTTAATAACAGATTCCACAAAACATTTTATGTATTAAATATAATGTCATCCTGAACTGGTACTCTAGCAGCAATGAGGGTGACCAAGAATTAATAAACCTAAGTGCTGCGGTGATTACATATTCACTTAAGTGGAAGAGTTGTTATCTAAATCTTGCCTTCTTCCAAAAGTACTTTTTCTTGTAAGGTCACAGGAAAAATGGGAAACAGTATTTTTCTGTTAACTCTTCCTGCAAACTTCAATTGCGTCTCCTCTTTGTACATTTTAGGTTTCAGTTCTCCACTCACTGATGCGCATTAAAGCATTTACTTGCAGAATCTAATTGCATCCAAGCAGTTTTTATTTTATGTCATGCAAATCACACTATCATTTTTCAGAGAACTGCTCTACTCATAGGTTTGGTAAGAGGGTTGGTTTTGGTTTTGTTTTCTGGGGTTTTTTTTTTGTGTTTTGTTTGTTTGGGTTTTTTCTTTGGCTTGGTTTTTTTTTGTGTGTGTGGGGGTTTTTGTTTTTTTGGTTTTTTTTTAAAATTTATGATGATGGCCAGAGATCAGATTCTTCTTCACTTGTACATATGTTCAATCAGAAGCCTATACATATTATGGAATATTAAACAGCAGAGAGTGGCAAGTACCAGATCCAGAAGCAAGAGATTAGCAGGCAGACCTTGAAAATATGGGGAGTTAATCACATGTAACACAGGAATGCTAATATAGTTAAGTACTTGCATAAACCAATTCTATGTTCAGACCTGTCCTGGTTACCAACTTTTTGATTATGTTTTAACTGCTATAGATTCTCTAAAGTTGATGAATGTGTATTCAATCTAGACTTCTAATACACACAGCAAATTTCACTGTAACTGGTACTTTATTTCACTAAATGTTATAATCCTTGCTTTTCCTTATAAATGGAAGTTCCTGTTGAGTTCAAATGCTTAATACTCTGTACTTTTGCAATCAGCTAAGTATTCCATACACACAATTAGTATTTGCATACTACCCTTTCTGTAGACACTTACTTATATTTACAGAACAATAACATCTAAAATTCTAGTTTTGTTGTGCTGGCTGGTTATAGAAAATGCTCTTGGCTTCCTGATACAAAGCAGTAATAGTTCGGAAATCTTTAAACAGGTTATATAAGAAAATAACTACAACACTTGAAATACAGCATAATATTACAAATGCATAATATTAATATATCCTTAATAATATGAAATCCAGGTTGTCTGTATCTACTTACCAAGCCACTTGTCAATTGCATTCTCATACTTTTTTGGGTCCTTTAACCAGTCTTGATGCCATCTAAGGTTTGCAATAACATTTGAGTAATTTTGACCCAAACTTTGTTTCCAGCTGATAAACTGTTGTTTGTTATAGTCCTGAACAGAAGAAGAAACCTTTGGATAGTTTACTATAGATCGAAGTATTTTGTCCAAGGAATATACAGTTACTGGGAATTTTGTGGCAACATTTGTAAGCTCATCTGGATCAGCAGTAAGGTCTGTAACAAACAAAAGGTCAGTTAAGACTCAGTTTGCAATGAAGTAAATTAATGAGTCAGTCAGGACATAAAAGTAGCATACCAAAAAGTTGGGGCAGTACTGAAGAGCCATCCGAATATGTGATATATTTCCACTTGCCAGTTCTCAGCATATACACAGAGGAATTCACATTGCACCCGTGGAACTCACTCAGTACCCATGAGGGCCGAGGCCCTCTGGGTGATGCTTCGCTCTCAGCCGTTTCATGTAGCAGTGGTGTAAGAGAGTATCCACTGAGGTTCTGTGGGACAGGAATTCCTGCTATATCTAAGGAAAGACACACAAAACCAAAATGTTATTGCAGTTTTCATGATTTAAAAAGCCTAACACAATGCTACCTGTGTGTGAATGTTGATAATAAAACAATAAAAATTTTTCCAATAAAAAATACCTTAAGGAACTTTCCAAGGCAAGCTGCCCAACATCTTGATCAAATGTATCTCCTGTGTATAACTCAACATTTAACAGAAGTTTGTGAAAACTGATCACAATAGTCTCCTTTGATGGATGGTGCTGTTTTATTCCTTAATCATGGTTGCAAACATTTCTGTTCTGCTCTAACTACATCAGGCAGGAGAAAAAGAATAACACAGCATGAAAGGATCCTAAAACTCCACATTCAACAAGTTGTAACCCTTTATTTCTTGAACAATAATGGTCTAAAGCTCATCTGTAGCATTCTTTAATAGTGAATAATGAAATACTTTATAAAAGGTAGCCATTATTATCACCTATAACTTCTGGGGACACTTAAGGAGTAGAAGGTTGATTCTCTAGCAGGAATGGAGACAAAGATGATATTTAAAGTGATATCAACATAGTGCATAGTGGATGACTCCATAGCCTACCAGACGCTCACTAGAAGATGCTTAATATCCATAAACTCCTCAGCATCCATCAACTTGTACCACAAGTTTCTCTAGCTCCCAAAAATCAGGTTGCAAAATCAAAAATCAGCCAAAAAAGGCTGCAAAGGTTTTCAGAAATATTCTAAAAACATAGCTGAGAATCCCAAGCTAAAACCTAAAACCCATGTACGACAGTACTGCTATTTTTAATCACCCCACTGAACAATGCCTATAGTAATTCAAAATTCAAAACTTTCCATTTCACACAGCACCGTGGTAGTATTTAATCTGCTCTGTGTTGGGTGGTGCATATAATTGCTCATAGGTGACTCTTTCCCTCATCAGTGCACGTCTTCCTTTTTGTCCTCTGTCCAGCCAGCATCTGACTAAGTACTAGGAAGACCCACACCATGTAAACCCAGCAAGCAGCTCCTGGGCATGCATGGGCAAAAAAAATTGAGCAAATACATACTACATTCCAACAAATAAAAAGGGGATTTGGGCACTTCTGTCATCCTAAACCAGTAATGTTGTTAGTTGCAGTAACTGAATTCTGTATGTGCAGAATGTTACAGCCATTTTCAGCAGCTCCTGCTTCTCCAATAGAGAATCAAATACATACAGACCAACAAAGCTGGCTGGAGTTTATGCTACATCATGTTACAAAATGCAAGAGCCGTTGCACTTCCAACTAGGTTTGTATCACACAGATTCTGCTGGAATCAAAACATTTGCACTTATTCTCAAAGCCAGTGAAGGAGGCAGTCTTGAGCAAAGCATTTGGATGGCACCTTAAGAGACATTATTTCCCTGAGACAATACAAAGCAAAGCAATGAAATTTGTTACAAAAATAGACTTGAAATCTGTTTCCTCACTAGTCAGCAGCAGCATGCAGATTGAGAACATAATACATGATAGAGATGGCTCTTCAAGGTTTTGTTTTTCATCATACATGCCTTTTTGACATTCAGAGTACAGAGAAGGGGAACTGCCAGAACAGAAGGAATGAATTATGCACACAAAGTTCTGGGAAAAAAAAGCCCAAATGAAAAACCCCCCAGGAGGAAAAGGCGGAAGGATGTTAAACCATCTGACCAGTTATGTCACTTGGGGAAAAGGGAAAAAGAAATAAGAGATTTTTAACTCTTTACATAGTCTACCATAACTTGTATAAAATCCATATCTAGTACAGATAAACATACATAACAATTTGATGTCAAAATTTGGAAGAGAAAGCCACTCATTTTTATATCCTATTTTTAACTGAATAACTGATTTCAAAAGTTTTGAGAAGACACAAAGAGATAAATAACCTCTGTTTAATTTTTACAAAATCAAGTTAAAATAATGTAGAACTGGATTTTTCATGGACGTTTACTGCTAGAAATACAGTTTTGTTCACTCATTCTCCAGGCAATTGCAGTGTACATGTGACAACTCTTAGAGGGAGCAAGCCTTCCAGACTGATTTGAAAAGAACATTTTTCTGATTGGAAACCTAAAAGATCACAGATAAAACCTCAAAAGATAACTTTACCTGATGTTTAATTCCAATCAGAATTGTCTCTTGTATGATTTATCACAGGTAACTGTTAAAAAAATCCCTCTTAAAAGTGATTTCCACGTAAGTAATTTAAGTTTAGTTCTTTCTATGTGATTCACTGTCCAATACTGAGTAATTTCGTATCTCCTAAGGTAAGAATGGATATCCATTATTACATCTTTTATGCTTGCCCAGATCCTTTGTATATTTTCTATAGAAAGCTTTCATCACATTTCTTTCACGTGACCCTTCATAAAAGGTATTCCTTTGCTAAGTTAAGGAACCAGTCCTCCTTTCAGGTTTAATGTCATCTTTGGATGCATTTACACTGTAATTTCTATAGTAAACTATTGGGTATGAAGGCTAGCAAGGTTTATTCATATCTAAAATGGGTTTTATTTGCTTTTTTTTAGTAACAAATAATCCTATATATAATCAGTCAGTGTAATTATGTGGATGACAGTAACAGTAACAACAAAGATCATCGGTTTATTATTCATCAATTTTTTACTTTTTATATTAAGTCCATGTATATGGTCCACAAATAAACTATCTCCTATTGTGTTACTATATTGGCTCAAAATGGAGACATGACTATGATACAAATGCAGAATAGTAATGGTAACAGGGAAAAAAACAGTCACCTGAAATTACTTAACTCACCAAGCATAGTAGGATATATATCCACAAGAGATACTACATTTGGTATTTGCTGCTGCTCTCGTATACCTGGCCCCATAACTAGAAGGGGAACATGGGAACTTCCCTCATACATGCTCATTTTATAGAACTGACGGTGTTCCATAGCAAGTTCTCCATGATCTGCAGTGAATATAATGATTGTTTTTCCAAGAAGCCCAGTATCTCGCAGAACTGAAATAATCTCACCTGCAACAACAAAAAGTTACTGAAAAGGATACATTCAAAATACTTCTTCCAAGGTCTGTACCTGCAAAGCAGCATGCAATTTTCAAGGACCCTCCTAGTCAGTGGAGGAAGCTCCTCTCTTGTGGCACATGCATTTGTGCAATGAAGAGACAACATGTACTCCTTCCCCTCTTTTTGTATGTACATTTGTGCAACAAAGACAGGGTAAAGATCAATAAAGTTGGCAGCTAAGCAAAGCACTTAGGCATCTTAAATATTAAAACTTTAGGATGATTCATCCTTAAACATACTCATTAAAAGATGTTATAAAATTACAACTCTAGTGCAGTTACTTTGCAATTCCCTCATTTCCTAAAGCTGTAAGTCTTGCATTGATCTCTTTTCATTCATAAAATGAGGTAGAGCATTTCTGTGTCATTTAATTCACTTTACCAATCTAATATGCTGTCCTGGTTCAGTACATATGCCTAAAAGAACAGCTTCTTTTATCATGAATTTCATATTAGTACGTAAAACAAATTCTTGTTCATTCATGGTCACTTTTCAAATCAAAAAATAAAATGCCATAAATTAAGACCAACTTGCAATGTAGATTTTATGTCTGTAGACCTTTCTGCAAACTGAATAATTCTGAATATACAATTAATTATTTCATCATAACTTTGAATAATACACTTCTAAGGAACACTCCAAATGCAACCTTACTGTTCAGTCAACATGCAACAGCTGTTATCCAGTCTACACATTTGAAATCAATTTCTAAGGAAAACTACTTATGCCCTAAGATTTATCTTTTCCTCCAGCTCAGCTTTTACAGTCTGTCCCATTCACAAAAATGTTTCCATTATTTCAGTTAGGATTTAACCAAAGAGATTTAGTTTCTCTTGTACATGGGTGTCCTGGGTACTGAGGAAAAGATGGGTGGAGTTTCCAGCACGGTTTAATAACATACTACCTATATCATGGAGCAGGCATGGTTTTCAGCAGGAAACACCAAGGTGTGTGGAAGTTGATTCAGTCTTACCTCAGCGGTGGAAAGGTGTGAACTGTTCCTTTAACTGTTGCTGAAGTCATGGGAGCCTGTAACTGTTTCTGAAACTCTGACAAGCTGTAACTATTTCTGGAGCCATGGGAAGATGCAACAAGCTGCTGCCATCACCTCTGCTGCTACTAACACTGTTAGGGCCACCACTTTCAGCAGCACTTTCAGGACCCTTTATTTGGATTAATTAGCTCTCCAGGCTTTGTTTTGTCCCTGTTTACCATTGCTTCTGGGCTGGGGGAAGGATAATAAACTGAAGAAGCTTTTTTGCCTCATTGCTTTTGTTTTCCTGAGCCACATGGTCCAGTATGGAAGGGATGGAGAGGACATGTGCCATCTTGCCTTTGTCTGGGAAAACCACACTGGGTACTCTCTTAGGGGAGTGGTTTTGCGTTTTTATTAATGAACACCCTTCTTTAGGGTAGAGCATTTGCCCTTTGTGTCCTCTTTTATTGATATTGTTGTGTTTATTGCAAGTTTTTCAGTAAAATTGTTGTGGTTATCTCCTAATGCTGTCACAAGGGGATGGAGGAGGAGGGGGCAGCTTGCATGGGATAATTTTCCCACTGGGTTTTAAACCAGGGCAATGGGTCATGCACTATGTTGCTGCAGTCACTGGTTTTCTACAGAGCTTTTGACTGCTGGCTATGATTACTTTTCAGAGTGCTCTCAATTCACCTAAAAGGCTATCCTGTCATTTATCATATAGACTGAATAAGCAACTTCCACAACTTACTCCCAGATGTGAATTGTGGTGTTTCCTATCTTTTAGCCCCAAATATCAGCCCTATCAGCATTTTCTTTAAAAAAAATCAGAATTAGAAAACCTACTGTGTAATAAGACATTACCTACCCAGCATTGCATCTGTCTCCGCACACATAGCATAATAAAATGCCCTAATATTTCTCACTTCTTCCTTTGTAAACTCTCCTGTGCAATTCTTGGTGTACGATGAGTAATAGTCTACTGGATGCATCTCTGAAAGAGAAGACCACTTGGGTATTTTAATAGCTTCATAATTCACCTAAAAAAGAAGAGGAAATTGACATTACTTTAGAAATTGGATTAAAGAAGTTTTTTAATAGAGATTTAATTAAAAAAATTATAGCATAAATTCACAGTTCTCAGTTTGTGGCCCAGGAAACACTAGCTGCTTATTTGTTACACCATGCAGCTACCTCCTCCATACTTCCCCCCAGATTCCACAGGTAAATTGTTTTTTTAAAAACCTATGAAAATCAACTAGAAACTAAGGCTAGGAGCCACAAATATGTGCTTCACCTTTTTAAAAGAGATATCACAGAACAGTCTTCTAGAGTAGGTACAGAATATTGGCATATAGTCTTCATAACTATAGAATAACTACAAACCCATGGATCTAAAAGATTGGATGTTATGTGGGACTAGAGAACAACATGGAAAATCACATAGTCTGGAAAAGCCTCCAGGACACCGATGACAAGTCTTGGCATCTTGATAAAAAGAACTGACTACATTAATCCCATTTTCTAATACTTTCTACATGATTCTTCATACGTCAATCCATTTAATTATAAAGAAATGTAAGACCAGTATGAAACTAAAAAGCCAATCTATTGTGTCTTATGTTGCTTCATGGTCTAGGTCCATAATGCAGAAAAAGTCAATCCTTCACTGTTAAACTCAGACCAGATCATTATAAATAGCACTACTTCTAACAAGCAAAATACAGAATGTTCATAACAATGAACTTCAGACCATTACCAAAATTAATTTACAGGTAAGAAGAGCAACAATCTCATTTTTCTTAATGTGTTTCTAGCCATTGAACTCCATACTTACTTATTGATTCAATGACTACTGCTAACAAACCTTTTCCTACAACAGAGAAAAATCTGTCACTTCTATTTGCTTAGCCTTTAATCAGAAATCTAACATCTCATTCAAGTACTTTCTTACTGTGTAGTGAAATATCAAAACTGGGTCTATCTTGAAAAATCAGAAATAAAATACTGTTTGTAGTAAGTACAGTAAATTAAATTTATATTTAAATTTTATATTCACGTACCTTTTCAAGCCAATAGGGAGATGTTAAAAATGTAGAGGATCCAAAATTTTCTCCTGCATAGGGTGATGGATATGGGTGTGGTAAATTTAGTCCCAAGTAAAGAACAAATGGTTGAGTAAAGTTAAGAGCTTCTTCCTTTAACCAGTTTACTGCTTTATCAGTAGTCTGCCAATCTTTTTCCATCACTCTAAACTGCTTCCTATCGCCTATAAGTTTCACCATGGGTCTTCCTTCTTGTCGGAGCAGGAAGTAAACATCCCTAGTCCAAGCTTCCACACGGTTACTGAAAATACATACACAAGTCACAAACTCAGCAGAAAATGTTTTCTTCACTTTTCCTCCAGGCAAAAAGCATTATGAATTCCTGAAGAACTTCCCCTATACTTTCACCTGCAATCTATTTCCAATTCCTGCATAAAGGAGAATTGTTATTCAATTGAGCAATAATGATTGTGCATCTATTTTATACTCAGACCTACAGCCTTTTTATGTCTGCTTCTGAATCTTCCTTCTTATTTATTATCCATTTATGTCAGAATGGCTCTTCTCACATCTACAAAACAATCCCTAGAAATAGCACTCCCTCTTGTGCACTCTTCTCCACATTTTGACAGAGATTCACACACTATTTATTTGTAAACTGGGCCTGAGATTTTTATTTGAAAGAGTCTTCTGAACTAGCTTCCATCTACAGGTAAAAGCCAAAGTACAGCTGCAAGGGATATACTGGCTTCTCCATAAAGTTGCAGGACCGATCTCTGCTAGGTACCTAACACAATTGCTTTTCAATTAAAGCTAATATCATTTCAACTGAAGACTGAAACCACGTGACAGATTTGTTCACTTCTGCCCATTTCACAGCAGGAGAATCTACGTGATTACCTTACTGAATGATGTCCAGAAGTAAAGTCCAATTTTCCAAACTTCTGTGCATGGTAGCCATGCTTCTCCATGAGATCCATCCATGTTACATAATCTGGATCTAGACCTTTGAAGTTATTCCAAGATTCTGTTAAATGAGTGAAAAGACCACTCCACATAGCTGGGGAAAAAAAAATGATGAGTGATTAGTACCTCCCACCTATATGGTTGACAAGGGATTAATCTTCTCGCTATTACAGAAGTTAAAAGTCCAAACTGTGATACAATAGAACAAGGAATACAAAGTATCACTCCTCCAAACCTTATTTCATAATCAATACAAGTAACAACATTTACTCAAATAAGAGTAAAGAACTGCAGAAGAAGCTCCTATCTTTCCAGGTGTTATGTAATCATTAAATCAAGTTTTAATTAGATCAGAAAATATTATTCTTGATTTCTGAAAGAAAATGGCATGGTGGTACAGATCCTGATGAAACAATCCTGTATTTATATGTGTTTCAGAGTATCAGTTCTCCTTACTACAGTTAGATTCAATGTTAGTTTAAAGTTAAGTATATTTGCGGACAGAATTACAATAGAGTATTTTCATAAATACATTATATTCTCAATTTTATTCTTTTTAGGTAATCTACTCCACTACCAGTTGCAGAAACAAAGTGAGAATATTAAAGAAGATACCAAGAAGAAAGGAAACTGAGACAAGAGTTGCAAAGGAACTATAAGGGAAAAATTTTTAGTGAATTTCTATTTCTTTGCAGCTTATCGAGAATCATTCACTCTTTCCAATGCTAATTTGGAGTTAAAGATACTCCCAAAACAAAACTAAGTCATTCCACAAGTAACACAAATATCCTGTAAATCAAGTGCATCAACCCCACACGGCAACACTCACCCTTTTCCCACCCCAAAGCCCTCTTTCCCACCATCTCTTCTGGTATCATCCCTGACACCTCCACAACAGATGCACACTCAGTTCCTTGCAGGTATCCAAGCTCCTGGCTAAGCAAAAGATGTCCTGCTGGTTCAGAGCCCCACATATGAGCTCAGTGGTCACAGCTACATAATTACTATTAGGTAATGCTACACACAATTGATGAATCGTTGAGTTCATTATGCAGCTTCTTTCTCACAGGAGTACTAACCTGCCATTTTCACAAACTTCTTGAAATTAAATAACTTAACATGAAGTCATTGTTCTTAGCAATAAAAATTGGCCAAAAGACTCAAGCATCAAGAAAAGGAAAAAAAGGCTGGATGCTTCATCATGTAATGTCAACCACTTAAAATGTGACCATGAGAAAATGAAATGGGGACTAGGTAATCAATAAAGGGAATATTAAAAATGTAACACTAAATTTGACTGCCTTTGCCTGCTGCTTCTTTCAGTGTATGCTTTGAGAGGATGGCAGCTCTCTTTTATAGCTACAGATTAAGGAGGGTCTTTGCAATAATTCAAAAAGGTAGAAATGTTTTAAGATGTAACCTTTGATTGAGGAATACAGTTTCCTTCTATCTTCCTAGCAAATTCTCTAAGTGTGAAATTGAATACATAACAACAAACACATTAAGTAAAGAAAAACATGGAAGTATTCAATTAAAGCTACTGAAAGATGCACTGTGTATCTGGAAGACAGTGGCAACAGCTACCAATTTATTCAGCTGTTATTATTTATTACTCTTTGCTGAATGCAGGAAAGATATTTATTAACTTTGTATTGGGAAGAGAGAGTAGTTCTGAGTGTAGTTTCAGCAGTGCAGCAGAACAAATTGATGATTTCTCTAAAAATCCTGAAGATTTTTTAAAAATCTGAAGCTTCAGTAGAGTTTGTAAAAAGATTTGGGAACTTACACTTAACTGAAAAAAGGAGAACAAAAAAATAAAGGAGGAAACATAAGAAACAGAGAGATAAACAAAGAAGAGAATGATGAACGGAACAGATTAAAAAGAATACCATAAGAATTCAAACACAAACTAAAAAAAAATGGATCTTACTGAAAAACAAAACAAATCCCTCCCCATTAAATAATTTCAAGTTTCCCATCATTACTACATATTTAAATTGACATGTGCAAGTATTTATCTGATGTTTTGCTTGATTCTACCTGCACGGGAAGGACAACAAATTGGAGAATTGGTGTAGGCATTGAGAAAGATAGTGCCATGTCTTTTCATAAAATTTATGGAAGGTAAATCCACAGTCTGATTTCCTGGAAAAAATGTCAAGCGTCCATCCTGCAATCAGACAAAAGCAACACATAAACAGGATTAATGCAAACTATCGGTTGCATTAATTAATATACTTGTTACCTTGGACTTGTGTTGCTCAAATGCTGCCAGTTCTACTCAGGTATGAAAAACAGTTTGAGAAGCTCTAAGTAGATCAATACAAAACGGACCACTTTTGAAAAAGTGCAATGGAAAAAATAACTAGGCTTCTTTATACCAAAATTATTTCCACTGTATGACTATACATATTCCAAGCTCCAGTTCTTCAGGAGTGGGGTCCTACTATGACACATTCAGTGGGAAGAGGTACAGTGGAGGGTAACAAGGAGTAAGGCTGAATCCCAATGCAGATGTGTGCACTAGCACATTTTTCTGTGAAACCACCACTACCCCTCATCTTTTTTAAAGGTTTATCCATACCACTTCTCTGTGAATTTCTTTGAAACTATGGACTGGAAAAGGGATCAGAAAGCTAAAGGAAGGTTTCATGCAGAGTGCCATATTTAATGTCACTGTGTTTTATCTGTCACTTTTACTCCCTTCCTCAGTTGAATAAGATGTGACAATGCATCCCCAGCCTGACTGGCTCTTCAGTGAACAGACAGGTGACCGTGCATCTGTAGTTTTAACTGCAGAGAAAAGTAATTCCTGTCATTTGGTTTCTGGCAGAAACACTCTTGGATAACCCAGCATTGTAGAAAGTCTTCATTTGGCACCAGTAGGGCTAACTGTAGCATCCCAGCCCCTGAAATCAGCTCATATCAGAACATGCTAAATGAGCAATCACCTAATTTTATATACTACTACAAATGGCATATTGAACAAGCACTCCGTAGGACAAAATGGAAATAAAAGCTGTAATATGCACTAGGTGCTTGAACAAAACTTTGGGCTGAAAGTGTTCTTTAGAAAGTTGTCCTGGTTCTAGTCAGGATAGGGTTCATTTTTGGAAGTAGCCAGGAGAGAACAAGACTAAGACATGGAAGTTATTGTGTATCACCTCATGCCAAATCCCAGAAATAGGGGAAGGGGTTCCTCCCAGGTCAGGGTAGTGCGGCAGCAGTCAGGTCGGGCTCTTCCCAGTATAGTGGTGAGCATTCAGATGTGAATTGCTCACCTCTCTGGTACATTTTTGTTACTAATGTTGTTGCTGTTACTGTTCTAGTAAACTGTTCTAGTTCTACTACTTCTAGTAAATTGTTCTTACTCCAGCCCATGACCTTTATCTTTTGTGTCCCTGCTCCAGTCTGCCACAGAGGAATGGGAGAGGGACAGAGGAGCGAGCAAGCGGCACTCCTGGTTTGGAGTGATTTCAGTGGGAACACTAAATTGGAGAATACCATTCCTAAACCATGACAAAAGTACACCACTGGTGTACAGTCCTGTCAACAGCACATTCTTAAGTTTCTCCAACAAAGTCTTGGAGACTGGTAAAAGCTGTTTGAACAGCTGGATACAAGAGGTCCTTATATTGATACTGTGATAGCATATTCAAAGACAGAGCAGCAAAAGGACTCGATGTACTTGGTGTCACAGTACACTTGGTGCACTGTGACATGATTGTTGTTTCTATAAATGACAGGGTATTCAGTGAGAGTAGTAAGTGTCTTGAATTGGCTGAGAAGGTAGAAGGTCAACAGCTATTTCTGGAAATCCATCCTCTAAGAACTGTGTAGGATTTGAAATACCTAAGGACTGATTTGAAATACCTAATACTGTCTAGGTTTTGAAATACCTAAGGAAATAAATAACAAAAACAAGCACCTTTCATCCAGGAACTTTGCAAGCAAAGCCTATCATCCATCACACAGTTAACTTCTAGTAGCAATTCAGGAGCTGAATGCCTACCAGCACATTTTGCCAGGAAACCCTTGGAATAACACAATGCCTGATATGACACAGCAGCAGAAAGCTAACTGTTCAAGCAAGAGGCCACTGTTCTGCAGGCCACACACAATACAGCATCACCAAAAAGAAAATGTTTGTCCCACTTGGCAAAACAGGTGTGATTCCTTCATATGCAGTGTGACCCACAACAAAGATAGGCACACTTTCTAATAAAAGTCCAGACCTTTTAACAGCCTGCAGGACTTAAGCTTTTTTTTCCAGAAAAACTCTTAGTTTCAGCAGTACCCAATCCTTCCTATTCTCTACTAGTGACATAATCAAAACGGTTCATCTTCAAATCCATCTCAAAAAAAAGCTCACACAACATATTTCTTTTACTACATTTTTCTTTGTATGCACTACGCAAATATGACACTTTTTTAAAGCAGCACCTTGCTCTTAATTGTTTACATAAGGATTCCACAAACGTTGTAGGTTTTAACTTTCTTTTTTGTAAGGGTTGCTTCATTAATCCCTGTAATATAGTTTACAAGAATCTTCCTGCTTAAAGGGGACATCTAAAAGTTCACCTAAGGTTTGCCTGCAGCCTCTGCCAGCATATGGATATAAAATCGACATTGACTAACCCTCAAGACCTTAAATACCGTAATTTTAACTATTGGTAAATCAACCTTTAGTAAAAGCTAAAAATTTGGAGAAGAAACATGCATCATTTTGGAATATTAGGAGAGATATTTAGTGAAAATAAAATTAACAGAGAATAGAGTCAAAGGAAGGAAAGTCAATAGGGAGCTATTATATCAATGAAGAAGGAGTTATTTCCTTATCTTTGACATCACAACAAATGTGTTTAAAGACAGGGTTTGAAAAAAGATAATATATGTTTACCAAATATTTAAGAAAAAATCATCCCAAGAAAAACAGGCAGCAGGCAAGAAGCCAAGTGCTTTTATCTGTACAGTCAAGGATGGAAGCCCAAGGCGGCTAGGAATCAAACTTGCTCAATAGCAAAAGAGAAGTGATGAAATTTGAAAGCACCTGGAGCTTAACACCATGGAACTTATGTTTGATTCCATAACAAGGAGTGTTCAGATGAGTTGGAGAAACCAAGGCTCCTCAGAGTAAAACGTACATCAAAGCATTTCCAGCGTGCTGAGTGGACACAGTGAGAAAACTGTGAAGATACACACAAGGATTAGTGTTTGTGAGTGGAAAAATTTCCATGTCTCTGAGGGTTAACTCAAATATATTAATAAATCACAGTAATGAAGCCACTAGATGTCTACCGCTATAGATAGATAATAACGTCTGACAAGTTAATTGTGTTGTTATACCTTATAAGAGCCTCAGTAAACCAGTATTTGATGTCCAACAAATCAGTAATTTCATCTGTGATTACAGAAATTCTCCATCCCATTTATTGTGGAGACTTAACATTCTTAGGATTTACAATGGGAAGGATAACAGGGTTTAGTGACCTTGCTTGCCATTAGCCTTTTCAAGCCAACAGAAGATCATTCACTTTACACATCAGCCCTGTTCCAGTGACGGCTGCCCTGACACAGAGTCCTGCTGGCAGGCAACCCTCGCGGGTGACAAGCTCTATCACACCAAACCCTGGGAGCCACCTGCGCAGAGGTTTTCGGCTGCTGTAATGCCAGCACGGCGCACCCTTCTGAGAAGAGGGCCACGTTTGGTTTGGAACACTGGGGTGAACGCAGGGGGTGCGACTGTCTCGCCGCACATCGGGCCCGCTGCTGCTGCAGCCTCCGCCGAGCCCCGCGTCCCAGGCGTCCAGCCCGGCAAACTCCCGTTTGCGCATGCCCGTGCCCCTGGCCTGCGTACTGCATCCGTACGGCCGCGGTGCGTCATCCTCGGTAGTTCCGTCCAGGCTGCCGCCGGGGATTTTCCCGCCCTCTCTTACCTGTCAAGGTGCCCTTCCACGCCCCAGTCACTCACCAAGGAGTCGCAGGCCACCAGCACCACGTTATATCGGGGCTGATCCCTGGGGGCGGCGGGCCGTGGCCTCGCTCCTGCCCCGGTTGCCATGAGGAGCAGCGCCAGCCCGACTCGCCCCAGCGGCCCGCCGTCTCGCCCCAGCGGCCCGCCGTCTCGCATCGCCACGCCACCGTGGCCCCCAGCTCCCGAACCGAGAGGAGCAGCAGCTCCGAAAGCAGATTCCGGGCCTCCAGCCACAGCGTCAGACTTGACACTGCCGAACGCTACCCGTTCACTTTGGCCTACAACTCCCACGGTGCCGCGGGCGGAGGCCTACAGTTCCCAGCGTGCCCCGGGAGCTGGGAACTACATCTCCCGCAGTGCCCCAAGAGAAAATGGAGGTTGGCTTGGCGCGTCACTGCCCCGTGGTCGGAGTGCGCATGCGGCCGGGTGGCGGCTGAGGTGGCGGAGGCGGCGGCGGCCGAAGGTGCGGCAGGAGCGGGTGGTGGGTGGCGACGCGTTGTGGTGGCCTGGCGCGGTCCGCCGTGCCTTTTCCTGGAGGGGCCGCGGGCGTGCACTTGGCTCCCCAGGCGGTCCGCAGGCCCCGGACCCCACCCGCAGGCCGGGCTGGATGGCCTCGCTCTGGCGGCGGCCGCCTCCCCGTGCCCGGGTTTTCTCCGAAGTGGCGGTATTTTGCTTATAGGTGACTGTGCAGCTCATGCTGGACAGTGCCCCCGATGGGGTGCGCTTGTGGTGGCCGAGGCATCTGTTCCCTCGTAGGGTGCAAATTTATCTCCAGGAGCTGCTGAGCAATGCTAGTCCGACTGATTTCTTTATAGGTTCTGAGAGATGTGTGAAATTCGGTGTCATCCCACGTCTTTTCATTGCTAATTTAACCATTCCTTTATTTTCGTTTTCCTAAAAAGATTTTTGTGCTTTAGCTGGTTGCTTTTTTTCATCTTTTTGGGTGCTGACACCAGCACTGTTGTTTCTCAGTCTCATCCTATCTAGGCAGCTTCGACTGTAGTGTTTCTAAAGTTCATTTTGGTGTACGACATACACCGAAACAGTGCATGATTATATTTTAAAGCATGAATGCCTCTTTGCTGTGTCCTTAAATGCTTTTTCTTGTTTGATTCATGGCTCTAGTCAGAAGCAGAGTCTGCCGTAAGTGTGTGTGAAGGGAGAGGAGCAGGGTGGGCCACTGGAGTGTAAGTGACAGATGGCCATGGTGCTGCCGCAGAAAGCACATGCGAAAAAGCCCGGATTCTTAGCAGCCACTGGAACGCATATCTCGGGCACTGGGAGTCTTAAGCACTGTTCACTGCTGGGTTTCTTTTTGAAGAGGAGCTACTATGTGTTGGGTGTTTTCTTCTAGGTATTAACTACAGGCTCTTAACACAGCTCTCCTCGTCCTTAAATTTATCTTAATCTGTAAAAAAAGTTTCATTCTTGCATAGCTACTTTGTATCATTTAACTGCTTGGAATAGTGACTGAATCCTGCATTGGAGTCAGTGAGTGGTTTTAAGCGTGTCATTTTTTTCACCAGTTTCTAACGCAGTATGCGTTTTGGCATACTGCACTATATTTCTCTGTTTAAAATAACCTTTGTGCAATAAAGGTATAAACATTTTGTATGTGTCTGAATATCTTTTTTTACAAGAACTCATCATACATCCTTTGTGTTTAGCAGACACAATGTCAAATAAGGAGGTGAAGGCAGCATTAAAGAGTGCTAGAGATGCAATAAGAAATAAAGAGTATAAGGAGGCCTTAAAACATTGCAAGGTAATTAATTTTATGCTTAATTAAAGGTAAGTTTGGGGCTTTTTGCACATTTGGGGGTTTTTTTTCCATACTGCTACAGGTGTATAATGGTGCAGAGTGTAGACTACGTTATTGATGTGATAGTTGAGGTGGATTTTCAGATTTAATTTAATTGATTATTTGTGTTAGTTGCCTGCATGTAAAATTTCGTTCCTCTTCCTTTTGAATTTACTTACCTGTGGCAATAAGAGTATTAAGTCTAGAATGATAGAGATAAAAATCCATTTCTAATCCAAACCTTATGGGAGTGCTTTAATTGCTGAGCTGTAGATACAGCTCAACACTTCAGTTATGAAGCATCCTCTAGTATAAGAAACTGAATTTGCTAATCTCAGCATCTTCCTTAAAATTACTTAGCTTCTAGTATTGCCATATAAAATAGTCCACCAAACAGTAGTGATAAAACTCAGTACATGGATCTATAAGTTACATTTCTTACATCAGTTTTACTTAAAATTTTGTCTTTTAGGCAGTCTTGAAGCAAGAAAAAAATAACTACAATGCTTGGGTATTCATTGGCCTTGCAGCTGCTGAGTTAGAGCAGTCTGATCAGGCCAAAGGAGCATACAAGAAGGCTATTGAACTTGAACCAAACCAGTTGCTGGCATGGCAGGTATGTGAATGTCTGCTTTTTGTTTCTCTCAAATGTATCCCTGTGGAGTCAAATAACAGGAATAAAGCAGAGTTAAGACTTGTATATTGTTTTCTGGAGGCCCTTAAGTTCCACAGAAGGTTTGGAGTAAATGAGATTCCTATTAGTTGTGTGTCCAATGTAAAACCATGGTGAATTTTATTTTCAATATATTTGAGCTTGTATTTCTTGTGTAGACTACACAGCTGTGAGAAATGCAAAAGAGAACACGAATGGCAACAAATACAGTAAATTTGTCCATGTAAAAATGTCTGTGCATCTAGCTCAAGAAACACTTGGTAGTTCTTCTCTTATGGAGAGAAAATGTTTCATCTAGCAATGTATTTTCCCAGCTTTCAACATCAAGTGGATTATTAATGAATGTTGTTGTTACTTGAAAGCAAAAGTGTACATTTAAAATATCTGTGTGGTGTGTGCATTACAGCCTACCGTAATACAGGCTTGCAACCTACAATTTTGTTATTTACTGATTCATGAAACATAAGGTTTCATATTAAGTTTGTTGCTGATATCAACAATCAATGTTTTTCTAGATAATAAGGTTCTTAGTATTTTCAGTATTAATGCTATTTTAAAGTATAACTGTTAGGGCCTGAATTCAGTGTATGTTGAAATTTCCTCACTTTTGCAATTAGATTCTGATTTTCTTGATACAATATTTAGGTGCATATATATATTATTATATATTTGGCATATTTTATATATATATTATCATATGACCTAGTGAACTTCTGTATAGTCTTTTGTGCAGACAAGATCATGTAATATGTACAAGTTTCAAAGAATTGTTAGTATTAGTTAAGAAAGTGAAGAATTTCACTTATTCTAGGTAGGTTGAGTGGGCTGTGCAGAATTCTGCACAGTGATTACTGCCTTAACACTTCACCCCATTGAAGGCAATGGAATATTTTTTACGTGCCAAACAGGTGGCATTCTCATAAAACATATGCATTGTCATCAAATCTTACATCCTTTACTTTTTTTGTTTTTTTTCTTAAGGGATTAGCAAATTTATATGAGAAACCCAACCAACCAGATGTCAAAGGAGACTTAGCAGATGTTTACCAAAAACTCTTGGAACTCTATGAAAGGTAAAGGATATTGAATGCCATAAATTCAGTCTTAAGATTTCTAGTTCAGTGAATGCCATTGGTGATATACAGTATAGATTTTGTGTTTTTTAAAGCCTTCTCACATCAGTGGTTCAGCCATTTTGCTAAGATTTTCTCTACTTAGTTAAGGTTTCTTTTTTTCTGTCTCTTTTGGTGGAGCAAAAACTCTTCGTTTACTTGTATTTGAAGCTAGTAGTTTAGGGAATTCCGTGTTATCCTATTCCTGTCTAAACTCAGTGCCTTGAAGCATTTCTCTCTGATAGTTCATTGCCTGCATTAGTAAGAAGGCTCATTTTTCACTGCTTTAAGATCACAGAGTATGTGTCATGCAATTCATAGAGGCACCGTTCTAAACAAATCTAACTCAGTTGTCACTGTAGCTGACTGGAGTGTTTGGTTGTTCCCTTATTGATCAAAAAGTCCCTGAAAGTTTTTTTTTTAAATTCAGGGCAGCAATTAGTAAAACTTCTAGGGTGATTTGTAGTATTTATTCTAAACATTAGTTTGACAAGTGAACTTACTGAAAATTATTTGTCAGAATTTGAAAAACATTACACTATTATATGAAAAACTTAGCTTGTTTGGGGGGGATTTTCTTCCTTCTTTCTAGTGGTGACAAGCAGAAATGGTGTGATGTATGTAACAAGCTCGTGGAGTTATACCATCAAGAAAAGAAATATTTAGAGGTAGGTCAAGCACTTTTTCTTCTAACAATAATTTCCATTTGATCTAACTACTTCTTATCAAGGAATCCCCACTCCTACAGGCCACAGATCTCCTTGCGGACCACAACCAGGAAGAAATTATTTTAACTCTATTTTGTCTTTTCCACTGGGTGAGACTTGAATGCAATCCATTAAACTGACAGAACTGGCAAAGACTATTAGTATTGAGACTGAAAGGGCAAAATTTCATTCTTCCATTGTATTTCTAGAAGTCAAAAATGCACATTTACACACAGTGTGTGTGAGTCAGGTGTCCTTTGCCTAGCTTGGCCAGTGCTGGATGTCTGAGCATTTCACTGTTGGAGTGATCCCTTCCTAGGCTCTTACTGAGTCTCCATTCTAGAGGGTAAGGTGGGATGTATACACAACCTGACCTCAATTGCATGTGTTTTATGTACTGCATTCCCAGCACAATGATGAAAAGCCCCTTCAGAGCAACACAAGTTTTGCAGAAATCATTGTGACACTGGTCAGTACCACGAGGTGGAATTGTTAAATGCCTGTGTGGTTCAACAACAATGTTTCCAGCAATCTCAATAATATTGTTACAGAATGTGTATTTTGGAGGTATTCTGTTCACTTTTCCTTTGCTCTTTGAAAAGGCTGTTTCCTTATATGGTGGTGCACGATCGTACTCCATGTCTTCTTCCCACCTTTCCTCCAGCAATGGAAGATGAAAAATTTTACATAGCACAGAGTGTGGGGCTGAAGACTATTAATTAGCTCCAACGCCTCATTGTATACTAGCTTAATAAACTAAATTTAATGCTAATAGTTTAGCAATTGAGGGCATGCTTACCCTATAAGGAGCAAGAAATTGAGTTAGTCTTCAGGGTCCTATTTTTTCTTTTTTAATTTCTGTTGACTTTTCTACACTGGAATTTCAGTGTGGACTGCTGCTTTTGTTTTCTTCCTGCTCACAGTGCTCTAGATCTTTAATCTACTTTTACTGTTGATTTCCTCTGGGAACCAGAGTCAGAATTCATATACTCTTGATGTTCTCTACCTTACTTACTGTACTTTGGAAGGTGGAGAGGTCCCACACAATGCTTTGGGACTTGCTATTTATTTAGTCAGAGAGCAGGTAAGTCTGAAGAAAGATAACAGGTGGACTTTTGGCTTAGGAATGCAGCCGTGGCCGAAACAAGAGTATAAAAAGACTGAAACAGGGGCGGGTTTTATGGTAATAAGCAATTACAATATGTATGTGGTGACTGTGGATAAGCAGCGCACTTGCAGAGGATCGGAATGCACTGTAGGTGGAGCAGTCCCCCATCCATCCCTTACCCAGTAAATAAAGCCGACTTCTTAAAGCTACATTGGTGTTAAGGAGTTTATTCACCCAGTTTTCAGTAAATTTTGGTAACAGGTTGACTACTTGTATTGTACTTTCAACTCTTTCAGGGGTAACAGCATGGATCATTCATTCCTGTTAACAGGTGGCTGAAACTTGGCAGAAACTAATAAGGATGAAACAGGAGGAAGGTGCAGAAAAGACAGAGCTTCATCAGCTTTGGAAGAAGATGATCCAATTACTGAAAGACAGTACAAGGAACCAGGATAATAAGACTGGGCAGTTGGTAATGTTTCTCACTCCTTGTTCAGCTAGGTACATATATATGTACAGTGCAACTAGTAATTGAGGCCCATTTGTCTGAGTTGTCTGTCTCAGTGTTCAGAGCTTCTGAGGAAAAGCTGGGCAGTTTTACTTTCTGACAAAAACTACAACTGCAGGAGCCTGAGATGAGCCTTAGGTGTAATGAGTCACCTAAATTCTTCACAAATTGTTCTAGCATGGTTTGTTCCACAGGGTGTAGTCCTTCAGTAAGACTCCTCCAGCATGGGTCCTTTTCTTGCTCTGAGATATTCTCACTCATCTCTCTGTCTGTAATTGCTGTTGCACTGGTTTCTTCCCCTTCTTGAATCTGTGATCCCAGGGGCACTACCAGCATTGCTGATGCTCTCAGCTGACAGTGTGTCTGTCTTGAAGCCAGCTGGTATCGACTGTGTTGGACATGGGGGAAGTTTCTTGCAGCTTGGGTTCTCATAGAACCCATCCACTTAGCCTCCCAGTAGCAAAGCTTTGCCACAGAAAACCAATACGAAGATGTTCTTCAAAACAACAAACTGCTTTCATCCAAATTGGAAGAGATGACTTTGTGAGGTTTTTCCATTTTCTTGTACCTATTCTTTATCTTAGATAGGGAATATTTTGGTTCAAATTTTCTTTTCTCCTCTAGATGTTAAGCTTTAACTTCCTAGGAAAGTGTCAAGGATGATTGAAACCAAACAGAATGATCATGAATTATACTCCTCTTGTGTTCTCTGTGGACAAAGTTAATTTTGTTTTGTCTGATTAATCTGTTCTTGGAAGATAAACTTCCTTCAACATGAAAGGTGGAAATTTCTCATCTCCAGGCTGCTCGATGGCAGTATTTCAGAAAGGAGAAAATACAAATTGAAGTAATTTCAGATGGCAGAAAATTGAGTCTTGGTCTCTACTTTTGAGAAGAGAAAGGCTTTAACTTATGAACTAGTGTTGAAAAGGGGTGCTGCAGGCAACACTGCTTTCTTTTTTGGAAAGAAAAAATAACTTGAAAATATTTTTAAAATGTCATAAACATCAGGAATAGGTTTCACATGCTAATCTACTGTTTTCTGCAGTTTTGAGTAGAGCAGCTGAACCTGAAAGAATGTGGACCTGAAGGCAACACACTTCAGTATTTCTCTAGCGACAAGCTGTGCACAACTTTTTGTTTAGCATGCTTGTTTATAAGCCTGCACTCTGGTGCCTGGGTTCCCCCAATGTATAAACAGTCAAGAAAAAAGAGGCTAGAGTTCTAGACCAGAGTGGAGAGAAGGGCTGCTACAGGATAGCAACCTAATTTCCTTCTTTGAATTTGGATTAGGTTCCAAGAAGAATGTATGTTCTTAAAAAATTTAACTTCCTTGTGCATCTTATGTTATGTGGCAGCATATTATTGCTTCATCTTGTACTAGACAATTTAGATGCCTTAGATGCTGAATGCTGCTTCATGGTAAGGAACTTGCTTCATGACTTTCTCTGTTCATAGCACTAGTGAAACTTAATGGGTAGGATCTAGGTAATAGCATGTATTACTATCCACTTCAATAGCTATCCACTTTAATACGGAGGGGCTGGAAGGCATGTCCTCTAAGGAGCAGATGATAACTTCGGGTTTTCCTAGTTTGGAGGAGGCTGAGGGGTGCCCTCTACTGTCTGCAGCTTCCTGAGCAGGGGAAGTGGAGAGGGAGGTGCTGAGCTATTCTTTCTAGAATCTAGTGATAGAATGTGTGGGACTGGTCCACAGAACTTGATATTTGGCAGCATTTCTTTACTAAATTAAAAGGGAGGTCAAACATTGAAGCAGCCTTCCTAGAAAATCAGTTGATGCCCCAAATCTACCAGTGTTCAAGAGGCATTTGGTCAGTGCCCTTAATAACATGCTTTAGCTTTGGGTCAGATCTGAAGTGCTGAGGCATGTGGACTAGATTATTGTTGCATGTTCCTTCCAACTGAAATATTCTATTCTAGGAAGATAACATTTCCCTAGATTAATTTTGGTTTGCGCTCCTGATTTTTTGTTATTTCAGCTTTTGACTGCCTTTGAACATGCGCTGCACTCTGCTGACACTGTTCCTGGTGAAGACCACCAAAGTCTTTACAAAGACTTCATAGAGTGCTTGTCAAAAGTAAGATTATGTTAAAGTGTCTTTCTAGTAAGAAAATAGGTGTATTCTTTCACGTCTGAGAACTCACACAAATAACTGTTTACTTTTTTTTTTCCTTTCTAGTTTCCTCATGAAGTAACTAGATTGGAAAGAGCCTGTCATGATATGATGGCTTTGTACCCTACTGTGAGTTACCCTTTGGAAGTACTTTGCTTGCACTTTGTTCAGTCAGGTGAGTAGGATGGATTTAGGCATTTCTGGGGCTTAAATTGATTTTAAATAGTGGATTTTGTGACAATCTATTTACATGTTTTTACCTTTCACAAAGAATATACAAGTACACTCTTTACTTCTGTGTTATGTTTCTGGAAGTAAGGTATTTGGTCCTGTGACTTGGCATTTCCTGTAAGTGAATAGTGACTCTAAGTGACAAAAACCTCCTGTGAGTTAAGTCAAATTCTTTGAAGTCTCAAAGAAAAAATGCCTTACTTGAAAAGCAGACTCTGCAGATAAATGAATATTAGCTTCTTGACCTTTTAAGAAAAAATGAAAAGGTGCTAGCCAGTGCTCTGAGGTTCACGATGGACTGCACTTAGGTTATTCTTGACACAGGTTATCTGTCATCACAAAAACAAGCAAGCAACAATAAAAACAGATAAACATTTGTGAAACTCTGTTAGAAAGTGTGCCTTGCGAATAGGGAATAAACAGATCTGTTTAGATACGTATTCTGAGTAGAAAAGGAGAATCTTTGAGGAGAAGAACCAAAATATGGTGTGTTCAGAAGTGCAGGGATCTGAAGCTATGGATTACTATTTTGAGTCATTTACTAAACAACTTCGCAGTAGTTGCACACTTTCTCATAATTTTCAAAGGTAGTTATTTGATTTTAGCTTTTCATTTGATTGTTTAAGGCATCAGAAGTTGATTTTATTTCTTTTTAAAGCAAGGAAAACAAATCAGAAAAAAACCTACTCTAGAAATAAGTTTCAGCTTAGGTAGAAAAAGGCCTTTTCCTGTTTTGAAGAAATGCAATAATGTAGCAAAATAAAACAAGTGAGAATTTTTCACTTTGTTTTGAAAGGATGAAGACAAATGAGGCCCAGACGCAAACATTTGTAAAGTGTTTGAAAATGCTTTATGTTTTGGAGAAACAGGCAGAAACTAATTTTCAAAGGAAAAGGTTATTGCAGTTCTTGTATACTAGCACTATGGCAACACCTCACTGTCCTACAAGCTTCTTGGAGGGCGAAGTTTTAGTAAGGCTCTTTGTTTAGATCTGAGTCATATGTTTCAATCCTTCATGTCCTTCATTCCTTGTAGGCTTGTTAATTCAGATGCATTGTAAAGTCACTTTGGCAGATGCAGGTGAGAGCAGCTGTTATGCCACACGAGTCAATAATTGCTTTAAGAAAATAATAGTTTGAAGGTTGTTGCAACAAGTCACAAAGTACCTGTAAACATTGCCAAGTCTACAATCACAGCTAAATACAAGCATCAAAAGTTAGTGGCATCAGTTAAAAGTAAGCTAAAACATTAAATTATATGGTTTCATGACAAGGTAGTTTCAACAAGCTTATGACAGCAAATTGTTAGGTACACAGTATCTCATCTGTAAGGAAATTATTTTGATTTATTTGTGTCAGATTTTGATATATGGGCATTCAGCTGAACTTACGTGAAAAGCATATGAAGGAATTAATATTTATTAACAAAGGAAGTATACCTGGAGTAATTTAGCAGAAGTGGTTATTCAGGTTTCACACTGTCAATTTATTTTGTTTCACAGTACTGAGTGTTTAGATTACTTCTTGGGTTTTGGTTTTTTTATGGGATAGAGGATGATAAGTATGTAGTGCTTTTGGAAAAATCACATTGAACTTGAAGGATAATGAGCATTTACACAGATAAGGTAAGCTGTTGCAGTTGTTTTTTTAATCTAAAAACCCTGAAAAACATGTCTTTTTCTAAAACCAGGTACTTTGTCAGAAGAGGCCCTGCACTGTTTCTCTAGGCTTTTGGAGATGGATGCAAACAGTGGTCCAGGCATCATTGGTTTTGGTATAAAATGCCTCAAAGAAAATAAATACAAGGAGGCTGTTAAGAGCCTTACTGAAGGTAAATGTGTAATATGAGATATAAGTAGTCTGTAACTTGAATACCAGCTTTAGTTTATGGTGAAAAGTTAGGGAATCTTATACTTGCGTAGTAGGTTGCAAATTCTAAGATCAGCTAGATTTTAAAAGAATGCTGAACATTTTGTCTGCTTGTGTTGAGATTTTTTGAATATAGCTTTAAGTATAACATTTCTGAAGCCTTTCATTTCTATTGTAGCCAACTTTGTAGTGTTTTAAGGTAAACTATTTTTAATCCTACTGTTATTGAGGAAATAACTGTATGAAATACTAAATGGAGCAATAGCAGTAAATGAAGGAATGTGGAATTTATGAAGTAAAATGTAATGCAACTTCTCTGATAGAGTCACTGCATTTCTCTGCCAGACCAAAAGTAACTTTTCTCTGAAGTTACTTCATTTTAAAACCTCTTCAACACTTACATTGGGTAAAGACTTGCATTGAGTATCTAGAGAGAAGTATTGTAAGAGTTTCTTTCTTTTTTGTTGTTGTTTTACAGTAACCGTATTTGCTGAAGACTTGGCTTACTCATCTGTAAATTAGCTTGGTTGTATTGAAATGGCAAAACTCTCTCCAAAGTACTCATAAATATACTAGTGGGAAAATGAGACTTCCCACTCTCACTGTGCTGCTGTGGCAGCTTATAGTGAAAACTGGGTAAATAATTGGGGTGTAAGCATTCATGAGTCAGTCAGACTATGCTGTGATGTCCTGCCATTTTCCTAGGTTTAGAATAAGATTGATTCCGAAATGGAATTTTGGAATATTCTACAGTGAAACAACATCTTGCCTAAAATATGAAACAAAAGTTTAATGTGGCTAAAAGCACATGAAGAGGAAAAAGTGTTCTTGGAAAACAAATTCTTCTGACTTAAATGGCCATTTGACAAAAGATAGTATTTTATTTTAATTAATATTAAGTTGTTTTTCTTTTTTTGACTTTTACACATAGACTTTGCTTACAACAGAGAGGACGCAAAGACAAGGCTCTTGGTATAATGTGTAAATATAGAGAGTTTGGAAATAATGTCTGCTCCAACGAGCCACATGTTTGTATCTGCAGCGTTGAGGCTTCCAGGCATTATTTTGTCATATATCAGAAGACAGAAATTCAGTTTTATTGGTGAATCTTTAATTAAGACGGGTTCATCAGAAACTTTTAATTTAAGTAATGTTGTATATACATTATAAATAACAAAATTAAGCCTAACTTACACGTTTTCTCAGTTTTGCCTTGTTGCATGGAGGTGTCTGTGTCCAAAACAGTCTAAAATAAGACTCAGAAAAAATTACTGCAAGTCTTACTATCTGATTGATATTATGTTTTTGGTGGCATTATATGGAAATAAAGTGTCTACTAGCTACAGTGTCTTTGCAACCCTAAGCAACTTTTTAAAGTGTCTTTTTTAAACTCTTACTAGGTTTGCAGAAGACTAACCAGTGCCCAACAGCCTGGTATTATCTAGCAGAAGCACAGATGAAAATCCATGAACACAGGAATGCTGTCCTGTCTTGCAATCAAGGTAACTGCCTGCTAATTAAAAGAGCAACTGCAGAGCTATGCTGCTTTATGTACTGCAGCCCATGTGGGCTTTGTGTGGTAGGTCTGAAATAGTAGTAGTCACAGTCCCTTGCTTTTTGCAGTCTCAAGCTTGTGCTGCCTCTCTTGGTTTACGACAGCTGAAAAGCACCTTATGCTGCTTAATCTCAGTAACAGAGAAAATGCTTGGCTAAGTGGATCCAGAAAGCTGTCTGATGGTTAATGTTTAAGTTTACATGCTCTGGTGTGCTGCTTCTGCTAGTGGTTGACCAATGCTGGCAAGTGACAGATTGCCTGAAACCACAAGGGTAGGTGTCACAAATATTTAGCCTGGTAGGTATCATGTTTCAACCTGAAAAGCAATTTTTTTATCAAGTTAATGTAGAGTAGTAAAATGATGCATAGTACAGCTGCATCTGAAGAAACTCAGGGTAAAACTTCATCTGTGCTAGCTGGCAGTGAGTGCAGTTATTGTGATCTGGTGATGCATGTGTCAGCTGAATAGAGCCACTCTCTGGTGGTTATAAATTAAGGGGCAGCTAAGGTGGACTTCTTGTGTGGCAGGGACAAATGCAATGAAAAATTTCTCAATAAAGACTTGACGAAATAGAAATATACAGACCTGGCCAAACAGTCATGGGAAATCAAGGGAAAATACTTGCTGGCGAGGGAAATTCAAAAGACCTATAAATTTGGGTGGAGGAAAAATGAAAACTGAACAAAATAGATAAAAAAGAAATTTATTGGAAAAAGAATGAAAAGGAGATAATTCTTTTCCCATCTGTGTTCAGTGTGGAAGAGCTCAGAGTAACTTCATACCATGGCTCTTCTTTGAAATATAACATTAAGGAACTATGAGATACCAACTTGGGATTTGACTGAGGAAGATAAAGATGAAAATGCTGAAGTCTTAAGGGGTTCCCATAATTGCTTGCTGAAACTGTCTTGGCATCCAAATGCTTGGAAGTAGGTAGCACAGCTCTGAATTTTAAAAAGGGTTCTATGAAAGTTCAGGGAAACTACTGACAAGGTCTTGTATATTTAGTAGTTGAAATAGTTAAAACTGAAACAATAGAATTCAAGAATTTATGTAAAAAATATTTTGGGGTAGACAGCATGGCCTTTTTAAAGTTGCTTTTTTAGAACTACTTCAAGGAGCTTATGAGCTCATAGATAAATGAGATTTCCAGATGGTAGGATGCTTTACTTGACTGTTAAGGAAACTGAGTAGCCTTGGGTTAAGAAATTGTAACATTGACTGTTGGGGTTTTTTTTTAAGTAATTTAAGTAAGTTAAAAATTAGAGCATAGTGTAGTAATTATGTCTGTTTTCAGGCTGGAAGGAAGTGTCCCTAACATCTTCCCTGATACCTGTGCTGCTTATGAATGCTGAGTAATAACATTATATTTTGCTGCTATGCAAAGCAGAAAGCAAAACTTTGAGGTGATTACCAGAGTGCATAACTGAGTGTTAAGACTCTAGAATTTTAGTCATTATTTTAAATGCAGAATGATAGAGTTGTGGGAAGAAGTGTTCTCACAAAGCTACCCTAAACTCTTACTGAAGAAGAATGCAGAAGGTTCTCATTTGGTATGAAAAAATAAGACTGTTTCTTTCCTCTGTGATGCTTTACAGGCAAGTCAGATATTACCAATTTCCGAGAAGGGAATGGTTCGTGAAACATGCCATCTTTACACACATCTTTACACTGTGTGTGAAGACACACAGTGGCTTTAAGAACTTCAGCAAATCTGTGTGTAGTTTTGGTAACTATCCACCCCATCTCACAAGGAAAACAAGAGTAGAAGTTAATAGACTAGAAATAAGGTTGATCAAATGGATTTAAAAATGGAGCCTGTGAGAACAAGTAAATAGCCTGTCAAGTTCTTTTCCAGCCTGGGGAAGAGATAATTTTGAACTCTGTGTAGGTGCAAATGATGTGGAATATAAATAAAGATCGAGTGTTTTGTTTTCGTATGTGAGGTCTGGCTAGTGCCAAATACAACTAAAATGTCAAGCTCAGAGCAAACAAAAAGAGTTTTGTTTTTCAATGGGAGAAGTTGAGTTCCTTGCTAAAAGATGCTATTGGTTCAGAAATTTTTCTTGAGTCCAAACCTGTGTGGAAAGTTGGAGACAATTTTGGGGAAACGTCATTTTTTACTTGTCCTGTCTTAGTAGCTGTATCAAATGAAAAAAGAAGCTCATCATACATGAAAATAAACAAACACAATTAATTGAGTTAGGGAGGAAGTTCTTGCCTTTGGAGAATGGTGATGGTCAACATCAGTCTCTGAGGGAGATGACACTATGTACTCAAAAAGTAATCAGAACTGCAATAAAGGGTACCAAGTAACTCTCTGTACAGGCACCAAGATAGGTTTGTCGAAGATCCTTGTTTCTTCAGAGCTCCAGTGAGGAAAATGGTAGCATTTCGTTAGTAAGGCCAGCAGCTAGAAAGCAATTGATATCCATGCATCTGAGATGACCTCCTAAAATTGACTTAATTTTTTAACTTGAATGAATAGAAATTTTACAGGATAATTTCTTATATATGGGGCACAGCAGTCTGAATGGTGTTGTATTAGACAGAAAAATTTTAATTAGAGAGATTTTTAGAATATTTGGAAGAATGCTGCTCTCTGTACTTTTTCTTTTAACTTCATGAAAGGTTCGTCTTGTCAACAGCTCTTGTAGCTCTTGGAACTCCTGAGGGTCCTAATTTTCAGTGGAAGAACCTTGCCCTTCAGTTGAAAGCGGAGACTTTGCTTAAAATAGCTGATGCTGATGCTGCAGAAGAAGCCATTAAAGCACTTGAGCAGGTATTTTTATTCACTAAAATGTTTGCAGGTTTTTTTAAATATTAAAAAGTGCTCTTATCTTTCTGTATTTAATCTGAGTATTTTAACTCTGGCCTCCTTGCAACGATGTGGTTTAGACCGTTCCTACCAGCTGTCATGTAATTCAAACTTTTCTTCCATCCCTGCTTTTTCAGGCTTTGCTGCAGTCCTTTTTCATTTCTAATTCTAATTTTAGAAGCTGTCACTTTTGACTTGGTCTGGTCTTGCTCACTGTTGTTGGTTTCTTGCTAGTTCTCTGCTGTTACTCATCTTAATTTGAATTCATGTTATAATCCTGCTTCCCATGTCCGTCACTTACTTGTCATTAATCATGAAGAAGAACATATTACTCTAAGATTGAATGGTTAAGCTTTAACTTAAAAACAAGGGAAGTTGCTTCCCTTGTTTTTGTTACATAGTTCAGTTTCATTCTTTGTTGTTGTTCTTCATATTTCTGTACCTTTGTCCTTGCTCTCTACAATCTTACACTTGATTTTCATCTGAATTATTCTAAATATTCTCACAGGTAATAGAGAAAACCTCTAAATGCTTTCTTGTCTTTATCTTCATGCAGTCTGTCTGCTTTTCACAACTTTGACTTCTTAATGTGGGGAGAGAATAAATTAATTCTGTTTATTGCTTGGTTTTCTAGATTGTAGATGGAAGCAGTGACCCAGTGGTTTTAGCTCTCAGGGGTCAGGCTTATCTAAAGAAAGGTTTAATGGATCAGGCTTCAAAGGTTAGTATTTTTTCTCATTTCTGTGAGCTGAGTACAATTCTTGGTTTCATAGAGGAAGTAACTAGGTAAAAATTACATCCTTTTGCAGATTTCACAAGAGCTTCTGTTGTCCCATCCTCATCTGGCTGAGGCCCATGCTCTAGAGGGTTTCATCCATTATTCCCAAAAGAATTATGAGCAGGCAGAAAAAAGGTAGACTTCTGTTTTCTTTCTTCTAACAGGGAAGTATCACTGGAGGGTAGAATATAGTGTTTTGCAGCTTTTGAGAATTTGTCTGACCTGACCTGTGTTTGTATTGTTTAGTTTTCTAAATGCTATTGAAAGAAAGGCTGGAACTGCAGAGTATCATCAGTACCTGGGGCTCACGTACTGGTTCATGGGTGATGAGACAAAAAAAGACAAAGGAAAAGCACTCACTCAGTTCTTGAAGGTAAAGACTGCTTTAACTGTTGATGTAGAATTAGTGTTTTCCTGCATCAGAAGCCAAATATGGAAATACACTGACTGGAATGAGAGACTTGAATATTCTCTTTATTACAATGTATGAGCCTCCAGAGCCTGTAAACAAGGTTCTGCTGTGCAAAAAGGCATTGCAGGGAGCTGTGCAGTTACCTTGAATCTCCCTGCTTTTGTTTTCCTCTTTTCAGCTAATACTTTAGGCCTTTGAATTGGCAAAACTTGGTGGTGATTCCCTCAATCTCCTCTCCTTGGGGGTTGGAAAGCAGAGGCCTCTAGATATGCAGCATATGTCTTTGAAGACCTTTTGAAATGGGGTGGGCAGAATTCAAATTGAAAAAACATGAAGGAAAAAAGTTGAGAATGAAGTAAGGATTTCACTGTCTGACAAGTTGGTAAAGCCCCATAATTTATATGTTTTTCCTCATCTTTGGGGTTTAGTAATTGTGGCTTTTTAATTGTGGCTTTTTCTCTAACATAGATCATAACATGAATCTGGAAGATTTAGTTTGACATCTATATTAGTAACTTGGAAGCATACAACATAAAACTCTAGGCACAGTAAACTCACCATGTCTGTAGTTTTTATTCATGATAGGTATTGGGAACTCAAATCATTGTCTACTATTTGCATTTTAATAACAGCAGAGTATAGTGGCAAATGTAGTTGAATAGTTCTTTTGGTTCTAAACTATTTTATGCAATCTTACTATTATTGACAAAGCTGTTTCCTGCTGCTTGGAGGCTTTGGGTTTTTTAACTGTAAGCAAATCTGCCAAGTGCACCTAAGAAGGAGCTGAAACTTTAGAAATGGCTGGAGTTAATAGTGATGTTATATGGTAAGAGTAATGATTGAAACAGAGTAGAACATAAAAATTATGAGATGTCATAAAGATTTACTTTCTCCTAGCACAACTGTTTTAGTACTTTGCGTACAAAATGCTGTGTCATGAGATTTATAGCAGATTTTCCAGATATTTAAAGCTCAGGTAATCTGTGCAATTTTAAAATAAGGTTTGATAGCACAAATATATCATAGAAGTGGCTTAAAAATATGATAAGCAGAGGCTTAACAAGTAGTTATCACTGAACCTGTCTATGAGTATAATGCTGTCAGAATGCTGTTTGATGTTGTGTTTGTATTTCCTTATAGGCTGCAAAATTGGACAGCTACTTGGGAAGTGCCTTTTGTTATCTAGGTAACTACTACAGAGACATTGCTGGAGACAAAAGCAGAGCTCGTGGTTGCTATAAAAAAGCTTTTGAACTGGATGAGACAGATGAAGAATCTGGAACAGCAGCTGTCAACCTAAGTGTGGAACTTGGAGACATGGTACTGTACATTCAGAATGTCAGATTACTGCTGTTTTGTTGTTGTTCTATTAATCCTCCTGTTTGAGGAATCACTTCAGGTTTCCCCTGTATTTAAGATCAAGAAACAAATGTTGTCATTGCTTAGCAGCTTTTGTAGTTGGACTTGCTTCAATTTTATGTTCCAATTCCAAATTAAATTTACCTGGGGAGAATGGTGGGAGAACCAAGCATAACACTGGAGTCATCACATGTGATATAGATCACATGTGATATACATAGACTTTTTCAGTAGGGAACATAAAGAGAAAGTTGAGGGTTTTCTTTACTTAGCTTCTGTAACTTCTTTTTTCCATCCTCCACCTTGCTGCTTTGAGGAAAGCTTAGAAAGTCATAATAATATTTTTTTAATGTTTTTGTTTACTAACTTGCATTTGGTGCTTTGTTAGGACACAGCTCTGTCAATCCTGAATGAAGTAACTGAAAAAGCAAGACCTGGTACAGCAAAATGGGCCTGGCTTCATCGTGGACTTTACTACTTGAGAACTGGTCAGCCGTCACAAGCAGTGGCTGAGTAAGACAACTGGTGGTTGGTTTAAATCCTTTTCTACACATCCCAGTGAAATGGTCTTTGCTCAGAGCAAGTTTTCAAAATAGGTTAGGTGATTATAGCTTGTACTTAACAACAGGAAATGGGTCAGAGCAAACTGTGTCTCTCTTCAATTCTCTTCAGGTCTAGAATTCACGGAATGTAGTCTTGTTAACATAGCAGCGTCTTGTGCTAACCAGCCTGGTGACAGGCACAGGCAGGCTACTATAGCTCTGAATAGCCAGGGTAAGATACAATTCCTAAAATTGTGTAATGCCCTCTGAAGATGAAAAACTACTATGCCTAGTTTAAAAGTTCTGTGTAATTGTGCATTTGTGTCCTGAGCATATGCAATGAAGGGAAATAATTTATTTTAAATTGTATCATATTTCATTTAAATGAATTTATGTCTTGATATCTTCAGTTTGCAGGCAGCTCTCAGGGCTGATCCAAAGGATTCCAACTGCTGGGAGTCTCTTGGGGAGGCTTACTTGAACAGAGGTAGCTACTCAACTGCCCTGAAATCCTTCAGGAAAGCAAGCGAGCTGAACCCAGGGCTTGTGTACAGCGTTTACAGAGCTGCAGCACTTGAGCAGATTCTAGGCAAATATGAAAATGCTATAGCTACCTATCAAGAAATTTTAAAGAAGACAGAAAACTATGTGCCTGCACTAAAAGGTAGTATATCTGAATTTGAAAGTGTTCACTTTTCCTCCCTTTACACACTATAACGTTTCAGTCTTTTGGAGGAGTTTTTGGTGTGGTTTTTTTGTTGTTTTTTTTTTTTGTGGACCTTCTTAAAACTCTGTGAAGTTCTTTAACTGTCCCAACACTGTTCATTTTCTACGGTTCTGTCCAATTTAAACCGTTTCTGAGTTGAGTTGTTAGAAGTATAGTCTCTAGTAGTTGAGAGAATAACTGTACTGGTGTTTCTTCAGTGCATCTTTTCAATGTGTTTTGATTTTGTGCTACTAAATATTTATTCTTCTTCTGTGTTAGTGTATCTTCTGTGTAATTTTGGGGAATAAATCAATTTTGTTTTTTGATTACAGAGCATCTTGACATCTGATAAGCTCATGATCTTGGGACTTCTGCAGGGGAGCCAAGATAAATACTCTTGCAAAACACTGTTTTGGTATAGGTGCAGGATTATAATAGCATGAGGAGAGTAGCTTCAGAACTGTCAAAATAATACTGAGAATGAATGGTACTCATATCCAGTGACTTACTGCCCGGCAGAACCACTGCTGGTGCCAGCAAATGCATAAACCAGCAGTTACTGTTTCCAAAATGTTGGAAATTGTGACATATGATGCAGTTCCTTTTTAGTAGTTGGAATTATTCCAAATTGTGGTGGGTTGACCTTGTCTGGACATCAGCTACCCACCAAGCTGCTCTGTCACTTCCCTTCTCAGCAGGGTGTGAACAAAAGACAAAATAAGATTGAAGAAGCTCATGGGTCAAGATAAATGAAGTTTAATAAATCAAATGCGATGGCCACATGCAGAAGCAAAGGAAAACAAAATTTATTCTCTACTTTCTATCAGCAGATGATGTCCAGCCCTTCTTGTGAAGTAGGACTTCACTCTGCCTAGTCATTGCTCCAGAAAACAAATGTGATGATAAATGCACTGCCCCCCCCACCTCTTCCACATTTCTCTCAGCTTTTGTGGCTGAGCAGATGTGATGTGGTATGGAGCATCCCTCCTGTCAGTTTAGGTCAGCTGTTCTGGCTGTGTCTCTTCTCAGGATTTTGACCACCCCCCGACTACTGCTGAAGCAGGGAATTTTGGGAAGACTGCCTTGGTGCTGTTCCAAGCACTGTTCATCAGCAACCAAAACACTGGTGTCTTATCAGCACCTTTCCAGCTACCAGTGCATATCACAGTACTAGGAAGGTTGCTGTGGGGCAAGTTAACTCAATCTCAGCCAGCCCCAATACACCATATGAAGTGAATTCTTATATAAATAGGATTAAATAATGCTGGCTTCAGGTTTTCTTCATTGAAGACTTCCCCTTCTCCCTACCCTGACATACTTTATTCTTTTTGTTTCTCAGGATTGATTTTTGATGCATGTAAACTGAAAGTTGGTGTATTTGTCAAAGCTCTAACAAAGCAGATTTCTCAGGAGGGGTTTACTTAATATTTGAAGACAATAAAGCTTAAATGCTTAAATGCTTAATGCTATTTTTTATCATTAATTAGTTTTATTTTAATAGCCAAATGATTCTACAGTTCACACTTCACAAGATAGATTAAAAGGAAAGTCTCTGTTGTGAGCATCGTGGGTCTTTTGACTTTGTTACAATGTAGGCAGAGTATAAACTTCTGCATAAGGCAGAATGCTGACCAGGCTTCCAGGCTCCTTCCCCACTGTGCTTTTAAGCATATCGTAAAAGCATTTCTCTTCACAGAGGATATTTTCTCTTACTTTCAGGACTTGGCGAGTGTTATCTCATGCTAGCAAGATCTGCCCTTGATAACTATTTTGATAGGAAGGCTGTGGGTTACATAGAGCAGGCCCTTGCATATTTTACAAGGTTGGTACTAAATATTCCCTTATTTAATTTCTTTTGGGATTGTGGGTTGACAGGCAGAAGAATAGGAGTTAAATGTTTGAAAATTTTCAGTTAAACTGAATCAAATGGACTAGGGCCTCTAATCCAGAAGTAAAAATGTGTTTATTAAGAGTGGTTTGAATAACAGATTCTAAACATAGGCTGCTTAAATGAATGGCAATTACAGAGTTTTGTTTTTTTTCTTTTCAAAGATACAGAGTCATTTGATTCTAAAAAAGGTGTGAAATGACACAGACTTCTCTTGTGTAGTCCTCCTGATACATGGATCAGGGAGGAGTGTACGCCTACCAAAAATAATGGATAAGAAGAAAATAATTCTTTCCTTCTCTCAGTCTTTTTGTTTTGCATTTCATGCAAGATGTCCTAAATTAAACCTTAGAATAACTGCTTTTAGGTGAGAAAGTCCATCCAGTTTCTGCAGACGAGTAATGTCTTGTAATATGACAATGCAAGAGTGCATGTAGTCAGCTGACATGTTGGGGTGGTTTTGTTTAGTTGGCTTTTATTGTTCTTTTCTTTTTAATTTTGATCTTTTATATCTATAGCTTGAATAGGAAGAAACTGGATTAAATCAAACACCTCATTGATTAATTGCATTTGAGGTTGTACCACTCTTTGAAGTGGCACTTTCTTTCAGAAAAGGGTGTTGAAGTGTCTGAGTGGGTTTTGTTTGTGTTTTCTTTATAATTGTAGGGCAGTAAAGCACCGTCCTGATGTATCTTGCCTCTGGAAATTGTTAGGAGATATCTGTACTAGTGTACATGTTATTTCACCAGCCAAAGTGAATGTCCAAGTACCAGGATCCCTTCTGAATAAAAATGCAACCAAACAGATGCTGAAGAAAAATGAACTTCTCAAACTGGGAGGAAGGTAATATTCTTTTATTGTCAAGAGCTTCTCTGTTGTTTAAGACTCCATCGAGTCTCAAGTATTCTAATATTTAATTTGCAGAAAATGAAAGACTTGCTGATCTGTTGATATCTGCATATTGGGTAAATAGATTCTCATGCTTCTTCCAGGTTACACTGCTCATTTCAGGGTGTGTTTCCTGTATTGCCACAGTGCTGTCAGCACCTGCTGTTCTCCTTTCTGTCTCCAGGCGCATGACTAAATTCTCCCTGCCATTCCACATATTACACCTGTTTAAATGCAATGGTTACAGTGTTTGCTAACTAATTCTACCAGGACAACTGAAGTTCAAAATAATACTTTCAGCTTTCTGTCTGTGCCTCTTTCTTGTAAAAAATGTCATAAATTCGCTGTTCTGTGACTCCCTCTGAGCTTTTTTCATCTGGATCTGTAAGGCAAGAAATGTAGCTTGGTGAATCTCAACCATGATCTGTAAAGTCAAATACTTCCTGGGGGAAGCCTGATGAACTGTTAAATGACTGATGTTTGTTTTAAGTAAAAACATGCATTTCATTTGATTTTGATTTAATACATACCTACATAACCACACCTGTGGTTTCATAAGTGGTGTGCACTACAGATTGCCTTTAGACCAGGATGATTCCGATTCAGATACAATAAATGTCTGAATGAAAATGTATTCATTGGGTTTTTTCCTTTCAGTTCTTGTCTGGTGTTGTTTGTATTTATGCATGTTTACTTGGTTTAGGTTTTTAAGCACTCTTTTGAATGCTTTTTCAGCTTTCTGCTCTTCATGTAGAGACTTGGAATAATGATTCTGTGATTCATATTTCTGTAGGTGTTATGGCAGAGCTTTAAAACTGATGTCTTTGCCTAGCATATGGTGTGATCTTGGAATAAGTTATTACCGACAAGCAGAGCACCTCACAGCAGTGGGGGCTGACATGAATGAGATCAGTGAACTGCTAGAGAAGTCTTTGCAGGTATTGCCTGTATTTCCTGGTACATTCTTTAAATTGATGTTCATGCTTCTCTGCATCCTCTCTGTACACAATAAAACCTGCATCTCTGAATAAGTCAGTGCATAAAGTCTTAACTTTTGCTCTCCTAATCATTACAATCCACATTTCACTTTCTTCCAGTGTCTCAAAAAAGCTGTGAGACTTGACAGCAAAAATCATCTTTATTGGAATGCACTTGGTGTAGTTGCTTCTTGTAGTGGTAAGTCTTCAGTGACAGCCCTAGATCTCTAACATCATAAATTAGAAGGCAGCTTGACTAATGGTGTTTTGAAATTCAATTACATCTAGGTCTCCTTTTTTCTTTCTCCCCACAGCTATTGGGAATTATGCTCTTGCTCAACATTCGTTCATCAAATCTGTTCAAGCTGAGCGAATTGTAAGTGCTGTAGACAGCTGCCATCTGTTTCAAGTGGGCTTTTAAGACATTTCCCCTGATGCACTGCTGTTTCTGAGGAGTGTAATAATATATTGGTTTTAACTTTATTCTGTTTAGAATGTTGTTGCCTGGACCAACTTGGGGGTTTTGTATCTGGTGACTGGAAACATTGAGGTAATCTGTTTTCCATCCTCAAGTATAATTTTCCTTTCTGTTTTTTTTTGAGGGTGTATATGGGGATGGGAGTGTCCCTTTCAAATTCAAAAAATATATGTCCTTCAAAAAAAATTTGATTGGCACTTGAGAAATGCAGATAAATTAAAATTTTGTTCTGGCGGGGCTAAGGTTAAATGAATTGTAAACTTCTGCTGAATTGGCAAAGTTGCTTTCCAACAGCTGGAATGAAAACTTAGTGGAAGGACAGAGAAGCGGTTAGTCAAACTGAAGCATGCCAGATTTGGACAAGAACTGTTAGTTGTAGATCATGTACTGAACTCCCAGTGTTCGAGTTCCCAAAGATACCTACTTTCCGCTCATCAGAAGATACATGATTTACTCTCACACTCTAATCTTCAGAATTTGTCTGGAGAAAAATTAGAGAACATTTTAAGCGAAGCATGAAGCTGTCATGCAGTTAAAGTACATCATGTCCTGTTTGCTGGTTAGAATTAGAGATTTTGTTTGATTGGAAGTGTGATGGTCAGAATTACTTTTAAGAAAAATAACTTGATAGTACAGACTGCTTACTGCTAAGTCTGCTAATTCTAAGACTTGGTTCACCTTGTGCTAAATTGAGGGAGGCACTCTTAAACATGTGTAGGCCATAAGAAGATGACTTGTGGGTGATAATCAGTTTTATCCTTTTGAAAATAGGTTTTTATTATAAAAAAGTGAATTTTCAAAACTGGATCCTCCAAGAGTCAGATTTTTCCAAGGGTTGATTTATTTTCTGAATTCCCTGTCTGGGAAGGAAGCATATTTAGAAGAGAGGGAAACTTTGATATTGTGAAGTTTTTGTTCTGTTTTTTTTTTCATTTTCTTTAAAACTAAACTGGTTTATTTGTCTGGGCAATGCATTGTTCTGTGTGGTACAGAAGATGTTTTTCGTAGTGACCTGCTTCTGTCCATTAAATCTCTTCTAACTCTACTGCATGATAATACCTGTGTGTACTCAGAAATGCTCTGTTACCATGCCAGGCAGTTCAACAGCAGTGTTATCTTTGGTTCTACAGCAAGCTCATGAAGCCTTCAAGGTAGCCCAGTCTCTGGAACCTACTTACCTGTTGTGTTGGATTGGACAGGTATGATGAAAAGCCATAAAACTACACACAAAAACCAGTTGTCAAAGAACTTGAAATTCAGCCTAATAACTGGCACTTATTCATGCTCCTAAAAATTATGTTTAAAGTTGAGGGAGCTTCTCCTTCCTTTGTTTCCATAGTGGTAATACAATGGAAGCTACTGTGTTCATTAGACACACTCATATGTTTTTCTGCCTGATATTGTGAGTTCTCTAGCAGACTGTTAACAAAACAATCACTTGCTCTGAGGCTTTTTATAGACAACTGTCCACAAAGCACTGTCTTTATAAGGTGATAGTTACTTCAGCTTCAGCTGTACCACTAGTTCATTATATGGCACCACCCAACTCATCTCGGTCTCCCTTTCTAATGCCTCTATCAGAATAAGTAAGCTTCTAATGTACCTGGGACAAAAACTTCTCATTTTCTGGGAAATTCCTTCCTCCCTGCCACTGAGAACTGATGTGCTCCTTCTGATACCTAGGCTGTCTGTGAATAGTTGAGATACTTGTGACTTCTATAATCATTATAGGTGAATTTCGTAATCCCATGCTGCTCACCTGCTAATGATATCTAATTGAAAATTGGATTCTAGAAAAGACCTAGCACCATCACATGTTGAAATTCAGCTCCTGTCAGATGTTGTTATAAACTTGTCTAATACATGCAAGTCTCTGTCCTGAAGAATGTAGAGTAGCAGCCCAAGAGTTTAAATTACTGATACAGTGGAGACTGCTGGTGTTCCTCTTGTGTTCATTTTGTTTTTTTCTTCTCTTGCTTGGAGACAATGAGAAGAAAGTGTCTTCACGTTGAATGCTTAAGATATGCCTGACATAATATGTGCTAAGATTTTTTCAATGTCATAATTTTTGAAGTACGTGACCACAGCAACTCTTGCTTCTCCCTAGGCTCTTATTGCAGAGACCATAGGCAGCTATGATACCATGGATCTCTTCAGGCACACGACTGAACTCAGTATGCATGTAAGTGTTGTATTGTTCTGAAGTTTTTGTATATCCAATCTCTCTACTTAGCAGATAATTTTTTTTAATAGGCATGTCTTGAATAGTGAAATAGGTGCAGTCATGTTTCAGATGAGATTGTCTGGTTTCCGTGTTGTTGTTTCTGACTTATGCAGGTATTGTATAGCAGGTTTTATAAAGTCCTTTAGTCCCAAGGGTTCAAGAAATCAATCATAAAGAATCATTCTCCATGTTCCACAGAATTGGACACAGGTCAAAGGTATAAAATATTTCTGGAAAGAGCAAGGATATTGCCAGGACCCTGAGTTCTAAAAAAAGTAGAGGACTTACTCTTTCATAGCCTTTTTTTGCCTGTTGTCCCTACAGTGATGCAGCACATTATATGAAAATCTAAGAATTTTCTTTTCTCAAAGGGCAAGTTAAAAGTGTGTGTGGAGTAATTCAATTTGGTATATTCTCCTGCTTAACACTGATGCAGATTTTTAGCCAAAACTGTGTCTTAAAGCATAGAATTATTATTATAATCTGTAATTATTTTACTGTATCTTGAGCAGATACAATGATTCCTAATTTGGGGGTGTTTGTTTGTTTCTTCAGACTGAGGGAGCAAAAGGCTATGCCCACTGGGTATGTTCAACGCTGCAGGATAAAACCAACAGAAACACTGAACTGTATCTGTACAACATTGTTCAAATGAATGCTATACCAGCAGCCCAAGTGGTCTTGAGCAAATACACAGGTAGGTGATTTAAATACCTCTCTAACCTGTCAGGCCTAACAGAATGAACATACAGAACACTTGTACTAGTTCTGGACAAGAAAGGTCTGGCTGAGGTGGCGAGAGGCTTTTTAGCTGTAAAGTAACTGAAACAGGGTAAGCAGACCACTGACAAATTTTTGCTATCACACAACAATGAAATGGATATGGGTTCTGTCTGCCTACTCCTTCCAGCTGTTTCAAAGACCAGTGAAAATAGGGACCAGAGCCTTGTCATGCTTCTTCATAGGGTGTTTGCTCTCAGACTCCCTTTGCGTGTGTCTGTATGCACAAGTGAAGACAAATGCAAGATCCTCTGCTTCTGTGGTGTGATGCTTGGGAAAATGTTCCTGTGTGCTGTGTAGCTCTATATTCTCAAGCATATGATTTTATTAACCTTCAGCAGGTGATGGACTCTGGTTTTGTGCATGGAGCTTCCCCATTGGGTATGTCTAGCCTGGAAAGCAGATAGAGGGAATGCAGATTTTCATTAGTCTGCACGTATTCCTGTAAATAAATCACTTGAGTAATCTGTTGCTGACTTTTGAGAGCTGGAAAATTCATCTCACTGTAAATAAGATGAATGCCAGACTGTATTTCTTTGTGCCTTGTTCTTAAGGGGACTCTAGAGAGCCTTCCTTCCTAGTCTGGGAAGAAAAGTTAGTAGTCTGACATGAGTTGACAGCTCACAAATTTGTGCCTTAGTAATTAATTAAAAATGACAAAATGCTTGGAAGGGACCATAATGGGTCATCTGGTCTTACCTCCTTGCTCAAGTGGAGCTATGCTACAGCACATTGTACAGAATTGTTTCAGAGTATATTAAAAATGAAATGTGAGATTCTACTAGTATTTTACTGGAGTTAATGCAAGATGTGTACTTTCCCATTTCATTACAAAAAAAAATCTGCCTACTGAAAAGCATAAAATATATTGAGTGCATTATGCATTAATGTTACATCATAATATTTTAAACATTTTTTGAGCCAACCTGATGTCATGTTTTGGGTCATCTATGTCTTCTGTATTTGCCTGTAAGCCTGTCAAAATTATTCTAGTGAGCAACTGACAGAAGCATTTGGCAAAGTGTTCAGTGCATGTACTGTAGTTTCAATGTAGCAATGTTTCTGTAATGCTTTTTCACAGCTTACTGATCTTGTTTTCCTACGTTGTCAATTCTGATTTTCTAGAAAGAAATCCAGATGATGCTTCTGCTTTCGCAATGTTTGGGTTTTTGAATGAGTGTCTGCATTTAAAACAGCAGGCAGCCTATGCCTATGAGAGGTAAACTGCACACCCTTGGACAGCTTAGAAAAGCTCCTTGACCTCTTTTCCATGCACCAGCTGAAAAACTTAAGGGTTTTTCTTTTCCTTAGATAAACTTTATTTTCTCAGTTCAACACTACATTTCATTTAAGTGTATTGTAGGGGTGGGTGTGCAGATGTTCCTATACCAAATTTGGAAAGGCAGAACACAGAATTGGAAAAGTAATGTCCTAAGACTTGTATGTCTTACCAGGACATTAACTAATTCACTATGTGGGATTTAAATGAAATTGAAGGGGAAGGCAAGCTTGGTTTTAACTTTATTCTTTATCCCACTATAATTAATGGAGGTGGTTGGCCTTTGGGTTTGTATTGGGTTTTTTTTTTTCTTCTCTCTTCTTTTCAAAGAGGGGAAGGTGGCAAATGAAACAGTATTTGGTGAACATGTTTGTTGATGCATTAAAACAGTAAATTAAACTCTGTTTATGTTTAATTAGCATAGAAAAGCTTTTGGAGGAAACAGTTGTTCATTTTGCTCTGAGAAATGTTCTCAAAATATGCATCTTGTAGTCAGATGATAAGTAATATTCATTGTGGTTAATTTTAGGGCAGCTTCACTGCTGAAAAACTCAGAGGATACTGAGAAATACAATACAGCAATGCAAAACTACGGCAGGGCACTGTGGTAAGTGTCTGTTGACTTTCTGAGCCCCTAATCTCAGCTTTGGAGGTAGTGAATGCATTGGTACAAAATATGGTGAGGGTTAAGGTGGAAGATGGTTACTAAAAATAATCTATTAAACATTATTCCTAGCTGTAGACAGGTTTGACTGAACTTTGTATTTGCTCCAGAAATAGGTAGAGTAATAAAAAAAATCATATTGCAAGGAATTGCTGTATGTCTTTACAGACTGTAACATACCAGTGATTCCCTTACCCTTTGCTAGGTACTAATGTGCCCTAATGTAGTCTATATAATATATTATCTCCACAAATAAATTGTGGGGATTTTTTTGTTCTTTTTTCTTTTGCAATCTTGACCCTTGAGCAATGTAATAGGCTTAGACTGAATAAAATTGCTGCTTCAAGGTTTATTCAAAATCTCTTGTACCTACCCTTTGAATCTGTAATAACTCTCACAGCCTGAAGCATGTGATGTTGGGGTGTTGTGTGCATTTGTGTGGTCTTTCTGCTGATCAACCCTTCTGCTGTAATCCTACTCACAATTCTAAGTTCCCTTCATTATGCCTTTCTGGTTCTGAGGGTATGCAGGACAAGTATGTACACCTTCAAATTTCTCTTTGATATGAGATAGCTCAAGGTCTGCTAATTAAATATTTGTTAGCTCTCTAAGGAAACCTTGTATATTCTTAAGTTTCTGTACATGACACTGAAACTTCTAAATTGTGACAAAGTGATAATTCATTAACTTGAGGGAAGATGTTAGGAGCAGCTCTGTAGACTCCTGAAGTCTCACATCCAAGCTGTATGTATGTTATTTCATGTGTGCAACTTACACAAGATCAAATCTCTAGTAACTGATAAGTAATTCTAATAAAACCAATCCTGTATTATTCTTTCAGTAGTGGTCTTAGAACAAGAATTCTGTAATCGCTCTGTGTGTGCATTTTCCTGTCTGTGTGCAAAATCTGCTGTATTTTGCAAAAAAAAAAGTTTGATTTGCTTTTTTCATGTTTCTCCTTTACTATTTTCTCCCCCTTCACTGTGATGACCATTAAACCTTATATACAGCTGTCGTTCAGATGTGGAGGATTTTTTTCCTATCAATTGTTTTTCAATTTTCAATTGATTGTTGGAGAGAGTAACTGCTGTAATAGGGAAAGCATGGGGAATACTGCACATTCTTGTCCTCATATTCTTCTTTTCTGGGTGTCTGCTTAAAACTACTATGGAATAGAGGACAGTGGTTCTCAAGGACAGTCTGTCTGAATCATAAGCAGCTGTTTCTGCATCCTTCATACCAGTGACTGTTTCTGTTTTTTTCGCAGTGCTCTTGGGTGGTGTGATGAGGCCATTGAAGTTTACACATCAATCCCCATAACTGACTTTGATGGCACTGTGGGGCTAGCGTTAGCTTACTTCAAGAAAGGACTCTTAGATGAAAGTATCAAAGGTAAAATTCAGAGCATTATGGAACACTTTTCTTGAGGTTAATCTTCACAATATTTGTTTGTCTAAGCAACCTAGCTGACATTCAGTATTTTGCTCTTTCAGTCTTAATGAGTAAGTATAAATGCCACAACCATGTTAATACCTTGTATTAAGTACCACATGCGGTTTTGAGCACCACAATAAAAATAAGACATTAAGCTGTTAGAGAACATCCAGAAGAGGGCTATGAAGATGATGAAGAGTCTGGAGGGGAAGCCTTAGGAGGAGCAGCCGAGGTCACTTGGTTTGTTTGGCCTAGAGAAGAGGAGACTTAGAGGAGACCTCACTGTGGTCTTCATCCTCATGAGAAAGTGAAGGGGCAAGTACTGATCTCTTTACTCTCACGACCATTGACAGGACTCTAGAAAATGGCCTGAGGCTGAGTCAGGGAAGGTCTAGGTTGAATATCAGGAAACATTTTTCGCCCAGAGGGTGGTTGAGTACTGGCTCTTCAGGGAAGTCATCACATCACCAGTGTTATCTTCAGTTCAAAAAGCTTTTGGACAAAGGTCTGAGGCACATGGTGTGATTCTTTGAGTGTCCTGCACAGTTGTACTTCATGATGCTGGTGGGTTCCTTCCAACTCAGCCTATTCTATAATTCCGTGAAAATCATTAGGCTCTTAGTAAGGTGCTAGTATTGTTCAAATGTAGTAAGGAAAAATAAATTTCTTCAAGTGTTTGATTCTTGTCCATTAAGCTGTTTTTCTCTGAGCCTCCCGTGTTCTCAAATAAAATTATTCTTCTGGAAGAATCAGTTGCAGTCTTGAGAAGACAAGACTGAGATGTGATGTCATCAGTATAAATGTCTAAAAAGCAGATGGTGCTAGCTGCTTTGCAGTGGTGCCCATCAACAGGGCAAGGCATAATGGACATCATCTAAAACACAGGAAGTTCCACCTCAACATGAGCAAGAACTTTAGATTGAGGATGGCTCTGGAGTGGGCTACACAGTGAGGTTGTGGAGTTTCTCCCCTCTGGAGATATTCAAAACCCACCTGCAAAGGTCCTGTGTCACCTTCTGTAGGTAGCCCTGCCATGGCAGAGGGATTGATCTCCAGAGGTCCTTTCCAATCCTAATTATTCTATGATTCTCTCATAGGAGATTAATGTGTTGTTCAAAGCACTTTTGCTTTAGTGGTAAATATAGTTGTACTGTCATGTTCTGTAATTGAGATGTGCAACTTCATGAAAAGGTATATTCAATGTTCAGTGTAGAAGTGTAAGTGCTCACAAAGGAACAGTCAGCTCAGTGTTTTAAATGATTTTATGTTTTATTTGGAATGGGTGTGCCCATCTGAACTACTGTTTCATAAATAAACTATCACAGGGAAGTATTTATACCATGTTCTTGCAGATTTTTTCTGAATATCCCAGTGCTGCTTTTCATTTCTGTTTCTACCAGCTATGTGTTGAGCAACTCCCAGGCTCTAAACAGTAAATCTGGTGTTTCCAAGATAGTTACTTCCAAAATCATTGTCAACTTTTTTTTGTCTTCTGTTTATGATTTGAGATGGGAAAATACAGTGAACCTGAACCTAAAGTGTCTCTCTGTTCTAATATTGTGCTATCCTAAAGGCTTTACAAAGGTTGTATTTTTTCTTCTACCTCAATTTTGAGTTTTGAATTTTCACCAGCCTATGAAAAAGCCTTGTCTGTTGCTAAGTCTGAAGAAGATAAAGCACATATCCTGACTGCCATGGCAATAATAGAATATAAACTGAACAAAGTGGATGCTGCGAAGACACTGCTGTTTAAATGGTGAGTTGAGGAAATAATCAGAATGTGATATTTTATTGTACTGTTGAATCCTCAAATTTCCTTTTTTGTGGGAACTCAGGTGGATGTTTTCTTTATGTATTGCACCATAAAGGTAGAAATGGATGCAGTGTACTTATTAATGTAATATAATATGTCTTTGTTTTATGATCTGTCTCTTTCACATTCTTAAAGCAGTATTGAGTGGAAGAGCTGAGCAGTTTGGATGTCCAACATCCTTGAATGGTAGTTTTGAAAACTTCATCCTTTAAGATAATATTACTTTGTAGTTGTCCTAAGCACCAGGTGGTATTTTTGCTCTTTAGCTGTAAGAACTCTGAATGAGCAATAAAAATAATTTCAGTTTAAATAGTGAGAAGTCTCCAAAATAATTGTATTCCCAGCAACGTAGACCAGGACAGTCCTGTAACTTTCCCATGAAAAGAAACAAATCTGTATTAGTTGTGCAATTAAGTCACGAATGCCTAATCTGTGGGGGCCTGTGCATCATTGTTAACCTCCTAGTAGCTACAGATTAAGAGTTACCATCTCACCTCTCAGGAGCAGCCCTCTGTAAGTAGAGAACTCTGGTAGTGGCAGTGGCAGTGCAATGCCAGTCTTACCAGGAGACTCCTGAAGTTACTAAAATAGTGGAGGTCCATTACCTGACAGAGTCTAAATCTCAAGTGATTGATGATTAGTTGGCTGGGAAACTGATGCTTCCTACATCTTATAGATCACTGCAGACTTCTATTTTTGTCATAAATGTGAACAATAAGAGTTTCTAATGGTGTTATTTGTTTGTGTTTTTAAAAACACACACAAAAAAGAAAAGTAGTGAAAGGCTTAGGAAAGAAACATCACAGTGAATATGTCTAGATCTGAATGGGAAACAGTGCTGCAAATATACATGATGGATTTTTCTAATGGGAACAAAAATTATGCATTCTGGTCCAATAGACAGATGTCTCTCTTGATTGGAATTTGTGCTAGATGACTTAAAGTGCTCGAGTAGGACCTTGAACATGAGACCACCTTTTTCATTTCACATAACCAGCTTAGCACAGAGATTTTTAACAGTGAGTATGTCTGGATAACTAGTATGATAAAACACCATTTCCTACTAGTTAAAGGGTCCTTTTCATGGCTGTTCAAGTTTGATTAACAGCTTTATTTTTTTTTTCTTGCTAGGGACTAGCAAGAAAACAAAACATAGAATCTGAAAACAAAACATAGATTCAGAAGCTTACATTCTTGTCTTTTTTTGAAGGCAAAAGTAATCATTAAGAGCTTGATTAGGTGTCTGTAGTCACCTGGTCTTCAAGGATGTAGATCTAGCCTGATCCAGGATCCCACAGTGAGAGTGTTCATTCTGTATAACTTTCATGATGCATAGGAGCAAGAGGAATTAGAAGTAACAAGAATTCTTATGTTAACACCAAGTTTAGTTTGTGCTCCAAAACAGTTGTCTCTTTCCCTCTTTCTGATTCAACAGCTCATTAAAGGAACCTAGTACGGAAAGCCTGAAGGCTTTGTGCACACTGGGATTGGTAAAGCAGGATGCAACACTTGCAACAGCAGCCCTAAAAGAATTACTGAAGCATGAAAAAGGGGATGATGGGATTTATGAGAGATGTCTTATTGCATCTGCTGTTTATGCATTACAAGGTAGAAATGTGGCAATCCAGAGGGAAGTCTCCAAAGCAATACACAGGTATATAGTTCATCTTGCTTTAAATTGCCTTGTAAATGTACTGCTTTGGCTACATTGCAGAGTAAGCAAACCTGTTTATTTGAATCATTATTCTAAAATATTTTTTTGAAAATAATTTTCAGAGGTGAAGTCCTAAGGTTGTACCTTAAGCTGACAAGTTTGCTATCTTATTTCTGGAATCAAATAGCAGAAGTTTCATAGCTTGTTCAGTGTTTTCTGATTTTGTTTGGGTGGCTTTTTGGATAGGTAGGTTAGTTTACTCTTCTGTGAAAGCATTTTTCATCCTGTGTAGCATAACCTTCAGCCTAGAAAAGTCCCTTGGGTTTTTATTTAATATTTAACAGCCTTTGAAGCTGTTTGTTCCATTAGCTACATGTCTGTTTAGATTTGATTTGATTAGCCTTAGCATTCTGAGCCTTTCAAAGGGGAAGGCACACATCATTGTCTCTCAAAGTGTTTTTGGAAACTATTTGCATGCAATTTTTTTTTTCCAACTACAATTAAAATTCCTTGTTCTTCATACTATGAAGACAAGACTTGTAGCCCTAAAGCTTGGGTTTTTTTCCCATGAATATACATCCTGTGTATTTTATTTCTTTAGCTAGCAGTATAATTTCAACAGTGTTGTTGTTTCTTTTTACCCATGTCTATCTTTTACTACATTGGCATTGTTTTCTTAATTGAAAAAGTCTAGTTGGTATTTATAGTAAGTGCCTACTAAGTTCTGTAAGACCAGAAAGTGTAATACCCTTTTCTCTCCCTAGTTACCCTGATAATCCTGCCCTTTGGTCTCTTCTGTCTCAACTAGTTCCACTATATGCATTAAAAAAGCCAAAAGTAAGTGTATTGCTAAAAGTAAGTATAATACATGTGTGCTGTTTACATTCCAAGTAGTCTGGGTTGTTTCTTAACTGGAAAAAGCCCCACCCTTTAGTGTGTGGATTTTCCCCAGTTAATATGAAAACTTAAGGCTTACATACAGAGCAGTGCACAGCCACATACTGAATTTGTGTACCATTATTTGCATCTTCCATGAGGTAACGGTTCTGTAAATAAACTTAGAGGAAGGATCTGGTGAAATTATGCCAATAGTAAAAGACTATACTATGTATAATTTCTTTTGTTTAGTTTTATAGAGATGTGTTTATGTAAATAAATATATATTAAGATTTACCTGTGTTTAATTTGGTTAATGTAGTCATCTTCAGTTTTCACATTATTCAGTGTTTCCTTGGCACTTTTCTGCTTATTATTAGCTTTCCTCCAAATCAATACTCCTTGTCTTAATTTATGTCAGTTATATAAACAGAAATATCACCTGAAAGCAAACCCTTTTCAATATGGGGCTAAAACTGGAAAACATAAATATGAATAAACTCTAATCTGGAATATCTCTTGCTAATTTTTTATGAGATCGTGCTGTAGGCAAGGACATTGCCTCAACATACAAATTTTGTACTTGCGAATAATAAAGATAAAAAGACTTTGGCATTATATTTTGCATTAAATTAATTAGCCATGTAAAGAAATCAATTGTTTGGGTTTTTTTAATCTTGCAGGGAGGAGCTGTGGCAGGAAGTGTGGCACATACGTTTGATGTAAACCATGGAAAGGTTTGTCTTTGTTAAAATGCAGATTTTGTTATTCCATAAACAGTCCTAAAATTAATTCTGTCTGATCACTTACAGTGTTAGGTAACTCTTACGTTCTGTTTTATAGGAAGTCCTGCTGAATATTGCTGTTAATCAGTTGGTGGCAGGATGTCACATGTTAGAAGATAAGAAAAACAATCCTCTCAAAAATATTCAGAAGGCCATCCATGTCTGTCCAGGTTACTCGTGTTCTCAAACATAGTAGTGATTGTTCATCTTTTTATCCATCAGAAGCAAAAATTACTGGATTAAAGTAAAATCTACTTTTGTTGGGTTGATTTGTTATTTATGGCTATCCATGTATCTTTTGGGGAAAATGCTTAGAGTGGAAATTGTCACTGTTGTTCCAAATTTATTGGAATGGGAATTAAGCGAGACAATAAGAAAAATATCACTGGATTTTAAAGCTTGTTCTAAACTATGAGTAATTTTTTAATCTCTCAACAGGAAAAGACATAAGTATTATTTAGTATACTAGACAAAATTGAAAAACATATGTTCCCTCAGTATGCAACACCAGACAGAAGAGAATTATTTATCTGCCTTGAGATTTGGATTAGAAAGGTTCTGTTAAAATGTGTGGATTATGAAGAGATAAAGAGATAGAGAACTATATGGTTGTGTTACTAAATGGTCTTCTTCCTTTAGCATACGAAGTGCAAGCCTGGTGCGGTTTTCAATTGCTGATTTGTACATGATAGTGAAATACTAAAACATTGCTGCTATTTTGCTCTCACACATAAGGCTGGCATGCCAGTTAAAAATTTCAATTACTTTCATACACAAAATATGAGTGTATGAGCTATTTAAAAACAGTATACTTTACATTTTACTTTGTTAGATCTTCAAGCTTTATTTCATTTTGCCAGCAAAACGGTGGGGATGAAAATTTGAATAAGTAAAATCTTTAACTGAGCTCTGTCCGGTTCAGGACAGAGGTTGTTCTTAGGGCAGTAGGTGTTCTTCACAGGGCTATTTAAAGGTGAAGTTGACAGAGGAACTAGCTGGCAGTGGAAGTATGCACCTATTGCTGTAACTTTCATTCTGATGGGTAGAACAGACTGAGTATGTGTGACTGAAAGCTTTTGTAACAAAACTTTGGGTTTTGTTACAACTCTTCAGTGATAGCCAAGATTAATCTGTGTAGTCAAAAATAAATTGGCAGTTTCAGGTTAGCAGACTGAAGCTATCTGTGAAAAATACATTAGTTGGTTTTAGGAACAGCATCTTCATTTTATAATCTGATAAATCTTACTAGTTAGAAGTAAGTAGTTATCACCTTCCTTGGGTTTGAGCTCAATTACATCTCTTACTGTTAGTATTTTGTTTACAGTGTATGTTTCCATTGATAGATATGCTTTTATGCTTTATCTGGTAAAGACCATTTTAAGTAAACTACCAGCATATTTAGAATGGGCATGAGTTCCCTTTGACCATTATTTTCTAGATAATCCTGCTGCTTGGGCAGTGTTAATGGCAGCCTGTCACGCTGAAAACACTGTTGTCTGTCTGAACAACACGGAACCGAAACGAATGGGTCTAGAGATGACACTTGTGTCTACAGTTTCAGCCAAAAGTAAGCTATACAAATTTCCTATTTTAAAGAAGCAAAATTATCTAAGCTTACAATACTCTTCTGAACTTGCAAATAGGCTGAGGATTACTCAATAGTGGTTTGAGCTGTAGCTGTATTTTACACAAAAAACCCTTTAAATTCAAATATACAGCTAGGTTTAGATACTTTATGGCAGTTTCCTCCAAGGCTTCAGATGGTTTCCTAAAACAGTATTTCTGAACTCTGGTACCTACACCCATGAAAGTTGTGGGTGTATTTCATTGCAGCAGCAGTACTTACATGAAAATGCTGAAGTAAATTTGAGTTCTGTAACTCTTCCAGTAGATGCTAATGTCCATAGTGTTTTGAAAACTGGAATTAAAATTCCATATTTGATTGATCTCAAACAATTAACTCAAATGGTGCATGCTTATTTCCCCTCACATTTTTAATTTTGCCATCTTTCAACGTTCCTACTAATGAAGGAAGCCATGTCACATTAAAACACATAAAAGATCTTCCTTACCAGATCTGGGCCCTGTGACCATGGTATGGTAGTAGAGCATCAACACTAATCTTAGTTTAAGTGTGTTGTCTGTCTTTACAGCTGGAGAGAGTAACCTTCCACATAGTTATGTCCGTACTCTTGAGGACTGGTGTCTGTGTCAAGCTATTACCAGTCTAGAGGAGAGTGGTAAACTGTCCGAAGCCGAAGCTCTTTGCAACAAGGTATGATGGTGTCACACTGGCAGATTGTGGTAGAATTGTATAGAGGCTGTTATTTTTGTGCATTATACAGGAAGGTAATATTTGAATGAGCATCTGTCTGTTACATCGGAGCTACAAAATACAGTAGTTCACAGAATCACAGAATATTCTGAGTTGAAAGGGAGCCACAAAGATTATCAGGTCCAGCTCTTAAGTGAATGGCCTGTACAGGGATCAAACCTTCAACGTTGGCATAGTTAGCACCATGCTCTGACCAACTGAACTGATTGTTGGCATATTCTCTCCACCCCAATATACTGTTTGCAACACCAAAGCTGCATTGTTAGTTGAAACAAGTAGTGTGTGTCATGATAAAGCTGAAGTCTGTTCTTCCTGCCTAGAATTAAGCAAAACATTACCACAATTAAGTCAGGGTAGGAGACCATGCATGGGACTTAGATTTCTTCTGGATTGTGTTGATACCTTGTTTCAGAGCCCCAAGTGGATGCTACAAGATGCAAATTATTTTAAAAAAAGTCTTGCAGCAACATAGGTGAGGAAGGGAGCTGGGCTGTTAGCAACATTCAAGAAGGTGTTCATGAGCAGAAGACTTGGCAAAAGACAAGCAAAAAAGCACACGTCCCTGATTTTCATTAAGAAAAATTACTAATCACATGCAAATGTGATCCTTGGTTTTGGTATATTTCATTAAAGTGAATGGGAGTTAAAAAAAAAAAAAACAAAAAACAGACAAAAAGATTGTGGAATATGCTGGTTTTCAGGAGTAAGTACTTTCTTGCCTCTTTGTTTGGTGAGGTGTTTTTCTTTTCTGGCCAACATGTCTACTGACCTGCTTTATATTAACAATGATCAGAGATTTCAAGACATACAAGATCTGTTCCTCTCCTGGTTTTGGTGGATTTTGCTTGGATTTTGTTGATTTTTGTTTGATGAAATAGCCAGGGGAGAGGACAGTCAGTGTCTGTAAATTAGTGAAGGAAAAAGGATAGCATTCCCTAGTACCACAAACTCTCAGGGGCAGTTTTGGACCCCAGAATTCTCAGAAAGCAGTATAACTGGGAGTGGTGAGTCAGGCACCGCTGTCATTCGGTTGTGAAGGATTCACAGGCAACATACTTTGTTAAAAAATGTGTGAAAAGTACAAGTATTATTTGTTAATACAAATCTGTTTTGAGTTAGAATTCTTGGAAGTATTGTGATTCCAGCATGGAAAATAAGTGAGGTTTGCAGAAGTTTCATTTGCTTCACCTGAGCAGAGTAAAGTGACAGATAGCTAGTTATCTGTCTTTGCGTTTTTGTGTTTGTTCAGAGAAATACTGTCTGGATACCTGCTGTTACTGAAAAGGAAATGTTTTGTAAAGTGCTTCTGTTCCAATGAAATAAAGTGTCTTATCTGAGAAAACTGAAATTGCTTGAAGCATTATCAAGGGTCCTTTTAGCTCCAGGACAGGTTTTTGCCTCTATTAATAGCCCAAAACTTGTAATAATTGTCAAATGAAGTGAGAGCTGTCTTTCAGAAACCTATAAGAGTAGGAAATGTACAAGATTGAGCTTAGACTTCAAATGTATTTTGAGGACAGAAAAAATGTTACCTGTTTTTAATGGTCAGTCCCTGGAATACTCCTTTGTGCAGAGGAGAAAAATGCTGTTTCAAGCTTCCTGAGAATGCTTTCAATGTTGTTTTCTATAAAGAACAGGATGAAAAATCTAAGTATCCATGATATTGGGGAATGATAATTCTGACTTTTGGTTTTAGGGTTTAAAAAGCTGCCCTGAGCACCCTGCTCTGTTTTTGCTTTTGAGACAAGTTCAGTGTAAGCAGCTGTTGCAGTCTCACAAAGAACTTCCAGACAACATCCTGGAGGAACTTCGCAAAACAGTTATGTCCAGTTCATCCTCAGCTGCAGCCTGGCAAGTAAGTGTGAATCTTTTCTTTGATTGGTGTGCCACTCTCACACCTGCTATAAGGGGGTGAATGTTTATTTTACTGCTTGATTTTACTTATCTGTCACTGCTGACAGTCGGTGACAGAAAAAACAGCCTAAATTCTATTTGTTCCAAAGTTGAAACATCATGTTAACTTTCATAAAAGTTGAAATATTAAGGACTGCTAGTAAGAGCTAGCAGACGTGGAGACAGGAGAATTAAAAGCTTGAGATAAATGCGTGGGATCCCTGTCTTTAGGGATCTGTGATTTGACATGTGAACAGAAACCAATGAAATACTTTATAACCCGTAAGAATAAATGCAAGTAAAAGGTCTAACACAATTTCTTATTTTGCGTCTGAAAACCTGAATAAGTCTATTTCTCCATTATATTGTGACTTCAGGTGTTACTGTTCTTTTGAGTAAGTTGATTCTGCAGAGAATCAATCCCAGTAACATTGTTCACTAATTCCTTTCCATGGCATGATGAGTGATTATTTTTAGTTGAGACAAAAGTGCTAGAGCTCACTTCATATGCTGCTTCTATGAGTCAATCTGAGAAGTCTCACACATGCCAAGAGATCCTTTTGGTGATGCAGCACCAAATATGTTTATTTTCTAACAGCTGCTTTTTAGTTTACCAATTACCTGTCTTTAGCAATGTAAGTAGAACATTGTTTAGAAAAATTCTGTGAACTTCTATATGTAGCTGAAGGATTTATGATGCTGCTCTGCACGTTGATAAAATAAAACCCTGTTTCTGGTAAGATTCAGTGAAGTTGATTTCACTCTTGGAAGATCAGTGCAAGGCTGCTGTACAGATCATGATCTCACTTCTTAGAAGGCTGCAGATCCTCCTCTCTTCAGAAACACCAGGAGCATTATTTCTGGGAAAGATGCTTTTTTGATGCGTTTTTCTGTGATTTGTGAGACTTCATCTTTCTGAACAGAGAACTCGCTCAGGCTGAATTTGCAAAATAGGGGGCATGCAAGAAATTATTGTATCCTCCATTTTAATAATATTTTTTAAATTAAACTGGGGGTTGTATACATTCTTTACACATCCCTTGCATAGCCAAGTGATCTTGCTTACCCAGAGAGAATAAGTAAAATGAGTGCATGTGATGTGGGGAGTGGGAGGGGATGATCTGTTACGGTCTTCTTAATCCAGGCCACAGATAAGATACTGTGAGGAAGATCTTTCTAGTCTTCAATTAAAGGAACTATTTCTCAGGGCTTAGCATTCTGAAAACTTGGCTGCTACATATGCTCCTAGTGGATAAATTTGTTTTTATGTTTTCTGTCTCTAGACGTCCTATGAATTTGATTTATCCATTGTGATGCCTTATGATTTCACTACCTTAGAGGGGCTATTAACTTTTCTTTCTGGTTAAGTTCTTGGCTTTTGTCTAAATTCTTATGTAGGATTTAGGAGTGCTGCTGAACTGCTGTTCTGATGGCTCTGTTCTACTTTTTGTGCTATGACATGTCAGGAAAATAGGGAAAAGCAGATCTGTCAAAGCTGCCTTTGTGCCTTTGCATGAGGATTCTCTTCTTCTTAAGTGCTAGACATCTTCAGCTGCAAAGAGCTGAGACTGAGGGAAGCTTTTTTTTCTCCATATGAATTAAAGTTTTACTCTAAAAAGGAGGCCTGCAGCTTGATATCAAGAATGCACAATCTCACTAGTGCTAATTAATACTTTCCAGTGTGTTTCTCTTTGTAATTGGAAGTAACTTCCATGCACCAGAAAGGGTTAATAATTTTTGCACCTTCTAACACTAGGCAGTCTTTAGCTAGGAAAAGTCTAGAGGCCTTTGCTCAAAAGCAAGGGAATTGCTTTGTTTACTTGGTGATCAGGCAAAGGAGGTTTCTAAATATGGCTTGCACATCTTCATGCATATCATGTGCATGTCAAGGATTTGCAAATATGGCTGCATCTGCTTCAAAAAATGTGTGATGACTACAGAATTAAAGATAGAGAAGCTAGAATCCTTTTCCTTCTCTTCGTGAGGAAATCCAGGACATCTTGTGCTGGCAGAGCAGGCAGCAGCTGAGACAATCTATCAAAAAAAAGCCCATGAGTGGGCTAGGGAACTCTCAAAATAAGTTACTGTAGTGAGGTGTACTGCCAGCTCTGCAGCAGACTAATTTTTTTGCAGGGCAATGCACAGTATGTTGTTGGAATAAGGGCTTGGGTGTATGGTTTTTGCTAATAGTATGCTGTGGTACTCTCATAAATTGGACTAAATGATATTACCTGAGTGTATTTTGGTAGCTCCATAACTGATTTTGTTGGATGCTTATTTTCAGTGGCTGGCAAAAATATACCAATCTCAGAGAATGATGACTGGAGCAGAGATGTGTTACAGAAAGAGTCTGCAGTTGGCATCACAGCAGGGCAGCTGGAACGGGAAGTTATCCAGTCTGCTCAAGCTAGCTATGCTTGCACTGGAAATCTGCATGGTAGGATTACCAATGTAACATTACTGCATGATTTTAACAGAAGCTGGTGGGATATAAGTCTTCTGTAGTCATTAAATGAAGCCCCTGTTGAAATGACTTTATGTTTTATGACTCACAGCTAGAGAATAAAATGAGACTTCAAGGAACGTGTCTTTGTAAGAGAGGCTGCAGTAATAATCACATAGAACCACTTTGGGCCTAAGAGGCTCACTTATTCAGTAAGGCTTGTCTATAACAGTTTTAGTTTGATCATCCAAATTGACATACCCTTCAAATGTCTGTCTTCTTGTTCAGACAACTGCCTCAACAGACATTTTATCTTCACTGGTGCCTGGAGAAGTCAGTCAGTCATATTTCAAGCATTTTTATGCTGTGTGGTCATTTCCAAATATTATGCCTTGCACTGAAATTTAAGAATAATCTAAATGAATTGGATCTTGTGGAATAAAGAAAAGTATTCTATTCCATGCACTGGGAGACAAGGTGAACATACCTCAGGGTCTTGGCAAGTGTTTATCCTCTTTAAGCAGTGTCACTCTAGAAACTTGAAGTGTCCTACCAGAATTTAAAGTCTACTGTAAAATGTTGATGCTGCTGTGATCTTGGCTAATGCTTTTTCACATTTTAATGGCTTACCCAGCTGTAATCCAAATTATGCAAAGCAACCCCAATATCCTGAGATCTTGTGTAAGAAAAGACAGTCAGATTAACTGAGGATAAAGCTGCAAAACTGTTCTCCTTTTTGGAGAAGAGAGTTGTCCTCAGTTTTCTTCACAAGTCCATTGCTTCCAGAGACAGAATTTGTCAAGAAGCAGTATTTCTCCTGCTGTTATTCTGTCAGTTTTTAGTGGTCTGCTTTGTTTTTTATTGCTCCTAACTGCTTTCAGGGATCTCAAGATACAATCTAACTTGATTAATGCTATTTCTTCAATGGCTGGCCTGAATTGCCTAAGAAAAAACAAGGTTTTGTTTAAAAATGTGATTTGTATGAATTTGATTATCTCATCTCAACTTTTTAAGTGAGCAGAGAAACTAATAAGTGGATATTTTTTTTTGCATTTCTTCACTGGTTTAATGAAATGTATAAAAGCCTGGTGAAAAACTTGCTCAGATACAAGAAAGCTCTGTATTTGAAAATTGCTTGTCTTCCAGTTATCTTCCAAGTAAAAATTTGGTCACCCTTTGAAGTACAGTAATTTGAATGCTGCCCAGACACAAGGAGGGATAATATGGTTTTTCTAATGCCAGTTTTTCTTTCTTTGCTTTTCTTGTATTCTTAAGATGCATGGCTTTGCTCAATAGTTGCTCTGTTAGATGATTACGGTCTAGGAGTTGGTTTTGACTTCTAGGGATAAATTATACATTCCAGAATCATTTTATATGTGGTATGAAGATTTACAAGGGTTTCTGAAGCACTACTAAAACTTGTATGAAAAAACAAAAAGACTGTTTGCAAAATTAGCAGGAGGAATGCTGGCAAGACTGATCCTAAATAAGTTAACATGACTTTTCTAGGCACTTCTAATCACTGTTAGTCTGGAGGGTTTTTTAAACAACTGTCTTTCTAACCTGCTAAATACTTCCCAGAACAGCTTGAATTAAATCTGCTTTCTAGAGAGGTGCAAATATACTACAGTAAAGTCCTTTTTTCTCCTGTTTTTTCTTCTCTTTTTAAAAAAATATCTTTTATGATTTTCTTTCTTTCTTTTATCTTTAACTTTTATAATAGGCTAATGTCTCAGATGAACACTGGCCTTCCTTGGTTCAGGAGGCAACAACTGAAGCTTTGAAACTTTCTCCTTGCCCCTTGGCAGCTCTCCTTCAAGCCCTGCTACAGTATAATCGCAAAATGGGAGCAAGGTATGCCGTGATCTGTTAAGTTTTCAGTGGAATGCAGTGTCTAAAAATACAAATGGTCATTATCTGCAGGTCTAACTTCAAGAACTTAAAGAAACTTGAAAGCGGAAATTAATTCTTGAGACAGTGTGGGCATTAAAAGGGAAAGGGGAGAAGGGATTAGTAGTGTAGGGAGCAGCCAAATCTTATATTATTTTAAATACAAAAATTAAAAAATAAAACAAAAAACAAAACAAAACAAAACAAAAAAAAAACCAGCTGTAAGACAACTTTTATTTTAAAAGCATGTTATCTAAATAAATTCATAAGGGAGACTACACATTCTGAAAAATCTTCTAAAATAACACAGTGGAAACAGATATCACTGCCCTGACTACTGCTGGGATTAATTTTGATCCTAAATTGGGCTTACAGTGAAAGTTCATGCCCATTCCTGAACAGCCCATTGGACACTGTGGCCTTTTGTGGAAGGGGGGAAGCATTTAGGGAAGGGTTTTTTGGAATCTTCCTGTATCATGTATTTGGTTATGTCCGTTTTGTCTTTTATAGTATTTTTGCTTAAGGTATGGAAAATTGGAGGGTTTTGTATGGTTTTGTTCAGTAATTCACCTGTTTTGTAGATAATTCTAACAAACTGGCTTACTTTTTTGTTTGCTCTTCAGATGACAGGCTAATGTGATTGTGACGGTTTTTGCTTACAATAAAATTAAGATAAAAATTTAATTAAAATCAGTCTTATTACAATTCCAGATACTACCTTACTTGAACAGTGTATCACAAGATCTAACTGATCTGCCTAGGTGTTTCAAAATCCTAAAACAAGAAATTAATATTAAATACAAATAGCAAACAAAACCATGTAACTTCTCAACAGCCTGTTACATCACAGTGTGGTGGAATATCACATTGGCTGTAAAGGACAGAATTCTTAGAACAAGAACCAAAGCTGATGGAGCACCAGTGAGTGAATATGACGTCCCTACATGTAGTTACCAGTTTTTACCAGATTTCTAATGGCACTATGAATTTGAAAATCCCTTTAGGGGATGGTGTATGTTAGATATATGGTGCATTGGTGTTGGAAGGTAGTATCAACCAAACAATTTTAGACTTTGTGTAGTAATCTATTTGAATTACCTTCTCTTCTGCAATTTCACATCTTGTCTCTGTTTCAGGAGCTTCCCATATAATATTTCTGGCCATTGTTGCTTGCTTTGTTATGTTACATGGGGCCTGTTCAGTTGAATTTGGTTTGGATTATGTTTTGATTACGTTTCCAGGGAGACTCGGCGAATGTTGGAGAGAGTCGTTTATCAACCAGCAAATCCAGAAACCATAGTGTCAGTGGCACGCTGGTACCTCCTGCAACACCTGTATGCCAAAGATGATTGTGAATTAATAGATGTAAGACAGTTCACCTTATACAGAACTTTTATCTGCTCATATTTGATATTATACTTGCAACTGGGAAGCAGAGTAGAAGGAGGCTAGGATGGTGTTGGCAGACCTGTTCTTGAGGTGCAAATGTACTTCAGTTTTTGAAATCAACACCAGTTTGTTTGAATGCCTTCCATTCCTCCATGCAGTATTGAAAAATAAACAGTACAGTCTCCAGTCCAAACTTGCAAGAGTTCTTCTGATGACCCTTCAGGAGACATGAGGACCGTTTAATCAAAATTTTAGCACTAAAAGCATTAATTCTCTCTAGTCTGGCTGGAACATATTGTGTCCCTGGCACAAAAGATCTGAGCAGTAGAATGCTGTGTGCTCTGTGTTAAAGACTTATGTCTGTAAACAGTACATTATTTTCAGTACATAGTAGATGCTGCATTAGTTTCTGTTGACAGTACTTCACTATTGTATTTGATCAAGCTCACAAATCCTGCAGCTCTTTCACATAGTGCAAGTGGGGTGTCATTTATTTTGACTTATAATGAGAACTACTTTTCTCCTCAAAACCTGAATACACTCTCCTATCCTCAATGCTGCCACTGGCAATGATGTCTTTTGCCTGGACTATCAGCTGTTCCCTGGTGAAATACTGAATCCAATACAAAGCACATTTGGAGGTACATATGAAAAGGTGTGGACAAAAATCCATACACAGACATGCAGATTGATAAAAAAAGCTAGGTTTAATGAGTTTAGAAGATCCTGGTATGATCTCATTGTGCTTGCTTCTGCAAAGTCATCTATACTCCCTGCTGATGAGTATGATAATAATGGATGGAGATTTGCTTGGTTCTTCTTAATGGTTTTCCTTTTCATTATGTGTAATGTCATTGGGTTACAAGAGATGTGCCAGGAGCTTATGAACATTAGGTTACTGTGGGACCTTTTTTAAGGTTCCTAATAGAAAAGCTCCAAATACAACATGTGGGAAATAAATCAGGGAAGTATGAATTTAACAGGGGGAGGAAAAAGGATGTGGCAGTTTTTTTAAAGCAGCTGCAGAGAACATTCGGTTTGGCAAATGGAGATTTATACAAAGCAGGAGACAAGTGTGTGTCAGCAGGAAAATAGGTCTGCTTGTTTAATTGCCAGCAGGTAGCTACTTACCAAAGTAACCAGTAATGCTTTTACAGAGCAGTGGAAGCGATTACAGTCACTATAGTGCAGAGTTTGGATCTTTTAAGCAAGTTGATGTGTAATATTGAATATTTCCTATCTGGGCATTATGGGTTAGATGATCTTTTAGTGACACTGTCTAGCAGGAATTAAAGTACATTTCAGGTTGCCATTAAAACACTAAGTAACCTTAAATTCTCAGGTAATTCTTTATTTTTTTCTGCAGGTGCTTATAGAAAATGCCAAAGCTAATGGAGATGTTAGAGTTCTGGAACTAAATGAGAAATTGTCAGCAAGTGCCTAGAATGGACTGTCTCAAGCAATATACTCTTCTGTTCATCCGGTTGAATTAGTTCACCTTCCTGAAGCATATATAGTTCAGGCTGTTTTGTTTGTTATGTCTGATTTATTTTTTTCTGTTTCATCAACTGCAGCCTTGTCTTTCGTTTTGCTTTTTCTTGAACAAAAGTAGGTTATTTTCATGTTGAGTTACACACATAAAATCACATTTATTTTGTAAAGAAAACCCTGAAATTTGCTTTTGTTTGCTCCCCCACTTAAATTTTGTTGCTGTTCACAATAGAGTATTTCCCCCTAGGACGCACACAAAGTACAATATTAACTCCACTGCCAGTGATACCAGGTTTTCTTGGCAGGGAATCTTAAGAGCTAAGTAGCAGCCGACTTCTGTCATCTCTCTGTAACTCAGCTGCTGATTGCTTAATTGGATGAATCATGACAGTGGTTCTTAAGACATGTTGTTATTTTGCTTTTATGTACATGAAAGTAAAAAGTAAATAAAGCAATGACTCCGACCTGTGAAAGTTGCCATGAGGATATTCACTCTGTTGACAGGAGCCATGATAGTGGTCCACTTTCTGGTTTAAATCTTAAAATTTCTGTCCAGTAAAGTTTTACAATGGCTTAAGTGATCCCATGTTGTAGGTAGGAAAGGTCACTTCAAGGGCATGCAGTGGGACAGCATTGAACATGCACTTGCTTTTGGAACCAGTTGTTCTGGGCTTACAGAAAAAACAGGATGCTGAGTTGGAGTGCAAGTCACACACACGGATCTCTGGAGAGTGTGCCGCTGTTATTTTAACAGGAAAACTCAGCTCCAGTGGGCTGGGGCTTCTAGTCTGTGGAGGTAAGACAAAACCTCTAAATAGCAAAAATCTCTCCTTATCCTCCACGCTTTCGTTCTCTCACTTTCCTTAAAAAGATTTTCTTTAAATTTAGATTGATTATACTTCCCTTCACAGTCTGCTGTCATGTAGCCTTGAACCATCAGTAACTGCAAATCTTAAATGGAAATGCTGCAAAAGCCAGACACGTGACTCTCAAGAGTAGCTGTAACTGTTTTTAGCTTCCTGCTATTAAAAACCCGGAGAAATTCTTGCAGCCTATGGTTTGTATCCTTGGCATATGGTCTTGATATGTGTGCCACCCACTCTAGTGGTAGAAAAGCTGTCATCACCAGCCTCCTGGCAGCACAGTAAGCAACTGCCTGTCCCTGTTAATCCTTCTGTGCAAGCGTTAGCCTAGATTTTGCTAGGATTGAGCCCTGGGTGCCTTCTAGCAGCTAGAACTGACATGGGACAACAGCCCAGAGACACCAGTTGAGTAACCGTCGACTGTGAACACTCTGGATTAGGAAAAAAAGTATTAGTATGGGTTTTTTTCTCTTCAGAAGACTCTGAACTTACTTCTACTGTGAACAGTGGTGAACTCCTTGAATAAGGTAGTTATTCAACAACTATATTCAATAATATAAGCTTATATTCAATTATATAAGGTACCACCCAAGGTTATATTACATGCACTGTAGGAAAAAAACTCCACAAATCTCTGCCACCTACTCAGTGAAAAGCACTCAGGGAAGATGAGTTTAAATTTAAGCTTCTGTAAAATTCAACACCATGAGGCAAAAGTCATGCTCTTTAATTTTTTAACAATATATAGACTCTACAAAATTGGCACATTGTACCAAGTCTGCTGTAACACTGGCAAAATTTGTAAATTCATGCAGGTTGAGGCAACAATGTATTTTATGTAATGTAGAGCACAGCAAAGTACAAAGACACATAAGCATCACTGATTTGGGGAACTGAGAATTGTTTATGGATTTCACTGCCTGGAAAGTCATACTTGACTTGCTGTAAGGGGGGAGAAATAAGCATTGCCCAACTATAAGTTGTTGTGTTGGTTTATGCTGAAGGCAGAATGGAATGAGATCTAATTAATTGAAGGCAGAAGTTTAATGGCTTCAGATACTAGAGTTTACTTTTTTAACCCATGCTGGTTCTCACTAGAGAGAGCACCTGCAAGACTCAACAAGCCTTGCTCTTGGTGGTCACCCTTCTGGGAGGTGACTTGGATAGCATTTTTTTCACATCTTTCTGAATTTGCTTTTTTTCAAGTTTTATCTTAGTGTTCTGTATTTGAGCAGCTCCAGAGATCCATGAACAGACTGAAATCCTGTAAAAGAATAGGAACAATTAATTAAATAGTGGTTGTTTTCAACACATTAAAAGATGATTATTTGTTTCTGCAAAGGTTTCTGACCCATATTTAATACCAATCATATTAAATCAAATCTATCCCATTATGTTATTGAACAGCATGAAAACACAGTAGCAGCTTGGGTTGCAAACTCGTTATTGGGAGCTGTCTTCCAATACACTGGGAAATACCAAGCGTGATTACAACCATGGTTGACTGCAGGCATGTGATGTGGCAGAAAGAAGACACTCTTTTGAAAAGAGGGAGTTGTTTGCTTTTAAGGCTGTTTTTTTCATTGGCCTTTGGGAGTTTTTCGTTGGTTTGGTTTTTTCAAGACCACAGTCAAAAACTCTTGTTTTCCATCAGATGCTTATACTTTTGCTCTGCAGTTATCTACCAGATAACAGAGTTGGTGCTGTGGATTTCCCGGAGTTGTAGGAACTGTAAATAGACTTACTACTCATCTGAGATGGCCACTGTCGTGTTGTATGCTACTGGGAGAATGGGAGCTCAGCTTCACCAGCTGTTTCTGCTGTTCATAAGTGTATAAAAAGGGAGAGAATAGAGCATGCAGATACAGAGTTTTTTCCAAAACAGAGCTACACAGCACATGGTAGACATCTTTTTGCACCACTGTACAGTCAAATACTGTCAATAAAGACTGAAGAATTGTAGAATTGTAAGCTGCTGTCACCTCACTGATTGCAATAACTTTCAAATTATAGTGCAGTCACTGTTTTTGTTCAGCATCTCACATAGGTGTTAACTTCTAAGGAACTAAGAACTGAGCAGCCTTCTATTTTTTTTTTAAGTACTTACTATAGCATGGCTGCCAATTACATGTTTGTCTTTCTGGAACAGTTCTTTAATATGAATTCGTTTTTTCACTGCTGCAGTCTAGTTAGTGTTCAACTGAATTGCTTCATAGTGCTTTGAATTTTACAAATTCCAGACATATCTCTGATTTTTAGTGTGCCAATCTGTACTGAAGCACCAACAGCTGCTGAGAGACAGTCAAGAGGCTGCTTCTGTCCCCTTCAAGCTGCTCTGCACCTCTTCAGCAGCCTCCTTTTCCCCTGTTGCAGGGTCAGCCCTGCCAGAGGACTGTCGAGGGAAAGCAGTCCTTGGACTTGAGTTTGAACACAACCATGGCCAAAGTTTGATATAAACAAATCTCTTCTGTCCCTATTTTCCACAGGCTTATTTTTAACTTCTTTGAAGTACAGAACTCTCTCAGCAAGACTAGCAAGATTTTTCTGCAACTTTCCTTGAGAGCTATCTTGTGCTCAACTCAGGAGGTCTTGTAGACAGCTAAGCCTTGTCCTGTCAAGCTGCACAAAGATCTTAACTAAGAGAGAACTTAGTTTACTACAGCCTTGGGGCAGGGCTTATGGGTGGGTTGCAAATGGTGAAGGAGTTGGAGGTGAAGTAAAGAGCTGGAGTACTTGATCAACCTGGAAGATGAGAAAGCAGACACTCAGGTTTAAGATGAGAACATGTAAGATGTGAAATATTTGTGTGGTGATTTTCAGGCTTCTGTTCCTTTGGAGAGAGGGCTGAGTGATTTTTTTTTTTTTTTTTTTTTTTTTTTTTTTTTTTTTGGATAACCTGCTACATCCCCTGTGTTTCCACCATCAGCTGCAAGTGGGAGGGTATTACAATGGATTAAGTTTGAGTCAAACAGAACAGCTTACAGTGAGTGAAATCTTCCTGTGAGTCACTGAAATCTTACAGTGAGTGAAAGACCCTGTACTCAGTGACTCAGGAGAAAGTCTTTGTAATGGCTGTGAACAACCAGAATCATCTGGTGAAGTGGCTCATGATTTGTGAGATGCATCATTGTGACTGTCCCCATAAGAAGCAGCTGCCATGTATCAGCAATACCATCTGACTACTTCCCTCTTCATTTACACAAAGCATGCTCTATATTGGGTAGCCGCGGCTCATCCAGTTGCCTTTTTTTCCAGTTACTGTTGGTGGAGAATGGGGAATAAAGCACTAAAATCATACAAAACCATTAAATATGATCACAGTGGCAGGATCAGTACAAGAGAGAATGACTGCTGCCTCCATATGAAGGTTAGGGATCTTCCTAAAAAGAAATGGGTACTCTAAAAAAAGCTGGGAAGCAGATTTAAGTGGAAGACCATTACCTTGAAACTCTTGTGCAAAAGTCATGCTAGCTGTTTGCAAAGACAGGTGGGCTGATCTGAGAGGCCTCTGTGTGTGGGGTGCTCTAGAGAGACAAAGTCATTTTAATATCTTCTTGTCTTTCTTGTAAATCTATTACTGTAGAAATATCTTTTTAAAATAAAGCAAATGAAATCCCATTCTCACATGATCTCTTTTCATTTTGCACTTCCTCAAGCTCTTTCCAGATCTGTCTTTTAAATTTGGAATTTCTTGCATACAGTTTTTTTAGATCACTTTTCATTTGATAAAACTGCTTTTCATATTTCTGTGGTTTATCATTTTTTTCTAGTTTCAGTGATGGAATTATCACCTTTTCTTCTTCTCTTTTTTTCAGCTCTTTCGTTTAAATACATAATACAGGTTCATGCCACATTAACCTGTCTCGTGCTACTCATATGATGAGTTGATCTTGCTTTCTAGTCCCATCTGTGACGGCACTCCATAAAATACAAGAAGAGGTCTGGTACCCCAGAGAACTTGTCAATCCTCTGTCCCACACTGAAACAAGTAAACCAGGATTTTTTTTTTCTGGCTGGGCCAGGACAAAGGTGGTTTTTAATACATTTGTTTGTTGGATGGTTTGTTTGGTTGTTAACTTTTTTTCATTTAAATCCAGTGATTTGATCTCATACTGTGCTGTGTATCTCATGTGCTGCGTGAGACTGTGAACATAAACAACCCTTTTCAAGTTGCTTTTATGAGCCTACCTCAAGCCCAAGCTTTCCAACCAAAGAAGTGCAATGCAGTGGTGTGTCTTGGGTTATGTAACCAAAACCAAAACTGTGTTATTCTATTTCATCTGTTGAAAGCAGTTGGGGAGACATTTTCTTTATCTCTTGTAACTCCAGGGAAGAGGGGGCAGGTGCCTTCTGATGGTGGGCCAGCTGTTAAAACCAGGTGGAGCATCATTCCTTACCTCTTCCACAACCCATCCTCCCTCCAGGGGGATATCTTGTGTTAATGGACCATTTAAGGTCCACCAATGACATGACACATTACATCATCCCACTGTGAGTTGCTCCACCCAGTGGGGGGAGCCAAACCTTTCCTACCTAGATAAAGACTGAGACGTAGGAACACTGATATCCTGTGTTCCCACTGGATTCCTGGAGCAAGACTGGACCCATCTCACCATTACTGAACCCTTTTTTTCTGCAGGACTATCTCTACTCCAACAGAACCACATCTGCCACTCCAGGAGGGCTTACTTTTGGACTGCTCTATTCCCAAATCTTTGCCTGAAAGCCTCTAATTGCAAATTTATAATTGGAAAAGGGAGTGGGGGGTGGTTTACATTTTCCATTCCAAGGGAAACGCCAGATTTCTCTGGCAGGTGCCTGTCTTCCCAAACCAAGACATGGTGTAAACCCAGCTCAGTTTCTGGCACAGATAATGAGGCTGAGCTCTGTGAGAGCTGTCTATCTGAGGGATGGCAAGCTGTCCCCTCCCACTCCTGATCCAATACAGTTCCTGGAGGCAATTCCCCCCCATTGGTATGCTCAAACCTGAGCTGCCCAGTTGCCCACCCCTTGGCCTTCAAGTTGCACCAAGTCCTCTGGTCAACTCCAGATTTTGTCAATATGGTCAAAATCCTCTGACCTTCTTTAGCCCTTGCAAAGCAAGGGAGTCCTGTGGCTCTGTCTCCCAGGGAAATTGTTTGCAAACCTGGCAGAATTGTGGTGCTGGAACAGGTTCTGTGTGTACAAACACTTCTGCGGGGCACAGGTGGCTGATGGAGTGAGTCATTTCCCTGAATTATGGAGCTGCTGCCCTGTGCTCCCAGGATAGCTCCACACCCACACACAGCCTGCCAGATCCATCCTCCCTCGGGATGGCATTCCTTCTCAGACTGATGTGCAAAGGAGCATTGCTGAAGACAGCTGCCAGAGCAGAATGTGCTGAGCAGAACTGCCCTCCTGGTGCAGGCTGAAGTCCATCAGCTGCATTTCTCTAGCACCCATGCTGAGGTGTCCTTCAGCTCCAACAGTCTGAGCTGTGCTTCCCCTGAAATGATATGCAAAGGAGCACTATACATGTCTGTGAGTACATGCATGTGTACACACAAAAATGCATTCCTTATTCAGCTTATTTCAGAGGGGCTTTGAAAGACTTCACTCCTGTTAATTCTGGGGGATTTTTGCCACAGCAGTCTGTTTTAGGGGAGAGTAACCATGTTTATTGGTGTGTTTTATGCAAAATAATCACAAAACCTGTTATTGGAGGAAGAAAATTGAAATAGTAGCTTTGAGAAACCAACTGAGAAGTCAGAAACATTTTTAATATCTTCCTGGCTGCACTAAGTGTTGGTAGCCTTCAGTACAAGAGATTACCATCAAGCAGAATAAATGGAGAATGAAGTCCAGGAGTGTAATGGTTCTAAGCAATTTCAGAATCTGATTTTGATCTGCAGCTTTCATCCTGATACTAATATATGGTGATCATGTTTTAATTGCTTTTGAACTCTGAAGCAGAATTAACTGCACATGGCAAAGGAAGAGAAGCTTTAAAAGCTGTGAAGGAATTAATTGAAAGGCTTGGTCCTGTGCCAAGCACTAACTGCTGCTGTGGAGCAGAAACATGCCATATTATTACTGACCACACGATGGTGAGGGTTTGTTTAAGTTTAAAACATGGAAAAGGACAATGTCTTCCTTTTCTGCGTTTGTCAATGAATGATACTGGATGGTGCCCTGTGATGGCCCCAGTGCTCACCTTCCGACAGGGAAACACCATGGATGAGTACCTTGGGGTTGCACAGACATAAAGTGGTGCCATAATCCAGGATGACTTCCTTTTCTAGGATGTCCAGAGCTCTGTGTGATCTCTGGAAAGAAAAATCACTTGGACGAGGCTCAGGCCCTGACTTTTCTCTCAGCCCTGCTTGAGCAAGGGGTTGAACCTTATCATGGAGATTTCCCTTCCAGAACTGAACTCTGATTATACTCTGATTATAACTCACCATTCTGCTGGCTGTGTCCTAAGGCACCTGGTTTTTTGTTGGATCTCAGGTTCTGTGTGCATGATTTAGTACCTCCTGGGATCAGGGTGATGGGGGTGTTGCTGGTCACTCCTGCATCTGGCATGTCTGGAGGCCACCCCAGTGTAGTGGGATGTCATCCTGGAGAGTCTTACCAGTCTCTCCTTTACCAAGCTAAACAGCCAATGCCTATGCTGGGCTTGATTTTCCTGTGACCATGTCACCAGGCCTTCTGTACATATCTGGTGAAAGAGTAGCTGATCCCTGAGGTCATTTACTTGTCAACCTAAAATTATGACTATGTCTCTGTCAGATTATGGAGTAGTCTTGAGTCAGTTGAGTAAATTGTTTAAGTTACTCCACATGTCCTCAATAGCTTCCTAGAAACACCTAATTTTAATTTTTTCATCAGTCCTTACCTTGAAAGTTGTACCTACATGGCAAAATATGATTTCTGCAGCGGTCTACTTTAGGAAAATACCTGAGGGGTGAGAAGTGTTAATTTCACATTTGAATTAACTCTGTTTGGGGAAACTACACCATTCCATTTAACATGGACTGCATTGCTGGGCATCAGCGAGTGCAAATCACTTGCAGTTTGAAAATTAAGTTTGAAAGGATAAAAAATGCTTGGAAGTAAAATCAGAAGAGAATGCAGAGTTGCCTTTAAGGCAGGAGTTGGACAGACATGAAAACCCACACAAAGGCATTAATGCAGGCAGCACCTGAAGACAAGCAGGTATCACAAAAATTTTAATGTCATTGTGTTAATTTCTAAAACATGCTTGCTAGCAAGCAATAATCATTTGCAATTTGTCTGGGCCTCAGTTAGGATAAAAAGTCTGCTTTCATCCTGCCTTTCTAATATTTAATACCATTTTTCAAAAGATGTTTGAACTGAAGTGTTTTACACAGAGAGTGAGTAATAATAGCTCTGCATCAGTCTAACAAAGTGATAACTACTGTAAATGTGGTAAAAAACCCCTAACAATAGCAAAATCTATCCAATTTGTGTGTTATTTCAGTTTGCTATAGGCAGTATCTTTTCAAAATCATAGAATTGTGGAATGGTTTGGGTTGGAAGGGGCCTTAGAGACCATCTTGTTCCAACTCCTCCGCTGTGTCCTGGGACACTTCCACTAGACCAGCTTGCTCCAAGCCCTGTCTGACCTGGTTCCGACAGTTCCAGGGAAGGGTTATCCACGGCTTCTCTAAAAATCCTATGCTAGCATTTCACCACCTTCACAATAAACAATTTCTTCCTAACATCTAATCTAAATCTTGCCTCTTTTGCATTCAAACAGTTCCATTACAAAAGCAGTATGTTATGTCAGTTTATCACTATTAGTCATTTAAGTAGTTCTAAGATTTAATTTTTCAACAATAAAAAATTGTTGTATTGGGTTTGTTATTTTGAATTTAAATCAAGCACCTGTGGTCAGAAAGTTTGCTTTCTGAAGCACTAATCTTTGTTCAAAAGAAAACAAAATTATGCTGTGATAGTGTGTTGGAGATGCAGAGGAATATCCAAGCTCAGCAGGGGAAGGAGAGGTCTACAGGCATTGTTTGTTACAGGGGTGGTATCAGACAACCTCTGTGTTCCAGTCTGGCCCCTCCTGGTTACTGCAAAATTAACCCTGTCCTGACCAGAACGAGGACTCTGGAATAAGATGAATAAATTATGCATAAACTAGAATCAATGGTCAGTTTTGTTCAAAGGCTAAAAACCAAACCCTGGCAGTTGGCATCTGACTTCACTTCAATTCTTCTGAAGATGTAAAAGGAGAAATAAGGGAATATTTATACCTAAAAATTAGTTATTTGAGACTGAATTTAGGTGACTTAGAAAAGATTTGGCAAAGTCTGCCTTGAGAAGAAAGGGAGAACTGTGGAAATAATTAACTTTTTATTAAGTTATTTAACAAATACTGAAAATTATTGTTATGAATGACATTGTCAGTTACCTTCTGAGGTTACATGGCCTCTCTGGTTCAGATCCAGTGAGCACAATGGTCTCTTTGGGATGCAGATCCTGCCAGCCTCAGCCAAGGTGCTGAGGAGGATGATGGTGGCTGGGGTCAATCTTGAGGGGCACACTTCATAATGACAAAATGATTATTATTAATAATGTAATTATTTTATTTTTTAAACTGTCTCCCATTAGTTTCCCTCTTCAATGGAGCTTGTAAATATGTATATATATATAGCAGGAGTAAGGCCACAAATACAGATAGTACAGATAGGCCACAAATAGTTTACTACCCAATTAGGCCCAGCAAAGACCTGAAATATTAATAAAGAGAAACTAATTGATATTTAATAAGAGCATACTCCACTAGTACTACAGTTAATTTTTGTATGTGAAAATAGATCTATTGGCAGTTGAAATTACGTTAGGTAGTGGAATGTAGCTATTCTAACCTAACTGACTTCAAGAAATAAGGAGTCATTTAGGATGGAAAACATCCACAATTCTGTGAAGGGTCAAATTTCTGAGAAAGGCTCAATTACCATGAAATGCTGCAATATGTTTAAAAATCATCCAGATTTCAGTAACAATATCAGTTTGTATATTTACAGCACACCTGCAGACCACAGTCAAAGATGACTGGGTCCCAGACAGCTGCACATTAATTGAAGAGGTGACTGGGCTTTAAAACCGATTTTGATTTGTCAAGTTTTATGCAGAAGATCCAGTCTCTTCCAGAAGTTACATTTTATTTTAGTTCTATAAAAAGAGCACATAAGTCTGGTAGATTTCTAAAGCAGCAGTGTAAAAGGAGAGCAGATATTCCCTAAAGGATATTGATTTTTTTAAATTTAAATGCTATATTAACTGGAAAAATATCTCAATATTTAGTAAATAAATACATCATATTTTATTTAAAATATCCAATACCAACATGTGTATACAAAGTCTCCTCTCTTCAAGATTCCTACTTCTGATCACAACTTTGGTAGGGTCTCATTAGCTTTTGGTAAGTTCAGCTTTTACTTCTATTCAGTTTCCAATTTCTTTTCTGACATTGTTCTGTTTTTTCTTCCCTCTTATATTGGTTACATTTCTTGTCCCTCTCACATCATCTTGATCTCTATCATTTCCTGTTCTCTGTCTCCCTGTGTATTCTTCTCTTTTCCTAACTTTAATTCATTGAGCACTATAGCCTGTTATTTTCTCATTCACCTGTATTAATTTTCCTTTCTCTTGATGACAATTTCTCTTCCGTTTAAGTCCTAGTCTATTTTACTGCTGAATAGAACTCAGATTAAGTCTTACTTAAAATGAGTCTTTACTCAATTACTTTACCATTTTAAGGGCGGAACTATTGCCTTTGAAATATTGTTAGTGAATGATTGTCATAATCAGATTTTAAAATTTTTGCACTAGGCCTCCTATTCAGTGCTTATCTGCTTTTCATTGCTCTGAATATGGGTGCCAGATACTTTTGTTCATTACATCCTTCCCTAGAGCTCCCTCCTCTCTAAACCTTATCAAGATTAACATCTCACCCCAAAAGTATTTCTGAATATACAATAGCAAAAATACACTACATAAATGATAAACAAATAAATCACAAAACTGTGGGCATATGAGGTTGTGGAGCCACTCTAAGGTGTGCCCACTTTTCTCCATCAGCAGCACCCCTGTCCCAGGCAGCTGTGTCAGAAGTCAGTAGATGTGCAAATGCATAAAGATTTTTTCTTTTGTACATTAGGCAAATCACAAATTAGCCACAATTATAATGGTAAATAAACCCTTTGTATTTTGTGTCTTTCTTTAAAATATGGAAAGTTAATTGGTTTACACCTTTCTTACAGGTGGCATTTAGTGCCTCACTTTGTTAATTAGCTTGTGGGATAACACACTTTCATTTTGTGTTTCCATTTTATTTTATGGCACAGATCTTCGTTGACTTTCTCTTAGTGTTTCAAATGGAAGTTGATTAACAGGTTTGTTCTGCTGTTTCATGGCAACCTGTTCATCACATTAAAGCAGTCATTTAATTGTCATAATGAAAACCCTTCCATCACCTTGTTGGCAGCCTAAATAGATCAGCTCTTTGTCATCTGATGATACATAGGCACTGCAGTACACCACCGGAGTGCATAGATCAAGCAAATACAAGTTAACCACAGATAAGAGAGGCAAAGGCCAGAACTTCAGTCAAAATGAGCCATTGATTTGAAAAACAAGGGGACCAGGGCTCACTTCTCCCCTAGGAAACCCAAGGCAAGAGTTGCAAGAGTTCACAGGAAGTATGCAGTGTAAGGAAGAAGAGGATTGATGGAGCAGACATCCAGTTACAAGAGAAAGAATCCTGGATATTCTATACAGAGAATACTTAGAGGATTTGAAAAGAGGATATGAAGAGCCCAAGAACAGGTTTTTAGCATGGGGTTAATGCAACTACATCCACGTTACTGTGTAGCTGGAGGGCTGAGAGCCCTGCCTGAGGACCCACAGATGAGGCAAGCTTTGCAAAAACCCTCAAGTATCTTTCAAGTGCCTCAAGACTTGACACACCTCAAGATTTTGTGCCTGCTCAGACCTCATTTTCCCTTCACATAACGTTGTTATTGTGTGCAAAGTGGTTAAATGCATTACTGCCATTCGACTGATTGAATGAGGAAGAGAATGGGGATATTTGAGATTTGCATAAATGTTACTCTAATTTGTTGCTTCCCAGAGGAGACATTCCACAGTTACAGTGACATCATGATTTTCCAGTTATAGAAAACAGAGTCTGAGGAATGTGCCAGCACCAGTGTGGATGGACTGGGAACTGTACAGAAAGTGCAAGCTTTGATTATAGATTAAAAAGTGTAAGGAAATGAAAGCCTCTGATGGTTATATCAAAGTATTTCATTAGAGATGGAAGTATAGCTACCTGCTATATATTTCAAGGACCTTTATTGTTCAAAGTCATGGTAGGAACAGTGTATCTTGGACTCTTGTATTTCCCAAAGCATTGCCTTTTATGAAGGGTTGAACAACCTCACAGGTGCACACCAGTGCTTTTGATTGAATAGTATTATATCGGATCTTCTAACTGAGCAACAAAAATCCATGAGATAAACTAATGCACTTGTAATCACCTGTGGATTGCTTATTCAATTATTAATTCATTTATTCTTTTCTCAGTGGACCTGAAGAAAATGAATCTGTATAAATCAGAAGTGTGGCTTTCTTCACAGTTTATTACCCAATTCTTGTTACTGTAATACATATCCCCATGCCAAAAGAAATTCTTATTTAAAGGTACAATGCAAATGAAATATATATTTCATTCAATGGGAATGCCAGTACAGCTAAGATATTGAAGGTTGTTTTTTAAAAACATGTGCTATTTGCCACATAAATATTTACATGGTGTAGAACTGCACTCACAAGGTCCAAACATTAACAAAAAGCACCACATCCAGCAAGTATTAATCTATTTTTCAAGGAAAGAGACAGTAAAAGAATAGACACAATTTGAATTAAGAATCAATCCACATTAATCCTTTATACATGACAGAATAGAGGAGAATATATAATCTGTAAAAAAGAGCAGTGACTCCCTTTAAAGTTTATTTATTCCCAGATAGTTTTGGATTAAGGTTGGGCTACAAATAAAGAAGAAAGCTGTCATCAATAGTTTGCATTTGGAAGGTTTCATCTAACTCAATAGATGTAAATTACATAAACATGAGCATTAGTCTCCGATCACTCTGTACTGTTCTGAATGTACATAGCAATTTTAAATTCTGAAACTGGAGAACAGGAAAATGTGAAAAATTAATGATGTAGTGGCTGCCAGTTCTGGCTCGCATCTCAACCACAATGCTGGGGGCAGGTATGCAGTTAAAGCTTGGCATTTCCCAAGGGGAACTTCAGCAGCAAGAAAAACAAGAAAGAATTAATGAATCCTGAATCACATAAAACTACACTATGCCTTAGTTTAATGGCAATCATTCATGTAAAATTGCATTATAATATTGCTGTTGAAATGCCATTCAAATGGCAGGTCTGGCAGTGCAATTCCAGTGGCTTTTGATGAAACTTTCCTTTAATGTTGTTTTCCTTTTTCTAACCTTAAAAAATAAAAAGGGTTGAAGACCTTGTTTCCAGCATTATCAGATGATTACTTCCGTGCTTTCAGTGTAGATTTTCTATTTTCAATATTGTTCTGAGATCCCCATTTTCAGACGTGGGTAACACTAATCAGTGCACCTAATATATAGACAAGGAAGGAAAAGGAAGAGGGGACCTCATAACGTTGTTGTGCCACTTTGTGAGTGCTCAGCCTCTTATTTCTTCTGAGTGTGGGTTGGGTTTTTTCTTCTTTATGCAAGTAGAAGTGGACCGGTCATTTTTCCCCCAGTTGCCCTGCTTTCCTGCTTTCCTGACTGCTTTTCTTTCCTCTGCTCCAGGCAAATACCCCAGCACAGAAGAGGGGATCAAGCTCCAGTGCAGATGATGAAGAGAAGCATCACACCTAGGAATGCACTGGAGAATGAGGTCATGGCTTTCCTAAAAGCATATTGCCTAGGGAGTCTGTCAACCTGAATTATAAACATCAGGAGACTCTTCAGGATCACCTACTTTGTTCTAATGCAAATCAACCACAGAATTAAAATTCCCCCACATCTTTCCCTGCCAATTTTAGATGTGTTGGCATCAGTTTCTCATCTTGAATTCCCTGTCTCTCTCTGCAGTAGTCTGGAATCCTTTGGTACCTTATGATTTTTTTCCTTGCTCTCCTGGTAATTATACACTGAAACAAAGACATCTATGGATTTTTTTTTCCTATAAATTATGCATAGATAATCAGCCAGCAATTTTCCCTATCCCACCATCACATTCCTGGGTCTTCTTTACACCATATAATTCTTTTAATTTTAGAAAGGGGATGCTGGGCTTGGTACACTATTCTGGTATCAATCTCCGTGCCTTACAAAGAGTATTTTTAGCTCCCTATTTCTCTGTGCTTCTCTTTCCCAAGGCCGTACTCGTAGCATTTCTGATGCTGCATCATTGCAAAAGTTCATGCTAAGCTATTTAGTTATTTACCTGCTGTATTCCCCAAACTTCTCAGGGGACACTCAGTCATGAAACATCTCTTGTTTGGAATCTAAAGTAATTACTTTTTTCTCAGTCAGACCATATTAACAATATTTCTGGTTATTCTTTATTATTGGCTTGTTCTTACTTGATTTATTTTTGTGTTATCCATAATGTCCACTGCAGAGTTTTATATGAAATGTGTATAACTGGCCTCCAGACGTTAAAACAAACAAACAAACAAAACCCCAAAAATAACTACCTCAAGATTTTTTCATTAATGGTTACTTTTTCTGATATATCCGTTCAGACAATTGTTGATCTGTGTGCTCTCTTACATAGCACAGTTCCACTTAGTCTTTCTTTTTGAATCTTTTGATAGTTTTTGTGTTTCAAAGTGTCCCATGGCAGTCCATGTTAAATACATCCAGTTACTTGTATGAATGAAAATTTAAAATCTCACCAAAGAAATAACTCAAGTTTACTCAACATGACCTACTTTCCAAAAGAAAAAGTACAGGTTTTATTTAAAAAACTGGAGAGTTGTAAGTAGGAAGAAATAACTACTTCAGATGAAGTGTAGACAAGCTGAAAAAGAAAAAAAATCACCAAATTTTAAGTATGTGATTAAGAATAAGACAGGAAAACATAGAGGGTTTTTCCTGGGTTGAAATTTTTTTCTAACATGGAGAGCGTGAAAACTCATATCTAAAATGGAGATATAAAATGAGTGTGAAATACATTTCACACTGAATGTGCTACTCTGAATTGCCTCTGCACCGAGGGGCTAGCAGAAATTAAAATGAGTATCCTAGGATAACCCAACACGTTGCTGTATTCCATATCCATCTGTGCCAAAAAAATTGTTACTTTCTTTTTAATGCTCAGGGGTGCACCTGGAATTGGAATTGCAAGCCTGGAGGTTTGCCATGGTCCCTTTAAAAGGTCAAAGCACCAGAGGCAAAGCAAGCCCTCTCTGGTTTGTTTATTTTAATCTTTCTTTCCTCTCTTGCATCTTGTACTGCCTCAATAACAATTACACACATGCTTGCCTGCAGCTGCAGCTCTGCTGGGCTTCACCCCAGGCCTGATCACTCCAGGTCTAGGAGCCTGTGTGGCTGTGCCTTGCCCCTTGCCTTGCCTTGCCTTGCCTTGCCTTGCCTTGCCTTGCCTTGCCTTGCCTTGCCTTGCCTTGCCT
>JBBMKD010000115.1:3389775-3418921 GCA_037834095.1 Argya squamiceps | reverse complement strand
CTTGCCTTGCCTTGCCTTGCCTTGCCTTGCCTTGCCTTGCCTTGCCTTGCCTTGCCTTGCCTTGCCTTGCCTTGCCTCGCCTCGCCTCGCCTCGCCTCGCCTCGCCTTGCCTTGCCTTGCACTGTGCTGCCCTGCCCTGCCCTGCCCTGCTCTCTTAGGCCACAAGAAAGACAAAACCCCTCCACGACCTCCAGCCCCTGACCGAGTGCCAGCTGCCAGAGCATACCAGGCTGCCTTTCTCCACAGAATTCCTGCTGCTCTGAGGGATAAGCAGTAAAGGGGGGAAGGAAGGCTGACACCACCTTCCCTTTTTGTCCCTACACAAGGTTGCCCGTGGCAGATTCCATCTTCTGAAGGGCAGGAGTTACCCTGCCATTCTGGTTTTTTCTTTGTCCCCGAGGAGTTTGTGAGATCTAGAGGTTTTGTACCTAGTGATTTTTAGCTTTTTTTCCCTCTTGCTGCTTTGCTTGTTAGTAAACTCTTGTGTTTTCCCTTTATTTCTGCTCATATCCATTTTTTCATTACTGGTGGAAAGGGATTGGTTGAAACTAAGGGGAGATTACCCATTTTAGAGTGTCCACCTTTTAAACTATTTTAAACCAAAACATATTGTCATTCTTCCACTTAGGTTTCCAATACTAGTTGTATTTACAGTCAGACTTCAAACCGCCAAATCAGTTTCTGTCGTGGTGTAATCCCATGTTCTTTTTTGCATCTCAGAATTAGCATTTCAAAATAGCACCATTTATAGGACTAGGTCATAGAATGATAGAATCACACAGTGGCTTGAAAAGGACCTTAAAGGTTGTCTTAATCCAACCTCCCTGGGAGACATTCCACTAGACCAGGTTGCTCAAAGCACATCCAGTCTGGTGTTGAACAGATGGGGCATCTACAACTTCTCTGGACAACCTGTTTACTGACAAAGCTTGTTTTTCTTTCTTGGGGAAAGTAACTACATTTTTTCTCAAAAATCTATATCTGGACAAATAATACAACCATTTTCCCTTCAGAAACACACTTTAGGTTGAAAAGTGTGCAAAAAATTAGGAAATGCAACAATTGGGAAATTAATTTTATTCTCCCCCTGCATTACAGTGCAGCCCTTAAAGAATAACACATTATGTTGGCTCCCTTTTAGCAGGGAGCACTGGGTGTTTCCTAGGGAGGGTCAATGGCCAAGTGGAGAAGGCATTTGCATGAAGGCATGCCCTGTCCTGCACAGCTCTGAGCAGGGCAGGGTTTGGTTCCAGCAATAGCAGGGATCTGCTGCCAAAGTGCTTTATGGTTACATCCAACCAGCCTTGAACAAGGATGCAGGCCAGCAGAAGTAGCTCTTTAACATCTTGTTCTACCCTTATCATTCAGTATGTGTCGTGATATGTGATTCATTGCAGTTTTAAAAGTCTGATCCAAAGATGGAAGGAGTAGGCTCTTCTGAAGTGACTCATCCTGATGGTATCTGAATAGGTCACAAATATTAATTTAAGGAAACCCTTGTGCAGTGTCTGTGACCTTTAACAGACATTGAGAGGAGCCAGGGAACGGTTTTTAAAATCTGATTTTACTTGTCAGGCTGAAAGGAGAGGCCTGGGGCTGATTTTAGTGTAACTGTAAGTTACAGATTTCAGTGTAACTCAGCAATACACAACACTCATCTGGCCAAAGCACAGCTCTAACCCCTTTAAAAATAAATATCCCATTGTGTAAAATACAATTTCTTTTATTGGCTTTTTAGTTGAAATGTTCCTCACTGAGCAGATTTTATTTTTTAATAATATAGAAAAGGACAAATATGAAGGAAAATTTCAATTGTAAATGCCTAAAGTTTGCAAGAATTGTTGCTGATGGGTCTGTTGGTCCCACAGGTTTGTGCCACTACTGCAGCTGTGGGAGGGCACAGTCCTGCTGGGTTATATCATACTTGTGCCAGTCCCACTTTTCCAGCAAAGGGAGACAATTCAGCATCCACCAAAATTGGGGCACAAGTGAAAGAGAAATCTGTGATAACTCTGAAAAAAAAGTAATTAAAAATCAGTCATTTGTGCACTTATCCCTTGTCCCCCTTGCATACAGAGTAACAGCATAAAAAAAATATTGAGTATACTGGGCATTGCCATTTTTCTTCTGCTTCAGAAAATAACGTTCTCAAACGGTGGAATGTACTGCACAACACAAGTGTATTTTTGACAGTGTATTTAACACTGGTGCAAGCCTGATGCCACAAGTCTGTGAAGACAGAGGCACAGAATGGGCCCACCAATCCCTTGCTGCAAACGCAGTACAAGATACAGTCATTCATTAGGACGGAAAGCAGCTGACTTGTGTTTATTGAGGAAAATCAAAAGTCTCCTTCTCCATCTTGCTCCCTGGATTCCTGGCAGGACTGCTGTCCTGGAGCTCACCTTCCCTGGGTAAAATGGAGCCCTCCTGCTCCTTGTTGAAGATCACCCTGAGTCTGTGTGCAGATTTTCAACAATTATCATACAGGTTATGTCAGAACTGTTGACAGGCACATCTCTCCTCTACCCCAAGATTTTTAGCAGAAATGTTTTTCTCTTGCAGTTTGCAATCATCTCCTGGCACAATGAAGGATGTGTTATCAAAGGTCTGATCTTTAAGACCCTTTCCATCTACAGCCATTCCATGATTTTCCACTTGGCACTAGTTCCTTTGATGTCCCTGACACAGTGACAACTGGACATTTCTCTGCCTCTGTCAGAAGAGTGTCTTTAGTCAGGCTCAGTTTTATTCTTAGTGGCAACAGCTAGCCAGCATTTTCTCCAACACAGGCTTTTTTGAAGGATATTCTTCCTGCTTTAGGGAAGATTTAGTGTATGAGTGAATCAGATTTCCTCATGGAAACTTTCTTTTTATGTTAATGCTTGAGAAATCGACATTGCTCAACCACTCTGATTTGCTACATGCCAAAAGCAATTCTCCAAATCTCTGCCAATTCTTTAGAGGCTTTGACATGTTCTTGCTTCACTGTTTTGTGTGCTGTCAGTGCTCTACCCTCATCAAATCCTCACAACCATAATACACTAAGCAAACACACACCTGAGGTTAGGACCTAAAGAAAAGTAATTTCCAACCTAGGGAAAAGATTGTCTTTAGATGCTTACAGCATATTTCTGACAGAGCTGTACTGCAGATACTTGATCTGGATGGTGTTAGGGGAACTGGACAGTTTAAAATAAGTAAGAGGTTTTATAGCGTTTCTTACTATCATAGTATCAAAGTCTTGGAAAAAAAATCATTATGAAATTAGCATAGACCCTAATTTTAACTCAAATTCAGTTCAGGTGAGCCATAACCGCATAGTTCTCGAGATAAATGTATAGAAGATCAATTATTTTATGAAGAACACAGAAAACCAATTGAATGGTGAATTTAGTGGCACTTGTAAGACATTTTAGTTTTCAAAAACAACAAAATGTCTGAAATTCTATTGCAGAATAATTTTGTACTTTACATTTTGCCTGAAACAGGTGTTGGCATCTTCAGTACACAACCATCTATCAGTTTCAATAAAAAGTGAGCCCAAATCTTCATTGCCATCTCTACTGAACTTTGTGAAGAGTTTTGGTTGTGCAGAAGTTTGTACAGATTAGAATATTTGCATAAGGAAAAGTAAGTAAACCAGAACTTGATTCTCAGTGTTATACTTCAGATGGAAATACACTCACTCTTTATTTCCCTTGAACAAAATACTCTGCACTATCTGTATTTCCCATGAACTTGATTTCCACGCTCCAACAAAACTGAAGGCAAATAGAATCTAAGCCTTTGAACTAAAACACCACCAAGAGTCATTAATCTGCCTTTTATTTAATAGCACTTTTTTTCCCCTTTACTTTTCCTGGTCCCCTCCCCTCTCTTTTCATAAGTAACTACAAGTGCCACTATATAAGAAAAAAAAATCAAAGTTTAACTGCAGCATAGTGGCCATGGTAAGAACTTTACTGCTGCTGAAGCCAATCTTAGTGCTGGATGGGTCATGGTCTAGAGCTGCACCACTGGAGGAAGGGAAATGCTCTTTGGTATGTGTTACTTCAACATGCTGGCTGACCTTTTTAACAATGTTTGTGATGTGGATTTTCAGCCACTAGTATCAGTCTCCTTGTGCTGATAACTTTTGCTTCCCTCCAGATAGGAGACATGGAAAGTCATGTTCCTCTCCTGACTGGATAATTTCTCTTCCAGCAGGCAAGCCCTGTCTCCAAGGCAAGGAGGAGGGGAAGGGTCTGTCCTATGAAAACAAAAAACCCCTGTGTCATGCTAGACATGGTCAGCATGGTCTCCTGTCCCCAGTGGGGCCAGTCCCAGCTGTCAAGGCTGACTGTTGTATGAGGGGCTTTGATACTCCCCTACACTGCTTATGCACCTCTGCAATAGCTCTAGAAACAGAAACATGGAGGGCTAATTTGGGCATTGGCCCCTTTAATGGCCTTGGAGATGTAAATGATATTTTGGTAGCAATTAAGCAAAACCCATATAACATCAGGATCTAGGCAAACGTTCAGGCAGAGGTTTTGAGGTACTTTTGTAATGCCATTACAGCAATTCTTATTTTAAGCTCTTCCTGTGTTACTTTAAATAAAGGCAAAAACAAACACAGTCAATGGCCATGTTCAAAAACACCCTAGTGGATATGGTGATGCCTACACAGAACATCCTCAGGTTTCAGACTGAGAGAGGGCAAAAGGGGAATGCATGCCAAGTCCAGCAAATCCTGTGCTTGGCTTTCCTTTGTCTTATATACAGGTACCCACTGTAAAGAAGTCTGAAATCCTACAAGTTTTCTTACAACTACTGCCTGCTCTGAATCTGCTGCCTAAAACCCCTGCTGAGCCAGGGGCTCAAATATGCTCAATAAACCAGAAGATGAATATGGAAGGGAAGAACAATATTGCAAGAATCTGAAACTGGCAACTACAGATTGAAGTTCCATTTAGTTCAGTACAACCTGGAGTTTGAGAAAGGATGTAGTCACCATTCACTTTTTTTTTCCCCTTAATTAAAGCCAAAGAGAGATTTTATTACTGCAGAACTTTGGGTTTGCATGTTATTCTGGAAATAAGGTTTGCTTTATGTCTTAGTTTAACCTAAAGTGCATATGTTTTATGCTGTCGATGTTATATGAAGTACCTTTGATCTGGCAGATTACCTAAAACCTGTAGTTTAAAGGCAAGAAAAATGCCCAGTTAGTCATTTGGGAATGAAACTTTTGATATTTCTCTCAGTCTATACTTTTACACTGCTGTAAATATGATATTTGACGTAAAGATAATTTAAGAAACAATAATTTTTAAAAAAAGGTGGATGTCCTGGGTACAGAGACAATTGGTTGGAGTTTTCAGTGCTGTCTCTTTGCTATCACTTGCGTCACTGCTAAAGGGCATGGTTTCAGCAGAAAAAAAAACACACAAAAAACCAAACCAACAAACACAAAAACCCACACCAAAAAACCAAAAAGAAACAAACAACAAAACAAAACAAAAACACCACCAAAAATAACCAAACAAAAACCCCCAAAAATCCCAAACAAAAACAAAACCCAGAAGGTTTGGCATTTTTGTTGGGCTTGCAGAAAAGGGTGTACAGGACCAGGGGTCAGAACCATGTTACTGCTCAGCTGCTCAGTGCCAGGAGACAGTGCTGTCACACCTCAACCACAGCCAGAGCCATGTTACTGCAGCCATCACTGCCAGACCGTCACTGCCAGAGCCACCACAGCTGCCACTGTGAGAGAGAGAGCCAACAGGCCCCAGTCCTGCCAGCTGGCCTGAGGTCATCATTTCAGCAGCACAACTCCTGTTTCAGACAAACTAGCTTCCAAAGTCCTGCTTTGTCCCCACTTTCTGGGTTTTGGGGTTTTTTGGGGGACAGAGGGGGATGCAGGGGGGTGGTTTGGTTTGGGTTTTTTCAGACTGGGTGTGGAATTTAAGATGCAAGAGCCTTCCTGGTACATTGTCTTTGTTTTCCCACAGACATGTTAGAATGGTTGCCATTTTGCATTTGTTTGGTGATCAGGTTGAGCGCTGTCTTTCAGAAGCATTTTTGTTGGTTTGGTGGTGAATGCCCTTTTCTGGATAAAACACTCTCTTCTAGCTATTTTATTAATATTGATGGGATGTTACTGTGACGTTTCAGGAAATTGTGATTCCGGTTTAGAATCTCTACTAGCCTTCTGTTCCTTCACTCCATTACTGGAAGGAGTAGAGGTAAAAAGGGACAGCTTGAGTGGGTTTTCTAGCAGGGTTTTAAACCAGCGCAGTGAAGAAGAGAGAGTTTAGATACCCTGCTCTGTCAATACACAAAATGCTAAGATGGTCATTTAGTGACTGAAGTGCACCTAAGTTTACTCTGCAACAGATTTCATATTCATATGGGCTGCCATGATGTTTTGCAGCTGGCTTATGTCTGTGTGTACCAGGACCTGCCTTACGTTTTCCTGCACAATTAAAATTTTAGAATATACAAAATCCTTGGCTGCTATGATGTACTAACACCATCCAAACACTTAATTTTAATCTCTTCTTGGTAAAACCTCTAAATACCAAAATTTAAAACTCTAATTATCAAAATGTGTGAGCTATCTTCTACTGGTGAGAGCAGAAGTCACTGGCTGAAAATTAAGAGTGCATATTATCTATTTTTTCCCTTCAGCTTTGAAAAGCATCTTGTTTCTTAAAAACACAAGCAAACAAACAACAACAACTGCAACCAAACCTCCACCCGTAGCCAAAAATACCCAAACATAATATTTCAGAGGAAAACAGTTGTATGAGGATGTAAATTCTGTAAAGCCCACTGGTGTAAATCTTGCCCTCCATTGTCAATCTCAAGACCTGAGTTTGGATTCTGGCCATGGCACCTTGACATTGTTACATCTTACCTGGCTCGTCCACGACCATGACTGTAGAACATAGCACACATGGAACAGAACACCTTAACTCAGAGCAGTCTTAGAAAAGTGAGAAAAAATTTTACCTACCAAATTGCATTTTTTTGTGCACACAACCAACCTCATGCACTACAGCTTTCCTGGTCTACAGCAATGCAAGAGCAACAGCTCGACTTGAGCCTACACTCTGCTAAGGAGCTACAAAGGACTTCAACCTATGAGCTCTGAAGTTTTATTCCTCTTAGCGTCTCGGCCTGTTCACCTGTCTCATAGGCAGTTTCCTCTTGAGGAGTCACAGGTAACTCCCCTCAGACCCTTAACATGTAGCTAGCTGCCCCAGGGATTCATGATACCAGAAGAGAGCAGTGTTTCCCTCCCAACCCTCTCCCCTGCACTTTCCTCTGATCTGCACAGGGAGGAGAGTTGAGGAGGCAGCAAAGGAAAAAAATACACCAGAAAATGGAAACCAATTGTGACCCATCAGGCCAACAAGAAGTTTTGCTTTCACCATTACTGTTTCATGAAGGGCTGGAGGCTGACAGATGCCAGCAGTGCAGGCAGCACTCAAACCTGGGGACTTCTGGGTCTTCCTTTCACTGTCCTGGAAGCCTCCACCAGCTGTCCAGATCCGCAGCAAGCGGTTGTCAGCTTGGATAGCATCTCCACATGTGAGCATCTGGCACCACAGCAGATGGCTACCTCGTGTCATTTTCCAAAAAGTATAGATCTTCCTTGTTAAGAAGGCTGGAACTATGAGCACCCTCTACCCTCTGCCACCTTGTGGCAATCTGACGTCTTGTATGCATAATTAGGGTGATACAACACCCTAATTCCTCTGCTAGAACCAGGAGATTTACCAAAGATTTAGATCCATCTTTTACAGAATGTAACTTCTACAAATCTCATTGGTCTCCCAATGCAATGAAAATTTTTTGTTTGATTTTGTTTAGCTTTATTAGAACATACACAGGTTTAGGAGATTCAAACTACTTTATTAATGACCTTCTCCAAAGACACTGAACATGTGCAGTAAGCTAGCTCTGTAATCCAGTACTCTAAATGCATCCATTTTTATTAACAGTCATTATTAATCTCCTGAGTGGGAAATGTTTTCAGATTCAAAGGACTTCATAATCTAAAAGCATTTCTCGGCTGTTGTTCTTCCTGTGCTAGGATGCTTTCAGGAGACAAAGCTGTCTCCTGGGACCCTGAACCAAGGCAGATGAGATGGTCTGTTCTGCAGCTGAAGTGTTAAAGTATGCACAATAATAGTTCTGAGTATCCAGGTATCAACCATCAAAGATACTGCTAGAAATTGGAGGAAGCTAATTGTGTAATAACTCTCTGGTCCTGGATAAGCCACAGAAGCTGTTCCCATGAGACTGAGGTTTAGAAAGCTAGGGGGAAATGGCTGTACCCAGCCCTGAGCTCAGGTGTCTCTGAGATGCTCAGAAGAAAGCATGTCGAGCAGTTGAAAGGAGAGAAACTGGAGAAGCAGAATTAGTGGGATCACATCTTCAGTCTGGATCCGAAGACTGAGGCTGTCAGAGATGGAGGTAGGAGGAAGAGAGCATGAGGTAGATGAAGTCAACATGGGTCATACTGCTCTCTGGTAGGATAAACATGAAAGTGCCTCTTTATGGCAGCCCCACCATCTCTTCTACGCTTGACAAACCCAGATGGTGATGGACAAACCCAGAGGTACCTACAGGTCTCATTGCAGCTGACTGACATGTTCATATCCCTCTTTTGGAAGTCTCTTCAGGGTGACCAAAACCAGGGCTTGCCAGAGGCTCTGGGGTCCCAACTATGCTTACACCAAGACAACCCCCTCTCAAAACATTGTTTAATGAACAGAACACCATTCCCAAAATCTGCAGCTTTAGAGCCTCTTGCCAAAATAATCCCTTTTCCTTTTCCTATTCTCCAGGACTCTTCCCATCCCTCCAGCTGGGGTGCCCTCATTTTCTCATGGTGGCCCAGAGACATTCCCTCACTCCTTCCCTTCCTCCTTTCCTTCTTCCCTCCTTCACTCTCAGTAATATAGCCTGCAAATCTTCTCCACCAGCATGAAGGCAGCACAGTAGGGGTAGCTTCAAACTGTGTTTCCACTAATCTGCCAGATGATCAAATAAAATTAGGCAAAATTAAATAAAATTAATTAAATTACCTTCATGTTGAAGGTCAGTAGCAACACTTCTCTGCAGCCCTGCATGACTAATAATTCTCTCTAAACTTGCAGAAAATTCAGAGCTTGAAGTTGCTCTGCTGCTCACAATTTTTTGAAAATTTTCTAATTTTTTGAATGTGTTAAACAGATCTGATGGTGGTTTAGTCTTCATTTTCTGCAAGGAACACACGAGCAGCAATGTAGGGATACGTGTAAGGGAGTATAGCGCACAAGGAGAAAACTATTCAAATTTGGTTTCTAGATTTTGTCTTTTTATTGTTGTTACTTCTGAGATTGTTTTAGGAAAAAAAAAAAGGCTTGGGACATTTACTAGCAGATTTTCTGGTTTCATAGCTGCATTTTCAACTTTGGGAAACCAAGTTTAAGTCAGGAACCCTCAGGATTAAAGTGATAGAATGAAATTCAGAGGAGAAACATTTATAAATGTGACATCAAGTGGAGCTGATCAATTTGTCCTTACTTAAAGTTGTTCCCTCAGTTTTATAACAGGAAAGGTAAGCTGCTGTGGTGACACTTGGAAAGGATGTGAGAAATGAACATGTGCCCTCAACTCACAAGAAACTTGGACAGTTCTGTCCTCACTTCTCTGCTTATTTGGCAGAGAGCAGGCAGGGATATGGCTAAAGGAGGATCTGGACTTTTTTCTGGTCAAGCTGCTGAAGAGGTGTAGGTGAAAACAGATCCAAGACATAAATGTTGTTCCAGGATACTGCCGTCACTCCTGACACAGAGACATTCTCCTCACCAGTATCTGTCTTCCTGGTCAGCCACCCCCAACCTCCCTGCACGTTGTCAATTACAAAAATGAGTCCTGCTCACTGATCAAATGACAGAGTTGAGAAAGCAAGAGTGCTCTTCAGACCTGAAGGATGGCTCCTCTCCAACCTGAGTTGTTGAGTTGTTGACTGACTTGATTAATATATTTCAGAAATCACTTATTTTTGTTCAGCTTTTGGAAACCCATACCCAAGGAAGAACTTTTATAACCAATGAAGTGCAGTTCACAGTGACTCTGCATACTGAAATTTCTGCCTGCTGGGAGTAGAAGAGTTTGCACTGTTGATGTAGGTCACGGTGACCTTCCTGCAGTGTCTCAGTCACTCCTTCTTCCTCATTATAACCCAGCTGCAAATTTTTTCTGTCTTCTCTGAGAACCAGCGGCCATACCTGCTGTGCAGAGCTCTATTAAAAGACTAGTTAGTTTAAAAGATTAGTTCTTAGGAACTGTCTGAAACACACAGTAAATCTGTCCACACAGAATGGTTTCACTGGAGCTATTTTAACTCTGATCTTGAAGGAGCCTTCCAAACCTTGCAGGAATTTACTACATAACAACATAAATTATGTGCATCCACTGTTGCAATATAGTGACTGATGTTGACCTCCTATATCAATTACTATAAACATTTACAATACTTCAGCATGGGGAAATATGCCTGTACAAAAAAAAGCTGAAAGCTGGCTCTGTAGCTGATTTTCCCTACTCATAGAAATTATCTACAGCACCTTCAATGCTTGCAGAAGCTCCAGACAAAATCCAGAGAGGCAGACTAATCAGCTGTGAGACTCAATTTCTTTGAGACAGATGACCTTGAAGAGTCATTGAAATTAATGGCTTAAAATTTGGCCAACAAACAAGATAAAGAAATGAAGGTGCCAGCACTTTTAAGAGTTCTCGTTAGCTTACTCTTCAGGCTAGTGAAATTAGCAGGTCAAATGTTTCAGATACATGATTGAGATTATTCCTCAAGCAGCAGCTACATGATGTCAAGCAAGGCATGGACTTGTGAGGCAGCCAAGAGGCCATGTGTCAGAAGCAGTGCTCAGCATCACCACAGGGCAAGAGCTCCAGGAGCATCCACCAAGGAAACCTGCTGCACCTAACAGGACACTGGTTAGACTTACCTTTGTGTTAACTCCAGCATGAAATAAGTGCTGTGACTCCACCTCCCTTGGTCATTGTGATGTTTCTAGCAGAAGTGCAAGTGCAGCATTTCTATTACAGACACGTAAAGGTAGACATGAGGGGCCCTGAGAAGGGGAGAAGGGAAAGGCATCAGTGGCCATGCAAGAGGGCTCCAGAAGACCTAAAACGATTGTGCATAGGAGTGTGCAGAGATACAAGCCTATCTGGGACCTCAACATTCCTAAAACTCTTAATAATTGACTGTCTATGAAACATGTTTGGTCCAGTGGTAGGAGATTGTTCAGAGGCATGAGCCAGGAGTTTTGTATGTCCCTATAAAAACAGCATGGGAAGGCAATCCTTGCACAGTCCTAGTACCCTGGCTACATCCAGGACAGGGCTAACTTTTGCAGCAGGCAGGAGGAGCATGGCCCAGACCCTGAAGATCTTGATACCCCCTCACACCATGTCCTGGGGGATTGGAGTGTGGCAGTGTTTTTCCGGTTTTGCTGGGGTGTGTGGTCAGGTTGTCAGGAAAATTAATCCACAAACACCAGAAGTTTATGTCCAAAAAGGAGACAGAGGAGTCCTGTAACTTTATTAGAATAAATGGAGAGGCCATGGGGCATTTCCCCTGGGATCTCTCAGATTTTTGGAGGACGCAGCCTCCTTTTTATCCTAATTTCTTGGCAGCATTTCCCACTCTCTTTCCCCATCAGTGGAGGTACTTGAGAGGTACATACTACCCAAAACACCTAAGACCCTTTCTAACGTATATTCCCACACATCTTTTTCATTTCCTTGTGTCACTCAGTGGAATTCCTTATGGAATTTATGGTTCTTCCCACTTTTTCTTTCATTTCTCAGTATCCAATTTCATTTATCAGCAGACGCACAGTTTGTTTGCAAAGACAACTCCCTCCTTCCTTTCAAGGAGGTGCCAGGTTCCACATCTTAAGCAATTGTGGGTGAAATGACTCTTACACATAAAAAAATTCCTTTATTCTTCTTACATATGCTTATCTTTCATGGTAACAATGCCCTGCAGAGTAGTGGGATGACAAGCATGAGATAGGGAAGATCTTGAGAATAATCATCTGTTATGGGCAGAGCAGGAGCTTCAGACAAATTTTATTAGAGAAGCCCTCCCGTTGAGTTATGGGGTGCAGAAAGGACACCTTTGATTTCTAAACTTCTTCTTAGAGATGAGTCTAGATGCAGCTGGATCCCGCTGCTGTCCCTGAAAGCCATATTCATCACCCAGTGTGCAGCAAGCCAACCTTACACACAGAGCTGAGGTGTTTGCTTATTGAACAATTATGCAAAGAGGGTGCTGCATGGTAAATCCACACAACTAGCACTGCAAAACTGCTCAGAATTTTATATTTTAGATATATATTTTGGCAAGCAAAGAAATCATAATTAATTGGCTACCAGTTGCCTAGTTTCCTTGTCAATTAGTATCCTACCTTCTATTAGTTGAATGATTCTCTCACTTCTGGTGTTAATTAGTCTGCATGCTCAGTCATCTACTTCTTTTTTCTTTTGAGTTAGTGGGTTTCTTCAGTCAGTGGCCTGTGAGTTGGTGGTTGCAATCTCACCCCACTAGAATTACCTTTTAACCAGCTGGCTTGGTGTACACACTCCACACTGATCCAGGACACTGTGAACTTCTGCAATCTGAACTTGCATTATAGAGGGCACAGGGATCTGTGGTGCCAGCCAGGTGACAAGAGCCACAGCAGGAGTGAAAACCCAATAGGAAGACCCCAGAATATGTGTGAAGGGTATAAATGCTCAGATGGTCCTTTGTTCACGGTCCTTCCTTTGAAACTATGAGCTCTGTTTCTCTGACAAAGCAAGACCCTGTTTCTCAACCCCCTACTCACTCTTTGTAACCCTCTGGGCAAATTGTTAATTATTTCTGACTCTTGAGATATCACAGTCTTAGCTCCATTCTTTGTCAACAGTTTATAATCTAAAGGATTATATGTGGAAGTAAATCTTTATGGAACTTTGTCCTGCAGGGTTAGAGAATGGCATATCAAATGTTTTTATATTGAAATGAATTATTTGTTATGATAATGATAAGATGAAAATATCAAATCAAAATCTTAACCAAAATAATTTCCTACATGTAATATGTGGCTGTGACCACTAGTACAGTATAGTGTGCCACTTTTGAAGCAATATTGAAGTCATTATATGAAATCAATTATATTGAGATTGCTGTTTGTCACCCATATCAACACTCGGCCTCGACAAGTCACATTGAGGGTAACCTTGAGGTCCCCTCTTAAGGGAGGAATCTCCACATGCTCCAAGGAGGAGACCTTGTCGTTAAAAGGTGGCACTGAGTTTTCAGAGTCAGTCATATATCCCTGGCCCAGCTGACTCTGTTAAACAAGTTGTCAATAGTGTCACTTGTTTGTTCCTTTGTCAGGTACTTTATCAGGTCTGCCACACCCTCATTTCACTATCAGGAGTTTGAACTTTGGGGTTGATGAGTTGATGAAGTTGGTCCAACCATTCTTCAACACCAACAGCTCATTCTTCGTTTCTTCATTAACCACTGGCTGCTAATAGGGTATTGTTCAAGTTGTTTCCACCCCATTCCTGGCAGAGTATCCTGCTTAAAAACAAAGAGTAAGAACAGAAGTTTTCCAATGGAATCTTGGAAGCCTGTCACAAGTGGTTTCTTTCTTTGACTCCTATTGTAAAAGGAAGAAGTGATTGTTTGGGGGGTTTGTTCTGGTTTTGGTTTTCCTGGAGTAAATCTAACCCCAAAGAACTGTGTTTGATGACAAACAGAACCCAATAAACACCTGGAACAAAGGACATGAAATCCAGCCAAAAGCCTGTATTTTTCCTTGTCAGGGCAATCCACAGAGAAAACAGAGAAACTGAAAATCGTTATGAAATATAGCAACAGATACTGCACTCTGAATATCAGAGAATGAGAATTACTAGTTGAATGACACACATTTGACCTTCCTGGAATATGTCCTTAGCTTGTAGCTCTCTTAATGGATCCACTGATGTCAGACATCATTAAAAAAAAACCAGACAGTAGTGACAATCAGGAAATCTCAACTTTTGAGAATAAGTAAAACTTGAAGTAAATAATAATGGATTATCCATCTACACAGTTGATTGCTCATGCCAAAACTTGCTCAAGAGGTGGAAATTCTTTTCCCAAACAGATGAATTAAGAAAAAATTAATCACACTTAGACCATAAACTGAAAAGCCTTATGTTGCATTAGCAAACTGTATTTTCCAATATAAGGGTGTATATCTTTTTAGCTATTTCTAAGCAGCTGTAGTAAGAATTTAAAGATACCATTCTTCTTACCTATTAAAATATATTGTTATTTATGTACCATCTTTTTAAAACAAGGTAAAATTCAGACTTGTACAACAGTGGATAAGGGGAATTTTTTTATAACTCTTCCTAAGAGGAATGTAGGAATGTACTCTGAATGAGTATTGCTATGGACTTGCTTTAAATTCATTTGTACAGGAAAACATTTGAATGTTGTAGTGTCATCTGTCACAATCTGGATATCAGAGTAAATATTAATGAAATAGGATAGAATGGTCTATCCTAAAGCACATAGTCTTAGAAGACAATAGGGTAGGAACTGGTTTCTTAAGTTAGAAACTGAACTGAAATGTCTTGGTTTTAGGCATCTGGGTGGCACAGTGGCACCCAAACTGCTGGATGGGTGGGCAAGTCCCAGGCCTTCTAAGGGTGTGTGTGGGTTTGGGTTTGCTGCTGCCCCAGTGAGTGCACAAGTGATGGGCTTCTGGCACCCAACATTGCCCAGTGAGCTCCTCTGCTCCATTTTCCCTGTGAGTCAGATGAAGAGTGCTGCTGACGGTGTCTGTGGCAAACTGTATTTTCAGACAGATGGGCTCCCACATATCTTGTACCTTAGAAAATTACATGGGGAGCTGTTAGAGCTGTTGGATAACCATGTGTTTCTGAAGCCAGTCCCTGCATGGCAGGATCCAGCACATGTGTGGGGAGGAACAGATGGGCTGCTTACATGGCATGTGTGAAAATAATGCGTAACTTGTCTAGACAGGGATTAAATGGAGACAGGCACAATTCTCAGGGAAGACATGCTTGAATTTCCCATGCTGTGTTTTTATAATGGTGCACTTCTAAGAGAAATGTGGGCTGCTCCAAAATCAGGTTTCTTGGAAGCTTTCCATTTACTGAAACTTCTCTCAACAATATCATTGTGTTCTGCATAGATAATTCTGTCTACTCTGGCATGTGGCATCCTGTACTTGTGCCTTTGTTTCTATCTATCTAGTTATTCACACTTACTTTGGTATTTTATTCTTCAGTAGTTTTATAACAGAATCACAGAATGGGGAAAGTTGAAAGGGACAACAGTGGTGATCTGGTCCAAACTCCCTGTTCCAGCAGGGTCATACTAGAGCACTTTGTATGGAATTGCAGAAGGTCTGCAGTGAGGGAGACTCCATAACCCCTCTGGGCAACCTGTTCCAGTGCACAGTCTACCCACACAGCACAGTAAAGAGGTTCTTCCTCAGCTATGCAGATTGGACATATTTCCATAGCCACAAAGTCAGTAAGAGCAAAAATAAAAGTACACACTTCTAGTATGCTTTTCAGTAATGACCCATATAAATTGTCAGTTAAATGATTCCAGTGTTATTTTAAGACAACTTATATTTATAAAGTGGGAGGGCTTGAAAAGGAGAATAAGCAATCTAACTGTTTGTGGAAGAGAAATACAAAGTTGAGAGAAGCACAAACATAAATACAGTATGGCTTGCTCAGAGGTGGACCCCAGTTTTTGCAAGTTGGGACATAAACCAGAGAACATTGTGGAAGGAAACATCCCACAAAACATAATGAAATCATCTCGTGACTTTTTAATACAGCTCAGCATGGGAGAAGGTAGTCACAGGTAGGAGCATAGGGACAGATGAGGTGCTGTGGAAAAGCATGGGGCTGTTGGTGGGAACAATGTGATGGCAAGGCCCCTGTGTGGAGACCACAGGTTACTTGAGCCCCAAGATTCCCAAAGTCAGCAGGACTCCACCGTTGGGCTCAGGACAGAGATTCTGGAGAAACCCTCAGAAGGAAGCTCCAGAAAGAGTCTCTCACACAGAATCTAAAAATTTACACACATTTACTGTGGGAAAATCTCTGGGGACCCTGAGGACAGGTAACTAGGGATACAATTAGAAGAAACTGAGGAGTTGTACTGGCATCTTAGGGGCAGTTATAATAGTTACGGAAATTATAGGATAAGTCACAGTTGCTGCTCCCTGGATGGAATTCGGTTGGCATAACTCGAAACCTATTCTTCAATGATCCCCCATTCACACATCTGCTAAGGGAATGGAATGGAATGGAATGGAATGGAATGGAATGGAATGGAATGGAATGGAATGGAATGGAGGATGGAGTTGTGTGGAGTTACCACGGCCAGGGTCTGCAGAAATCCTTGCAGGGAAGGGAACTGGATGGTACTTTGCAGCTGATAAACTGCATAGCACCTGTCAGCCAGGGGAGAGAAGGGAACATGTCCTGCTACTGAGACAACTACGGCTAAATCACCCTCCTCAGATGAACTTGATTCATTAAAGCCTAAAAATAATCTTAATGCACACCTCCACCCCAAAGTTACCCACCTCCAAGGGACAACTACCCCTCCTCACTGGGTACACTCTTTATATTCTTTTTGATTGTATCTTTAAAAGCAAAGTAAGAGAATTTTACACCAATCTGTAACAAAGGCACGCATGACTAGAGTCATTCAAGCTCCACCTAAACACAGAGAATAGTACAAAAGCAAGTTGACAATGGGGGAAAAGGTAGGGAAGAGTCCTTTAAAACTGCTGGGATCAGTCAATGGGTAGCACCTGTCTTCTCCCCCACAGAGACACCTGTTGGGTAAGAATCACGTTGTCTGCAGGCCCAACTTTTTATTGGGGATTAGAGCTTGTCTGTGTATTGCTTTGAACACATTTTTAAGTTCAGGACATTTTTTGATAAAACATATAGAAGACAAAAGTAGCAAGATAATATAGCTATTCCTACACACCAGACTACTAAGTCTAGTGAGATGTGCTGGTTTACTGGGTTTTTATTTTCTGAATGACTAGACAGCTATTCCAGTTAGGCTTTACCACTTCCTAGGTGAAGACTACAAGCTCCATATAAGCAGGACACATTGCCTCAGTTTTCTTAGATGGACATATTGTCATCATATTTTTGAGTGATGAGCAGAACATGACTTGCTCAAAATAATTTGTTGTTTCACTCAGTGCTTACGAGTGGAAAACACTTAAATAATGAAGCTCAGTGCAGTGAGTTTAAATCCTTTGCAAAACCCCCAATTTATTTAACTCTTCCAGCCCTTGCTAGTCCTCACAGCAGGCAGCTCTGGAATGAACAGCATCAGACAGACAGGTCATCATTGGCCAATTATCCAGTGGGAAAGGAATGGCTCTGGCTCTAAGACTTCCTGGTGTTGCATGAGGACAACTCTTCATTGAGATGCTGTCTGTATGGTTCAACTCAGCTGTTAGGCTGCTTACTGCTTACATTCCTCCTATTTATTGCAAGAACAGTATCACAACTATTTTAGAAATTGCAGCACTTGCAGCAGTTGAGGCAGAGCCAGTTTTAGCCTGATCTCTGTTGGTCAACACTTAACTCACATTACGTCTTTGCAAGATACTTATACATACTTATTTCAGAGATACATGCAATATGTCTTTGAGAGACTCAGTCTCATGACTCAGTCTCTCTCAGCCATGAAGAATTACTCTCTTGGTAGCCATGGAGAAGAACAAATAATGTAGGTTAAAGCTTGAAGTAGACTCATGTAGCCATCTCCACAGAGACATTAGACGTGGTCGTGTTCTTCTAAAATATCTTGAGACACAAAAAAACGTCAACATGACCAAGCTTATTTTCATTAGTGGAAGAAGCAAGAGCTGGCTCAGAGAAATGTTTTGTGGGATGTAATTGAAGGAAGCAATTTGGCTTGCAGTTGTTGGTAGGAATTAAATACATTTGGTTCAAATGCATTTCAATCAAAAAACATAGAATATTTTGTTGCCAATAGAATAAAACTAATTAAATAGAATCTGGAACAGAGTCCAGGATGGAAAAAAGCATTAAAAAAATTATCATAGGGGCATCTAGAAGCACTGCCTATGTAAAAATAGTGAAAATTGCCAAAGAAAAGGGGAATTTGTCCATTGGCCTCATGCTGGATGCATATAGAAGCAAAAAGACTTTTCAAATTCCATTCCTATTTCAGAATAATAAAATACCAGAGTTAGATTTATCAAAAATATCATCCTTCCTCATGACTCAAAAATGACTGTTAGGAGTCTCTTAGCAAACAACTCTGAGTGTACTCATTTCGTAACATTCTTCCATTTATAATTCCGGGAGTTTGGTTGAGCAATGTGATGCCTAATAAGAACTATGCAATTTTACTTAGGGAAATAAAAAGCTCCTATGAAAATCAAGAAAGTTTGTTGTACTCATAAATACTGACTCACAATATCCTGTGTTTTTAATTGATTGTTGTTTAAACTGATGAAATGTGTAAATATAAATTAACACTTTTATTGTAAAAAAAGAATGAACATATATAAAATGCACACTTGTAATGAAGATAATGTTACTTCCAATGAGCTGGCATTCCTATGGCATGGAATGCATAAGTCCCTGTCAGTGACAGATCATTACCTTGTGAAGATCAGAAAGACTATGTAGTCAATTCAGATGGATTGCTAAATAGGCATCTCGCCAACAGTTTTCCCTAAAATCTAGGATATTTAATCTACTTAGCACGTGTCAAACAACATTTCATTGTAACTAACAGTCCAAAAAATGTTGATGGTTGATTCCCCTAAGCTTGTGCAGACCCCTGACATAGTGACCTTTTCATGTCGTTCCTACAGAAGGTCACACAAGGCGTAACCAAAGGCAGAGGACAGCCTCCTCTGCTGTTCAGGAAGAAGTGGCCTATTCCCATTCCCACCTGTAAGCACTGGTAGGACATCTGGGGTAACTAACTCTGGGTACAAAGTACAGCAGGGAGGACCATGTTATTTTTTCCTACCTGACAGTGAATTTCTAAAGTTATGATGAGGGTGAAAATTGTGTATTCCAGACAGAAAATGAACTCATTTATTGTTTTAACATGTCTTTATATTTTGATCAAAATTCTACATAGGAAATATGTAAAGGACTAGATTTGTCATTTTTAAGGGTTATTTATGCTGTCCCAAACCACTTGATGTCAGGTGGTTTTATCCTCCTATACGTAACAAGACAGTGAGCACTGTTGTGTATATTCATTAAGGAGAAAGTGTTCTGCAATAAAATGTCATTTATCATATATTAATTCAGATGATTGCTTGTAGATGTCTGAGAAGGTTTCATCGACTGCAACAAGAGAGAAGCAACAGAAAACTCACTGCAAATTCCTCCAGAATATTGGTATTTTTATTGTACCTCATCTTGGCTTAACCCTAAAATGCATGTTGGCCTGAATTCAGATAAGAGAAATGTCATTTTCACTTAGTTCAAAAGGGGATTATCCTGCTCACTGCCCACATCCAGGCAGGTGCACAGTCTGGAGATCTCAGTGGATGGCAGGTTATTTAGGTCTCTGCAAGGAAGCAGCACAGTAGACAATCCCCTGTGAATTCTAATTACGTGAGCTGCAAAACAGTGGTAATGATGGATGTGGACAGCAGGCTTTCTCAGCACGTGACAGTCTGCTTTTATTAAATAAGCAAAACCTGCAGCCTTGTCCACACATATTATTGCTAATCTCAGTCAAGTGCCACAGGGCTGTTTCAGGTGGGAAAATGAGGATTTGGGGTCCTGGTGCAAAATTACTTATGTAGAAGTGAATTTACTAGTATACAGAAAAATATCCTTATACAGTATCATGGCATCCACATTCTATTTCATGTAAAAGTTGCTCTCTTCCCAGTAGGCACAGCCATCAATTTTGGACAAAAGAATTGTTGGCAGTATTTTGTCATTACTCATTGCTTTCTGCTTGTGAACAAAATACAGGCCTTTTTCTGTGCACTAATGAAACCAAATAAGAAATAGATCTGTACACCAGATCACTGCAGCGCTGAAAGTTAAAGGCAGAGAAAGGCTTTTCATGGACTCTATTCCACACCATCATTTGCCACTGGAAATCCACTAATAAAACACTAGAAGGAGCAAATTAGATCTACTGTAAACCTTAGATTCAAAGTGAAGGTTATAGACCTTATATCCATGTTAACTCCTTTTTGGTAAGCTAATTGGTAGGTCAGTCGTTCTTGATCCAGGTCCCAGGTCCCAGGGAGTATGACTTCTATGTGTTCTTTGTATTTAGGAACGTGACTGTCTCAGAAACAGGATTTGGAGGCTAGCAGGTGAGGGTCATGACAGACTAGGTGTACTTCAGCATCCCAGCCCTCATGACCAGTGATAAAGAATATTATCTATCCCTATGGTGTTTTTCTTACAAAGCCTTTAGGCCAATTGAACTACTTGCCAAGGGACTTCGTTTCAGAGAGGAAAGATACTAGTCTATAGCATCTTGCATCTAAGGTGTTCTGGGTCACTAGTATTACACCTGAGGTAGTATTACCACTAACCCAAAACATCAGAGATGAAAGATGCCACATCCTTAAACCTCTTAAAAGTACAGTTAAAGTATAAATACATCCAACTCATACCGCAGCACAAGGGAAAAAACAACAAAAAAAGGACTTCTCCTGTGGTGTGTAGTTTGGGTTTTTTTTGTCCAACTGAGAACAATGTGGCTGACCAATAGATTTTTTTTGCCATTTGTACAAGGTTTTCTTCACAAACACCGAATTCAGAAGTAATTGCTCTTCCACAAAAGTTGACACAGGAGTTGTACTCTTACAGCTTTGTCTCAGCAGGGTACTTAATGTGAGTCTGCACAAGACCTTAGCAGATAGGAATATGTTGGTTTGACAAAGATGTGTAGAAATGCAGGCAGGATTCCACTGGGATGCCCTTGATAGCCCTCCTGGGACTGTAGGTGGCCCTGGCTTCCCATAGCACCTCAGCAGGTGACTTAGGGAGCCCAGCTCCTCCCAGCCCAGCACTATCTGCACTGCTGCCTCCGAACTGGGACCCTCACAGGAGTGCAGGGCTTCCAAGATTCTGGAAGCAGAAGCAAAGGCTTATAAACCCTGAGAGCTGCAGCTTGTTAAAGAGCTTCCATGCTGAGCTTCCCTGCTATTAATTAATTTCCAAGTTCTTCTAAAATTTTTCTGTATGGGTTTCATGTATGTGCCAGTGTAAAGTTAAATACCTTTAAGATCAAATGAGCAGGCATTCATGGCCTACCTCTGTCCATCATCAGCTAAACAGTGCCCTCCAAGAGTAAACAAAAATGTGAACATTGTGGTAGTCGTCACTGATCCTTACTTGGAGCTATTTGTAAGCATTTAAAAAAAATTAGTACCTTTTAATGAATTTGTTTCATGGACTGTAGTCTCCATTTCTGGGATGCATAATACATATGATTTTCAACAACGTCACTCATTAGCCATTTCGATGTATTTGAAAATGTTCCCATTAATTTCATTAGACCAAAATTGTTCTTCTTGTATGTGTAATTAACTCTTTGACCAGCTGTTGTCACGGGTTCTTTGAGAAAAAGACAAAAAGAGCTCATCATGAAAGAAAATCACTAAACCTAATTCCTAATTTCCTGCTAATTAATGCGTTTCTCATGGATACTTTCAAGGATGGAGAAAATATCAATAAGAGAAAAAGAACATCTGCCATAAGTAAAAAACAAAGGAGGTATTTTTTAAAAAAATGTCTTTAAATATCTAGGTAGTATAAGCAGGCAGGGAAATGTTCAAGTGTTGCTTAAATGGATTTTATCCTTTTACTTTTTATCATAATATTCCCTAAAGTGTTCTGACACTTTGAACTTCTCATATCTGGCACTCAGAGTTGAAACGTGCTATGACAGACTGGGCAGCTCATTTTGACAGAATTTCTGATTTCACTTGAAATGAAAAGGCAAAGACAAGTCTGAAAAAGCAAACAAGTCAAAAGAAGAATGAATGAGATTAAACAACACAGATAAGAATAAATAGAAAAAGGCAATGTGTAATTACAGTGCTTGGAAGGATTAGTGGAAGTGGAATGATGGAAAGAGTATCTGGGCAGTGAGAGCATTTGCAATGTGGTTAGGAAGTATCATGAGAGGAACTTGGGTATTAAGGATAAAGGCAGCTTGCCCAGCTTCCTTATTTTAGGATCCTGTTGGAAGATTCTATCATGCTGGAGGAGAGAGCTATAACTCAGCACAAATACATAGGCTTGAATCCCTATTATATCCCACATTCTGTACACAATGGCCCAAAAGAAGAAAAACAAATATTCACTATGCTGTTGCGGTGCATGATTGAGGTTTTCAAAGTTGTATCTGTATTTTGTTTATTTGTCTGGATTGGTATGTTCCTTTGAGCACCTTCCAAAACCTTTTCCATCTATTCCCAAACCCACATGATATCTGCCAGAGGGGAGCACCTTGTCAATCACCCTGATGGAGTTGAGAGGAGATCATCTCCCATTTGGCTAGGTGCTCAAACACCCACCTTTTCAACTGTTGTGATAAATGCCCCTGTCCTGGACCACCCATCCCCCTTTCCCCATTGGCCCGAGGTTTCCTCCTGCCCCAGGCTGCGCCCTTGGGTACAAAAAGGAGGAGGACAGGCCCGGACCGTGCTTTTGCCCAGACCGTGCTTTTTGCACGTGGAGCTGCACAGGGATAAACACCTTCCCAAACCCAGGTCAGAGCCCGCTCTTGATTCCAAGCCTTAAACCATGCACAGCAGGGATTGAGGAACTCATAAACTGTTTTGGTTGGTCTGGGATCTACTGCTTTAGCCAGTAAGCAGCCCACATGAGAAACCAACAACACTATGCTGTTCCATAGGGACCGACAGAAGGAACATACATCACTGGGGAGGTTTATTCATCCTGCAGCTACTAGATGTATAGAACAGCAAGGGCAGCAGTCTATTAATGTTGATCTTTGAAAGACTAAATCCTTCCCGTGGAACCCCAAGGTGTGGAAAATCTTTCAAGCAAAACAGTTATTTCTGGTTTCCTTACAGGTTCCATGAAAGAACTCATGCTAATGAAGCCTCTGGCATGTAGCTCAACCAAACTAGGTTGCTCCTAGAACAGAAGATCCACATTTGTTTCCTCAATGCTAGATCTTTTTATATAATCCCAAACACCTGCCATAAATAATCTGGTTTTTGGCTTTTTATATAATCCCAAACACCTGCCATAAATAATCTGGACAATTAGGGTGACTCTTTGCATGTAACTGGAGGACTGATACCTCATACTCTCAGCACTGCTATCAGACAACCATTGTGCTTTTCAGTTCTCTACGCATCCAGTTCTTGTCCAGCAGAAAACACAGAACAAACTGGGGAAACACAAATTAACCCTCTTACCCAGGTTTCATCTGTGTATGCATAACCTTTCAGACAAAGGCAACTTCTTAAATTATTTGATCAAAGTAAGAATGCTGCTATGCAAAGTAACAGACAAAGATTGGTAATACTTACTCTGCTGCTGTGTAACTGGTAAATTTGCTTTTAATGGCATTGCAAATAAAATTATTTTTATGTTCTGCAGAAAATTCACTTACCTGAACTGAATTATGAGGCTTCTGCCAGATTAGGTCCTCTTATTGGTAGACACTGTAGGCTGAGATAACAATTTACAAATTGAAATGCAATACAAAAAGGAACAAGAAACACCTAGTAATAGCAGCAAAATTTATTAAAATATTAATTTTAATGCAAACAGGGAAGGTGCTTTACATATAGAGAAGGTGTTCGCCACTCCAGTTTGGTTTCGTGTGGTTGCTGTGACAAAGACAAGATGGCAGACACTCTGCCATAGCTTGTGTCCCTATGACCCATGGCACGAAGACAAGATAGCGGCCGCTTCCCCCAGCTGGCTCTCCATGCCCACAGCAAGGGAAAAAAACTACAGGACAAGCTCCTGAGAGCTAGATAGCACCTGTTGTGAGGCACCATGGCTTCAGAAGCTGGGCTCGATCCCGTGTGGCTGCTCCTGGCACTGCTACTTTTGACCACTCTGCCCGGCTTGGCTCAGCTCCCTTTAGCTCAGCAGTTTCAGCTTGGCTCACCTTGGCTCCTTTTGGCTCTGGTCAGGCTCAGCTGGGCTTGGGCTCACCTCCACTGCTTGGCTTCATGTGTGGCTGCCCATACCGGTGCTGGTTTTCAGCGCTTCTTGGAGCTGCGTTGCCTCTTTTTAACCATGTCTTAGAGCCATATCTTGAAGGGGCAGGTAGAGGACAGGCAGCAGCAGTAGAGGAGGGGATCCACAACAAACCCAACAAACTTCCTGCTGAGGAGAGTGGAACAAAATAGCTCACTTCTCCCCGCTGAGTGGGGTGCGCACCTTTCCTTCCTCTGTGACAACCTCCCCAGTAATGATGAGAGTGGTACAGAATAGCAACCTAGTCACACTCATATGGCACTAAGCTTCACACTACCTGACATGCTGAAGTTTTGAAGTAGAAAACAGTTTTATATTTATGTGTTATGTTGAAATACTTAAAATCAATCAGGAAAATGTCAGAGCTTGATCTATCAATTCCATCACCTTATAAAAGCACCAAATTATGTTCTGCAAAGTAACTATGAGTTGTTGCAACTGCAACATGCCCCAGTGATAGACCCACGAGCACCAGCCAAGCTCCACGATGCTTTACAACTTAACAGATGTCAACGGGCCCAGAACTTTCAGCAATATTCAACTGTTCCTTCCTGAGGGTTTAGAGTGCTCCCTAGTGCATAAATTGCTCATCCTGAAGCTAAAAGGTTTTTCAGCTTCATTTTCAGAGTTTGTCTCAGATGTATTGACAGATCTAAAAGTTCTGCTCTCTTAATTCCATATAGGACAAACCTATAGTAACTACAACAGTTGTTTAAACACAGTTGCTTTGCTTTTGTCTTTTATTGGTGCCTTTTAGCACAAGAAAAGTTAGCCTTGTCTGAAAAAGTCATTTGAGATCAGCAATGAGTATAAAGGATAAGCTGAAGTTCCAACACCACATCAAGGAAAACAGGTGCTGAACATTAGTAGGTACACTTATTCTTCTTGATTGTGTACAACAAAACTCTAGATTAACATGTTGGAAGGTATTCAGATTGCAATTATGAAAGAAGCTCACATGAAAATGTACATACCCAGGACTCAGCATGTAAAATGGAGTGCATATTTTGCACCTTGGATTACACAGATTTCACAAGTGATCTCAGTCACTTGTAGACCACTTCCATGACAACAATCAGCTTCCTGGTATTTTTGTTTGGTGGGAAAATCCCAAGACTCATGTCTAACTGGGTAATAAGAGATTTAGATATTCAGATTAGAATTTCTCAAAATGAACAGAGGTGATAAATTTGTTTGTGATATGAGATTTAAAGGACTAGTGTTAACCTCATGATGCTCAAAAAAATTATTTCTGTTCTCATAAGGACACTCAAACTTTCCAATGTACACAATGTAAATACAAAACCATTATAACATTCAGAAGTAGGGAATACTTACAAAACTTATTTTAGATGAATTTTATGCACAATCAATCTCCAGCTAATAACTAGCTAGTGGGATTAATAATGGGTTAAAATTTCTCCTATTTCTCATCAGAAATTTTTCTCACATTGTGAGACTGCAAAAAATTGTTCAATTGCCCAAATCATAGCAGTTCCGTTGTTCAACAGAGACCTAATTTTTCAGATCTCTGAGACTTAACATTTTTTTGTGTTGAAGTCTCAGTGTGGCAGTTTAGGAGTCACACATGCAAATAAAGCGTGTGCAAATATGAGCTAATAGACAATCAGCCTGACATTTTTAATTTAGTGCTCAAATAAAAAATATAATGATAAAATATGTAAGTTCCATCCATTTTTTTGAAGTTTGCATGTGCATGCAGGTAATTACATAACAAACTGCTGCTGCTTGTATCTGTCATTTAAAAATGAAATGCAAAGAGTACTGAGAAAACATGACATTGCACTCACAGCCCTGAAAATCTGTCTGTTGATGAACATTAAATTTGCCATCTGGCTTCTGCACTGTAGGTGCCTTTGCAAGCCCTCAAAAATCAGTTTTGTTTGGGTTTGTGCAGAATCTTGTGCACCAGATGGCTTTCTTATTGAACTTGACTCTCAAGTAGCTGGCCACAAATTAATATGCATTTCATCAATGCTGTAAACCTCCTTATCATGTTAAGTGACTCTAGCTTACCTTTGAAGTTTTTTACTCCTTTTTGATAATCAGAGGTTTCCTCTGACATTGAATTTAATAAATGCATTTATGGACTTAGAAAAATTTGGCATCAGAAAATATATTGTAAAACCAACTGAACAAATCAAGTGTATAAACAGATGTATATTTTCTATGAGCTTTTTATTGAAGCTGTTAATAAGAAAAATGAAATTCAAGATTGTATTAGACAATATTATGTACAAGAAAATTACCTATTATTTGTAAGTGTCTCTGTCCACTCAAAGTTTACTGAAAATATATTGAGTATTTTTAAATTTTTTTGGTGTAAATTAGAGATAGGAAATACAGACTTCATCTGAGGGAAAAATCTAGCAATGTAGTTGGAAAATGGAATTGGTCCATCAAGAACATAAAGTCTTTGATTTCCAGGAGTCTAGGTTATCTCTGGGAACAATTTCCATGTTTTTGTTATTATCTCTTGCAATTTGTCTGTATCAGATTGGACACCTACATTTCACATTGATTAATTTACATTGGTTATGGATGCAGCCACTAGTAGTCATGTATTTAACCATCTATTTCCACATGTGCATTCCATCAGGATGAATTTAGGATTGTACTTTTAACACCCTGCCCACTGTAATTATATCAAGATCAGTTTTACTTTTCACTGCTGCTGTATGTTTTATGGCTGCAATGAATACTGTGGATATAAGCTTGGTCCAAAAAAATTAGGTTAATTTTATCAGATTAAGTATCTATTGTTCAGAAATGGGCAAGTCTGCAGAAAATGGCACTAAATAGATTGGAAACACATTTCAAAAAGGTGACAGAAAGCAGGTTTTTTTGTATCCTCTTCCTTGTAGCAAAAAGCAACAGCTTTTTAAAGGTAATTACATAAGGCTTAAAGCAAGATCATTGCATTTTACTGTTAATAATCACCTGTCTAGTCTGCAAAGCTATGAATGCAAAGTATGCATATATATATTTATATTTCCAGTGTATAACACAGCCTCAGTGTGAAAAGCGTACTGCTGTCTTTTCTCTCACCCACACATAAGGGGGAATTAGCAGTGGGAAGCTGGTCCATCCACTTCAGGCGCCCTGCTATTCCCAGAGATATCTTGGCACGACAGATAAAAGCAATGCCATTGTCAGTTATCTGTGACTAAAGCTATTATTCCCAAAGAGTCTGTAGTGTTTTAGACATATTTAGACATGTTAACTTTATATTACCTTTCTGACAAATTTCTGAACTCACAAATACTCCACCCTTCTTCCCCTGTTTTTTAAATTAACACAGATACTTTCTGTTTCTTTGTAGCCTTACTGCTCTCCACTTCTTTTTCACTGGATTCTGCCTCATAAGCACTGAATTTTCTATTCCTTATTTTGTCTTCCTCATTTGGAATCATGGAAAACAAATGACTTCTGAATTTCCACACATGGAATTATGAAAGATGAATGACATTTGAAACTGAGGTTTTTTAATCCCACCTGACTGAACAACAACTTTTGGCAAAATATCTTTGCCAATTTGCTTACATCTTGTAGTAGGATTTGTTCTGGAGATCTTTTATTCAATAAAACTCAACCCAACCCCCAAATTACTGACTGAAATTATTATTTGTCAACCCTGTGCTAATGCAAAATGTGGTGTGTGTTTTTTTTGTTTTTTGTAGTTTGTTGTTGTTTTGTTTTGTTTTGTTTTGCTCTTTTTTAATCTACAAAATGCGCCCAATGGAACACTATCCAAAGACACTTTTGGAGGAACAGTTGATAGGTCATTTTTGTGATAAAGACTAGGTTGTCTCCAGCCTTGTTTGAACTAGTGGCAAAATAATCTTTAGATGATAATGGTTCTTTTATTATCAATTTGTGTTGGTGAACTTTGAGATGTTGAAAATCATGAAGTTCTCTATCACATACAGAATTATCAAATAATTGAGTACATCAACTTCTTTCCCTCAGAAAGCTCTACTATCCACCTAATAACATAGATTGTAGGCCTAGAGTTGACTGTATACACTGCCCTGAATGTTATGTTCATCTTTGCAATCACTGGTAATTCCTAAATGGGGCTATATCAGATTTTTGTAAGAAGCCTGATATAGAAGTGGTTTATACGTGAAACAAGTTTTAAGTGGTTTAATATGTTCATCTTCCTTGTCAACTTAAGTAAATATAAAGTTACTTTCTTTTACTTTATTAAGAGCAGCACAATGCTGCAATGTTTTGGGTAAGTAAATAAGACTGGTTTTCACTAGTGCATTACAAAAAAATATAGTTATGGCTGATAGAAAAATGCACTAAGGAGACAAGATGAAAACCTTCTTCATTTCCAGCCTTAGTCATTTAATGAGCCAGTAAATGTTCTCCTTTCTCAGATTAAATGCCATCCAAGAGGAGACATAAATTATAGTGAAACTATAGAATATTAAAAAGCTGACTCAAATGCTGGAAGGCAAAGAAAAAATATCCAAAATATCAACAAGATAATCAAGGCCTATGGCAGAATAATGATTTAAAAAGTCATATCATAAACAATTTAAAACAATTCAAATGATAAAGCAGTTGTGTACCAATTCTTTCCCATGGGAAAAAACAAAAAATGAATTGTTAGAACTTAGAGTTACTAGTTATGATCTTAAAACAAGGATTTCATTTTTACTAAATATGTGACCTTCTCTGGGATTACATTGCAGTTCTGTAATGGTTTGAAAGCAAAACAAACGAGAGGCTCCAAGTCAGAAATACAATTTAATAAGAAAAAGAAAAAAAG
>JBBMKD010000115.1:3355089-3380320 GCA_037834095.1 Argya squamiceps | reverse complement strand
CGCCGCCCGGCCGCCGCCCGGAGCCCGCCGCCGGCTGTGCGGGGCCGCCGGCTGGCAGGGAGGGGCGCAGGCCCGCGGCGCACCTGTCCCACCAGAAGAGCTCCTCGCTGCCTAGTACCGCCTGCCTGGAGCAGCTGCTGCAGGGCTCGCCCGCCGCCGGCAGTATCCAGGACCAGCGGACAGAGGACGGTGACAGCAGCGCGGTGCGTGCCGGCCCGCGTTGCCTCTCTCCGTACAGGGCCGGGTCGGGCGGGAGGGGTGGTAATCTCTGGGGAGGGGAGAGGAGGTGGGAAGGGAGCTGAGGTAAGGAGAGGTGGGAGGGCGACCGCTGGGGAAGGTAGCTGGGGTGAGGCGAAGGACGGCCGCGGCTGAGTTTCAGCCCTCCTCCCGCCGGCTCGCTGTTCAGGAGTGCCCTTTGGCTGTGGCAGACACGGCTCGAGCCCACCCCGCATCCCGCGTCGGAGCCCGGCATTCCCTCAACACGCCTGACAGGCGGTGCGGCGGGCCCGAGCCGTGGGAGCCCCTCTGCCAGCCGTGCTCCTGCCCCGCTGGAGGAGCGACCTGCCTCAGACCTTCATTGCATAAACCATGCAGAGGAAAGGTGTCTCGGAGGCTGGAGTCAGGCTTCCCTTGCTCGCACGCCTTTCCCCAGTGGTCGCCTCGCACGTCTGTGAGGGCCGTCTCCGCTGGTGTCTACTCTTAACACATGCAGCACTGCTTTTCCTCAGGTAACCTCGGCTTTTTTCCTTGTTTGGTTATCTAAATTTGAATTACTGTGTCTTTTGATTTCTGCAAGACACGAACGACGACCACTAGTACACACTTAATAGATGGTAGGTAATTATTTGGTAGTTACACACTGAGTGCTGCCTCATGCAGCTGTTAGTTCAGTCTACGAGACCACCGTTCTGATTTGTTGGGAGAAGGCAGTAAACAAAACCATAACTCCTCCAACTGTCAGTTTTTAAATTACATGGTGAAGCTACTGTTGATAAGGGCTGCTGAATCTTGGAATAAATTCACTGTGAGGAAAGTGCAAAACGTCAATAATTTTGGATCTTGTGTAATTCTAAGCAGCCATCCACCTTTTTCAGGAATAACTGAGTAATGCTTATTATTATAAATTGGTTTATGTCATAATCAGGGAGAAATGAGTAGCTGAAGTAAAAGAAATGCTCTATGTGTTGTCAAAAATAGGCTGTATAAATGTATTTGGCTGCTGCCAGAGCAGTACCTATGCTAATGAAGAATGATAGTAGTTCTGCAGTGAGTAGTGATAGTAGTTCTGCAAGTGTGCCTTGAGGTCAGTGGTACTTTAATGTCCCTCTGCAGAATTCAACAGAGTTCGTCTTCACAAATATGGCACCGAGACTTAACTTTATGCCATGGGGTTGCTTTGGTTATGATCACTGGCCTGACTGGAAACTGCTGTGGTTATCTCTTGTATAATGCTAGTAAAGGGTTTAGCTCATTGCTTATTGAGGTGGGATTATAGGTATCTATAAAGTGGACATTTCCCTGCAGTTGTGAATACCTTCCTCCCCAAACCATTTGCTCACAAGAATGTATTGTGCATTTTAAGTATTTAAGTACTGTTATTGGAGATGACAGGACATTATCCTGCTTTAAAGACTGCAGCATCTAGCAATATGAAAATGTGTGGCTTTCTTCAGTGTTGTTCCGCTGTTGTGTTTAGTACCGTATGGTAAATGTTTATTTACAAAACATGTCAAGTGCTTTTTAGTTGTGAGGGCATTACTCTTGTTTAGAACAAGGTACAGTCACAGCATTTGGGAAGAATACTGCTAAATCAAATCAATTTAGGCTTTCTAACACTTGTTTTTAATCAACAGGATTATGACCGATTCTTTCAAGTGTTTTCTAGTATTAATTTGGGCTGTGCCTGGATACCAGATATGCTGGTTTTGGTAATAAAAACAGCTTGTTTGTGTGTTGGTGAAGTTTGCAGAGCTGCTGATTGTGTTTGTTTTAGAGGGATGATCTGAAATGGAATAGCTTTCCTGCTGTTTCATAATAAGCACGTTCACTGCTTTTCTCAACTCTAAAGCATGATCTCACTTGGGTTATTAAATCTAGTTTAATTCCAGCTTCATCGAGTTACAGGATATTTGGGGAAATAAAACTCCAACTATAAAGCATTGTTAATTGTCTTCAAGTATGCCTGGTACTGTTCAGTGGTCTGTTAACACAGTAAATACCTTCCACTGTGAGCAGCTGGAGTTTCCAATTCAGTGTACCTCAGGAGTCAAGATTTGCAAGCTTACAGGGTGCACCTCAGGGCAGTAAAGTCCCTGCCTAACCTCAGTCATGGCCTTTACACCCCTCTGAGGATTTGGAATTACGCATTTGGTAACATGAGTTTGGAATAACTTGCATTTTTCAAATCCAACTTTTGCTTAGAGTATGCGTTGGTTTTAACAAGTGCAGGGAACCAAACTCCAAACAAGCTATTCCCTTTCCTGCTGTGCCTTCTGGCAGTGGAGAGACAGTAAGAAGAGACTATGAGTTAAAATAACAGTTTACACACAAAATCACAATAACCACAGCAATATCAGTATATAAGAAGAAAAGTATATAAAAAGAGGGTGTCCCACTCACAAAAGGACTTATAGCACTGGGAACAGAAGAAAAAATGCTTCCCACAGACAGTGCCTGGTATGGACTCCAGACAAAGGCCGTATGGCCATGGGAGGTCATATGGCTTATGTTCTCATCCCCCCAGCCCAGTCTAAGTAGGGCAAGCAGACCCATCAGAATCTTGTGCCGTGCTGCTGTCTTGGGCTGCTCCAACAGTTCGGTTCTGCACAGCCTTCTCCCGCTGCCACCACTCACTTGGCTCTGCTGGGGCTTGAGCTCTGAATGGCCCAGCTGAGCTTGGCTCTGTGCTGCCCTTTCTGTCTCTCCTTTTTTCTAATTTTCCATGGAGCAGTAGTCTTGGACTCAGCATTGCTGTCCTTCAGCACCACGTCTTAAAGCCACAGCTCGGAGGAATGGGAAAGGGACGGATGGTGGTGAAGAGGGGCTGGGTCCACCTGACTGATTCCCATACTGTCTCCCTGGGGAGAGCCAGGCAAGATGGTGCACTTCCCCTCCTGCTCCTTGGCTTTTCCTGCTGGGACCACACTGATCACAACAATGATGTGGGTAGTATGGAATAAACAGCGTTAAAAGCTCCATTTTGGTTTTTTTTTTTTTTTTTTGTAACCAGGACACAGCAGCACAGACTTTCAGTGGTGCTGGATTTTCATTGTCTTTCATTGCAGCTTTACACATCCAAAGATTACAAAAAAGTATATTGGAATCATTAAAATGAGATTACATTTCTAAGAGTAAATCAACATAAAATTGCAACTTCTTTTAAAAGTATATGTAAAATTTTATTGAAATAGAGAACAAGCAGATGATACTGCCTCCTTTGCATCAAGACTCTTGAATTTTTTATCAAATCTGCACACAAAAAATTACTACATATATTAAGGGAGATGGTGGAAAGAAATAAAATCCCACAATAAGTCATTTTTTTTGTGCTTTTAAGCTGAAATAATACAGTTCTCATCAGTGAAAAGAAACATAAGTTAGTGGGTGGGAAGACTTATATTGTAAGATTTTATATTGAAATTTAATTTTTGGCATAATCAAGCCATTTAAATTTAATTTGAACTGATTAAAATGTGATATAGCTCTGTTGCATTGGGCATGGACAGTCTAGCAAAGACCTAGTTTTTTCAGTGTTGGATAAAGCTTCTGTTGCATTGAATAGGATTAGTATCTTGGTTTGAGTAGTGCTGCACAAATAGAAGTGTAGTCTTATGCAAACAAAACCATTTATATTTGAGCACTAAACACTAACGTAGTTCTTTGCTGAAGACTGAATACTTCTTGGAGCTAGCTGTCCGTGAATATTTTTGGAAAGGGCATTTTAAGTATTTATTGGAAGGAAACTTAGGTTTCTTTTAAACAGTAAGTGAGAAAGAAATTAACACATGTGCAGTTATACATCTTTCTTCCAGTTTCCAAAGTCTATGTGACAGGTTTCCATGGCCAAACTTTTCACACCTTTCCATATGGCAGCCAATCACTGTAATGTAGCTGAGAACTACGTGTGTGTTGCATCCTTGAACCACTGAGACAATGGTGATGCCTCCTAGAGTGTCCCTCGGATGGGAGATGACAGCAACGCTCCAGGAGCAATGCTTCAAAATGCTTGCCATGGCCTAAGGCAGTGAGGCAAGGGTTTTTCTACTTTTCCCTTTTAATTTTTCTGTCTCTGCCAGCTGGAACATGAATTTATCTGACAGTGCCTGTGCCAGTGTGGCTTTTCTCTTTAATGTGAGACATAACTTTGCATGAGAAATTTTACATCACTTGTATTTTGCCACAGTAATTTAGTAAAAACCAGGGGGATGGAAATATCCCTGTTTCTTAAGGATTGCAGTAATAGAGACCCTACAAGTGTTTCACTGTTTTAATCAAAGAAGATGGATCTGGGCATATGTTGTATTGAATCAACAGTGAACATGAAGAGGGCTTAGGAAGAGGGTTCTTCATTAAGGGATTTCCAGGCTGCAGTCTGACTGCCACAGTGAGAACTCTTGTGGGCACTTGTCTCCAGTGTGTTTTCTTGCAAGATAACAACAAATGTTATAACGAAAAGTTTTGTAATTTCATGACTTCTTAAAATGTGTCCGGATTGATCCATTACAACCGAAAGAGTGGGCAGGTTCTTAACCCCTTCCCTCAATGCTTCCAGTTCTGTGCGTGGCTATGTGAATAACTTGGAGGTGTGGGACAGCACTGGGGTTATTGCAGAGGGAAGATGGGGGCTCTCTAGGGCTGCTGCTCAACCTCTAATTTCTTAGCCATAAGAAAGCAAGTTTCTTTAATTTTGTGACACATGAAGCTATTTGTTTCATTAATAAGCAGGGATTGGAAATCAGTGATCTAGAATATATAATACAGACTGATGAGAGACGAAGTGAAGTGAAAAAGTGGAGATGCATCCAGCTACGGGGTCTCCCATTCTTACAAATAAAGGATAACTATTAGTCAATAAAGTTGATGTAAGAGGGTGAACTGTGTGTCACACGAGGAGGACCTGCAGAAAGAAGGGGAGTTTAGTGAGCTGGGTTGTATGAGGGGATATTGCATTTTCAGGGTAAAGAGCATTGTCTTTTACTGAAATGTTGGGAAAGAGAAAGAAAATTGTAGTGAGTAGAAAGGAGTACAGGTTGAGCTGGGAGGAAGCCTGAAGAGGAGAGAGGGGAGTTTGAATTTAGTGAGGATGGGATGCAGAGCCAGTGAAGACCAGAATGGCATACCATGCATGTTTCTCTGCTTATACCAGAATGAATCTATAATTGGTTTAGAGCTGTTTGAATCAGTGAAGTTACACAAGGGAAAAATTTGATTTGTTTGTTATAATTGGCGTATGTCACAGGTAATTGATCCAGCCAAAGAAGGAGAAAGAACAAGAAAATACTTGAAAAGGCTGAAATGTCAATGAAAAGCTACATAGATAATGTCACCCAAGAGGATCTTAATTGCTGCTTTAATTTCACTGAGAAAGATGACGGTGGTGAGAAAACTTGAAAACTGCTGACTGTCAAGGATTAATTGCCTTTTCCTGACACAATGCCAGTACAAAACAAAAAGAGTTGTAGAGAGCTAATTTGCACAAGTATTTGGAGCATGATTTGAGAGCAGCATAATTCTGAAAATTAAGAGGGCAAACTGAAAATTAAGCGGAAAATGAGAGAACGCTTGATTTTAGGGTTGTGGCCACTGACACAGAGGGAATGAGTAGATGAAAAAATCTTTAGGCTAGGTGAGAAGACCGTGGAGCTGGTTAAATTGCATAGAAATAGCAACCAGGAGTAAAAAGCTATTAGTAAAGTTTGTTTCTTATAAGACAGCTGTAGCAGTTGATCAAAGCTATTTGTTTCTCCAAGAGTTTAATTAGACATCTGGTTTTGTTAAGGGATATTCTGCATTGCCCAATTTTTCATGTATTAATCTCTAATAAAAGGTTAATCTTTCAGCAGTTTGAGATGTACTAATCTGTTTCTTCTGGTGAGCATCTGATCAGATTGTCAGTTTATGGTATTTTAATAGTGTACATATATTACTGGGAGAAAAATCCAGATGTGGCACAATAGAGTTGTATTTAATTACATCTTGAATGACCTCTGCTCAATTAACTAAGTATATGCAGAGTTTTCAAAGTGAGCTACATGATTTTTCAGAATTGGCTAGTTTGCATTTATTGGTGAAATATTTAGATATTTTAAAGTGAACTAATAGCAGCTATCAACTTACTGATTATCTATGATCTCATTTAAACTTTAATTCCTCTTCTTGCCCTTTTCATTTACTGCTCATATATAAAGGTGTTTATAGTAAAATAATTATATTGAAAATAATAGATTTTTGGAGGATAGGAATTACCACAGTCCTTGCACTGAAAGATCAAATAAATGTTTATTTTGTAACAAGTGACTGCTGTGAAGTGTTTAAGTTTCAAGGATTTTGTCTGGATTTCAGGTGACTGTGTCAAAACTCTTACTTCAGTGTACTTCATATGTGTGTTTTGTAACCTACTGACCTGTGCTGAACTTTTAAAATTTAAAAATAGAGATACATAAACTTGGTTGTAGCATTAGACTTTCTTTTTCCCCAAGAAATGCTGAAAAATGTTCCTTCCATCTTTTTGGAGTGTTGAATGCAGAAAATCAGTCACACCAGTAAGACTTATTATCAGTTACTATATTGATGCAGAGAGAATTACTTTCTAGTGTTTTAAAAAAAATTACTAAAACAGTTTTAAAACTGCCACAATGTCGTTTAATACCCAGCTTTGTAGGAAGTTCCAGCTTAACCGGTTTGTCTTGTGTTATGTGGTAATAAATGAATAGACCCAAGTATCTTTTTTTTTTTTTTTTCCTTTTTTTAACTTCTTGGATAAATTTCTGGTCTTTGGCAAGATGACTGAGAACTTGCCATTGATATGAAGACATTATTTGCTTTTTCCTCTCTAATCTTACTATATCTATGCTAGTTCTTTGATATTACAAGTGTTATCTTCTAGGGAGTTTTAAGAGGGTAGCTATAATGTAAGTCTTGAAGCTTTAAAGTTAAAAAAAGAAATATTTTCTCTTCCTTGTAAAAGAAGGCATAATCCCCCCTATTTTTATCTATGGTAGACTTAATTTATCAACATGACAAATTAGATCACCTTTAGTCCAGTATGGAGATTTTTTAATGCGTAGTTTGTGCTCTGCTCAGTGTACATTCCATTCAGTGTATTTCTGTAAGGGCGAACTGATTACAAACCTTAGCAAGTGCACCAGAATTCTCTCTCTGTATTTGTATATATTGAAGTCTTATGGGGTAGGTGATTGTGCTTGCTTGAAGGTAAAGTAACAGGAGAAATTAACTCCACGCAAATACCTTGTGAGAGATTCCAAGATGGAGTTACAATTTAATAAGAAAATTACAATAAGGGCAGAAAGTACAGAAATACTGGCTTAAACTGACAAAGTCAGAGTACAGCCTGGCCCCTGTTGGTCAGGAGTGGTGGTTGCAGTCCAATTAAGCAGTAGTTGCGGGGCTGCTGAAATGATGGTTGTGGTCTTGTCGAAAGCCATTGTCCTGTGGAAATCTGGGTTTCCCCTCTGCCCATTAGGGCCCAATAGTGATGGTTGTTCTCCCAGTCCCAAAACCCCAGATTATATACAGGTCAGATTCAAGCAGCAATATTCAGCACCATCCCCAGGGCAGGGAATTCCACAATGGAATGTAATCCCATGAGTCATGGCATGTTTTGGGGAATCCTTGATGATGTAGGTTGGTACAGCTGCCCATTGGAGCTGTTGAACCATTATGGCCCATTGGCAGAGATGACCCCCTTAGGCTGGGTGTCCTGGAGACAAAGAAATGCTGTCCTGCCACACAGAGTTTAACACCCACTTTGCAGTCTGGTGGTTGGGTGTGCATTGGGCAGTTGCTTCAAATGATCCTCCATTAACAGTTCATCAGGAATAATGTAGCTGGGTATGGAATACATAGTTTGGCCACACCCATATGGGCACTCTTTCTCCTGTAACCAGGACAGTGATTCATACCTTGCCAATAAACCAGAGGTTTCATATTTCAAAGGTTTAGGAGCAATGATACACCATTGCTGTCAAAACATTTACTTTTGAAAGGTTCAGACTCAGTGTGAGATGTGAGATCTGGGGATAAAAGTATTGCAGTACTGGGATTTTTGTCAGTAAAGCACCTCATGTTTCATGGGAGTGATTCTTTTTGTGAGGAGGAAGACGATGTCTTATCAAGTCAAGTGATTAATAAAGATGGTGAACAGGCTCGTTCCTTTGTCCTCTGCTTGGATGTTGCTGATTTGCTTTTGTGTGTAGTCACTGGAGCAAATAAAATCATATAATCACAGAGTGGATTGTACAGGAAGGACCTGAAGGATAATTTCAGTGGCTTATAAACTGATGGATGTAAGTACTGTTACATGGATAATTTAACACAAAGGGATTTTTTTTACAATTAGCATAATATATTTTGTAGTGTATTAAATTAGCAGCATTAGAATGTATCAAGTTGTCCTAGTTTCGGCCAAAGAGAGAGTTAAATTTCTGACAGTTCCCATGAGAGGTTGCAACTTCAAGTCTTGCAGGCACCCCGGGGTGGTTGTGCTATACCATTCATATCATCGTGGGGGGCAGGAGTAAGGGATTTACTCCTTACTTACTTTCGAAGAAGGGAGATGTGACTTTGGGTGGAAGAATAAGGCATGACATGAAGGATTGCTGCCATTTTGCTCCTTTTTTTCCAGAGAGAAAGCCCAGAATGCAGTGGTGGGGCAGCTCCAGCTCTAACTGTGGTGCAGTCACAGGGGCTTGAACTCAGTGAGGTTGAACCCTCTCCATATAGTGTTGCTATTAGAATTGTTACTGTTAATGTTTGTTTTCTTAGCACATTGCTATTGGCCAGCAAATGGTTATCTCAACCTACTTCTGCCTTTTGTCCCTCTCTTACTGGCTGCATAAGGCTTAATTTCCAGCTGGATTTAAACCAATGTTTAACCGAAGAGTTGAGGTAACCTGAGATCTGTTCAGTATTCCTGTATGTACTCCTCACGGTGCTCTTTTTCAGAATGGGGAGAAGGGAAAGAAAGGCTTTGTTGCTGTATTGTGTGACTTGCTGTATATGATAACATCAAGGGCAATGAGGCTCATTTGGGGTGTGTGTTCAGTGTTGCTCTTCTGCCTGGGCCTGGGGTAGTACCTCTGGGAATTTATTAATAATTGTACCCAGTTTGAGGGGTTGAACAGGAGAAGATAATGCCCATGGGCCAATTAGGATAGAACAAGATGTAAAAACGTTCTCTACAGTGCAGCTGGGAGAATAATCTCTGGATCTCTGGTAAAAATTACCCACAGAGATTCAAGGGTGACCCTTGGGTTTCTGGAGTCAGGGATACAAAGGATCTGGCCTGCTATCCCTGACTAAAAATGAGATCCCTGCAGTTTATTGAAGGGGTTTGAGCTGTTTTGGAAGTGATGAGCACCAAAGCACGGCCCCTCCTGGCACCCTGACTGCTGGTTCTGGGCTGGATGCTCAAAGGGGAATTTCCTTACATACTTTATGCCACTGCTACTACATGGAGTAAGTGGATTGCTCTGACCATCCAGTGAGCTCAAACAGGAAATGGCCATTGTTCTGGAATCTTGGAAATTATTATGAACTGGTCCAAAGGTGAAAATTTGGATTATTATCAGGAGAGAAGGTCATGCGCTGAGGATGCCCCACCACATAATCAACTACCAGAAATTGAAAACAATATATACTTTATTTCATGGTGGTTCCTGCTCTGTTTGAGGAGTATATCAAAAATAGAAGCTGTGTTATGGAGTCCAACATGGCAAGTCACAGAAGCTATGGAGGGACAAGGTGCATCAAGTCAGGTTGCAGAGCTGAAAGTCATCCAGCTGGGTTTAAATACCACTGAATGAAAGAAGTATCAGTATTCTACCTCTACAGTGACTTGTGGATGACAGTAAATGTATTGCAGGCATGGCTGGACCAATGAAAAAAGACCAACTAGTAGGACAGAGGAAAACCCATCTGGGCTGATGAATTGTGGTGAGGCATCACTGGCCAGGTGGAGAAGCTGGCTGTAAAAGATTGAGTAGATGTACACTCACCCAGGAGTTGAGTTACTGAAGAGCATTTCAAGAGTGGACAGGTGGATTGCACTGCCAAGATTAAAGTGTCCCATTGGACCTGGACTGGGCCCAGGTGAATTATTTAATTATTTCTTGCATGATGGGCCTCAGTTTATCAGGGAAGCGTGGCAAAATAGAGAATTGCTCGTGATCAAGGGGTGGACTTAATAATGACAGTATGTCCCAGGTTATCCATAACTATGGAACATTCACTGCAATCAAGCAGTCCAAGCAGGTAAAGCTGCTGTAGTATGGGGGGACAATGGTTCAAATATAAATATGACGAGGCCTGGCAGATTAATTACATCATACACCATATGTACCTGCCAAGGCAATTGTTACATGCTTGCAGTGGTTTAAAGAACCACTGGGTGGCTGGAGAGGTACCCTGTGCCTTCCACTGCCTGGAATGTCATCTTGGGGTTTGAAGAACAAGTCCTGTGGTGACATGGCACCCCAGAAAGAACTGAGTTGGACAATGAAACTAATTTTAAAAATATTTCACGGAAACAGCTAGGCCAGAGAGCATGGTATTGAGTGGGTCTCAATATTCTGGGTCTGCAGCACTCTATGGGAAAGTTGAATGATAAAATGGACTGTTAAAAACCACACTGAAAGCAGTGGGTGGTTGGACCTACATTTAGCAAAGACAGTCTGATTAGTTAACACCCAAGGCTTTCACTTGAGCTGCCCCTCCCCAATCAAAACCTCCACATTTTTTAGATGGCAATAACGTCTGCCTGGTACATATAAAAAATGTGTTAGGGAAAACAGTTTTGATTAGTTCTGCCTCCCATCTGTGGGATTTTTTGTGCGCAAGGACCCAGGTACACTTGGCAGATAATCCAGAGGGCCTTGGAAAGACGATGTGTGGGAGATTTGATTCTTGGTTGAGAACAGTCTGTAATGTTGAATTGTGTGTGTAATACTGGTTGCTGAATAACCCTACCACTATATGTCATAGCTACTATGGACAGCATGTGTGGGGGAGATGTTGAAGTGGTTCTTGGAAGATGTTTTTGCAGTTGATATCTTGCTACCTGCTTCTGACCTTAATTTAGACAATAAATTTGGTTGTTTTTTACAGTACAAACTGACCCTCTATAATATTTTCATGTTATCATTTAGTAAGACAAAGCCAGTAAGAATGAAGAACTTTGATTTTTTAAAATGAATACTTACAATCAATTCTGGTAAAATCTACCAGTCTCTACTAAGCTTTGATGCAGAAATTTCTGAACTAGGGTCAGGTTGTGTTCAAATTGAGTCACCTTTTTATGATGTGCCAATGCAACACAAAGACTTCTTTTTGTTTTTGAAAGTTTTAAGTAGACAAGATTTAGTAAGGAAAAGCAATAAATTACAGAGGAAATCCTGACAATAAGTGAGACCAAGATTTCTGACGAAAGAGCAAAGAAAGAAGAGCAGGGAGGGCAAAAGCACCATCAGTAACGTTTGGACAGGGGCCTATGTGTACAGCTTTCGGAGAGCTCTTGCGGGTTGTCCTGAAGGATTTGAAGGAGATAGCTGAAAAAAAAGAAAAATTCCAAAACCAAAAGCAGGTGAAATAAGTTTATGACCTACACTATCCCTGAACAAGAAACAGAAATCCGCAGGATTTATTTTACCAATGAATGAGACAGCCAATCTGCCACTGCAGGATTTTTCTGCAGTGTAGGATACGTACATGAAGACAGGAGATTGACTTCCCATCTACCACAATCTCTTCAAAAATCTAAGTTCAAGAAATAAATGAGGGAATTTATAGAAAAATGTGAGAATGCTTGCTTTTAAATGATGAGAAAAGAGAAAGAGTCTGTTTTAATACCAAATAGTATAATTTATAACTTAATTCTGGAATATTGATAAAATTGAAACCAAAAATTCTGCCATACCTTTCAGTAGTATGCATCATTAAATCCTGGAAGAAATTTCTGGAAGAAATAGAAGATTGCATATTTTTGTACAGATAAATACAGTCAGAGGATTCCAGACATGAATGAACAATGCTTTTGTTGTTAAAAGTTTAGAATTTTGATATGCAAATAATGTTTTCATATAAGTAAGCAATTCGTAGTTGCCCTTTATTAGAAGTACAAACTCAAAACAGTTTTCACATATTTTCTTTTTTTGTTTTTTAAGTCAACACATAGAAAAACAAAAGAAAGGGAAAAACCCCAAGCTTTAAAAGGGATTTTAAATTAATTTTTACTTCAATATTTTAAATAGAAACCTTCAGAAGAACCAAACAGCAAAATCAGGGATTCAAATGATCCCTTGGTAGTTAGATTTCCATGAGACAATTTAGGAGCCTGGAGACTGGAACATTTTTATGAGTAATATAAATAGATATTTGTCATATTGGAAGTTCCTCTTACATTTTCTGACTGCTTTTATCTGCCTGAATTCCTGTTTCTATATGCTCAGATCTTTCTGGGCTTATTTGAAGGTCACAGGAGATGTTGAGCAGGCAGACCAAAGTAGAAAGTCAGATTGCTGCGCAGAATGTGAATGGCAGAGGTTGTGCCTGCTTTGCTTTCAAGACAGACATCACTCAGACAGTGCTGGGAGTATATTTGTAAATTTCGTTTCCACAGACTTAAACTAATCTTAGGGATTTTTGCCTACAAGATCAGTGAAAGTATTTGCCTTGTCTTTAGACCTGAATGAGAAAAGAAGTGATGTGTGAAGGAAGAAGCTTTGTTATGAGCATGTACAAATACATGTGTGTTTCCAGAAGTATTCTTGGGGCTTTAAGGAAACGTAGGAAGAAAAAGCCTTGCAAAAAAATGTAAGTTGTTTTAATGGGTTAGTTGAAGTAATCGCATGATCTGCTTCTGATGAGAGTCTGTGAGAACTTTTCTGTCAGAATACTCCTCATCATCATAAGTAACTTAATAATTTAATAGCTGGTTTTCTCTTTGGGTTTTTTTTTTTTTATTTATTTTAAAAAATTTTTTCCCCTTCACTTTTCCTGTCCTGTGGTGAACCTATTTGGTTTGTAGTTTCCGTTAGCATTAAGGCTTCTCTGTTAATAGGTAATGGGTTTCTGTGGGAGGGATGCTAATTCAACATGCTGGGAAGTCTGCTGGGAAACTCCCTGAAATAATTTCACCAGATCTTGTCTTTCTGCGTCAGTTTCTATGGTAATACTATACTTTTCTCGTCAGTGTTGTGGTGGTAAAGGCAATTTAATTATTAAACATCAATTTCTCCATCGAGTATTGTAGCTTCAACAATAAGGATTTTGTTGTGGATTTACCAGCACAAGTACAGCTGCAGGTTCTCTTGGCAATTTATCCGGCTGGGGCTAAATTTAGCTCCACGGTTGAGCTACAGTGGTAGCTTGAAGTAAATCTCAGCCATCTGCAGCCACCAAGGTGCATGATCCCTAAAACAGATGCTATTTTGGCCAAAATTAGGAGACATGATTCTGCTTTTGGAAAACTGTACAGCTTAATGTTTAAATGATAATAAATGTTGCACTTTGCAGTGTTGCATCATCCAAAATAAAGTGCTGTACAAATTTGCTTTATTTGGTGGAACAGAGTCTCAAAAATAACCATTTTTCCTTAAAGGAGCCAAGTCTTCCACTGTAAAAGTTTTAATGTATGGTTTTGACCTTAACCTAATATTGTGTACATATTTAAACAGATGCATAATTTTAATAATAACAACTAGTAATTTTTCTCATGCATTCTGAGTGAGTACTCTTGTACTATTTGAACTTGAAAGCTAGGTAACCTAATTACCTATTTACTAACTAACCTAACCTAGTTCAGATTTATTCCATTGAGAGATTTTTGGATCTTCATAAGAAGATTTTTTTTGGAAATAATTAAACAAGTGTGCATGTACATTCTTACCACAGAATCATCTAGGTTGGAAAAGGTCTTTGAAGTCATCAAGTCCAATGTATGACCCAACACCACCTTGTCAACTCGACTTTGACACTAAGTGCCATGTCCAGTCTATCCTTAAATACCTCTGGAGACAGTGATTCCACCAGTTCCCTGGCCAGCCCATTCCAATGCCCTATCACTCCTTCTGTGAAGAAGTTCCTAATGATAAATGTAAACATTCCCTGGCGCAGCTTACAACTGTGTCCTCTTGCCCTAAGACCGTGTCCTCTTTTCCTGTGAGACATGTTTACATGCAGGAGTATGCATAAGGTATTTGTCATTTGTGTACATCACTACTACAATAAAAAAAACTTGAGGTGTCACTGCACTTCAGTAACATGGCATTAGGAAGTCTGTGTCTCTTCTCAGTGGCAGTTCTACTGTTTTATCAATTATTTTCTGTGCTGCTGTCGAACTGAATCTGAATATCCTTTGTGCGATCACAAAGGGAAATGGTTTATCACAGAACTGAGGACTGAGGATGTATGACTCGTTTAATGCCAGGGGAGCAGTGACACATACCACCAGGTGTCTCTGTGTTACACTAAGGCATTTGCTGATGCTGTTGTCTAATTAGGTTTCATGCATGTACTGTGTTTGTTTAGCCCTGGTCCTGTAAGGGGATTAGCTTAAAGAACCAGGACATTGTGGCAAATCCTTATTCTGTTTGGGATGAAGTGTTCTGTTCACCAGTAACATTTTAATGTATCTCAGGTGTAGTGGAGGAGATGCAAGCAGCATATCGTCCTGAAGTGTGAATTAATATATTAAAAATATACAGCTGGGTTCCATTTAGTGGTAAAATAGTGCCTCATCATGCAAATGGAGAAACTGATTAACTTGTTGCCTTTCTGAATAAGGGACAAGTGACACAACCCTAAGATTGCCTAGATTCAGAGGCTCTCCGGACAGTGGCACTCCAAATGCTGTAGGTAATTGGACATGGAAGTAGAAGGTTGCTTTTTCTGTGTGTCCCTGAGCAGGTGGTCCTGTGGATGAAGGCAGAGGACTATTGCAGCAGTCTTCTTAAGTTAAACAAGGAGCAGGGTGAAGAGCTTGGCTTTCTGCCTCTCAGAAACTGGATCTTATTAAGACAAACTCTGTTAAGTAGGCAGATTTTAAACCCTGTCTTCATATATAGCTAGAAAAAATGAAAAATCTTTCAGCAGTTCTAATATAATAAGGACACTCTGAAGTAGATGCCATTTATTTTACCAGTTAGCAAGTATTTCACTTCTGTAGGCAAAATCCAGTGATTGTAGTGATGGCAAGTTTTTCAGCCATTGCTCTATTGTCTTGCCTTGTAGCATGTTTGAGGGAGATGGAGATCTGTTGGGGCAGTGATACATGTGAATAAACTCTTACTGTTTCAGTTGTATTTAATTGTATCATTATGCAATTGTTCTGAAAGAAATACCAATGTGTTATGTAAGTTATGCTTGTTCGTAATAATTATCTCTTTCATTAAACTTACTAAAAGTTTATAAACTATTCTTTAAGAGTTGTTATAAGTAGCTCTTTTATGCTGCCTGTCACTTGAGATTAATATCAATAAAATTAAGTACTAGTTACTTGTCAAAGGAGGAAAAGTTGTGGATTTCTAGAAAATATTTCCAACATACTTTTCAGGTAACCCTACAGCATAACACAGCAGACTGTTGCCCAATGATGGAAGAGGAACACAGTACTAATAGTAGTCACTAAACCAAGCTGTTAATCTTGCCAAATGTATGCTGCTGGCACTAAAATTGTGTTGTTATTTCCATCCTTTCTAGCAAATAAATTATTTTATTATTTTGGTTTTGATTTTTAAATTATTTTTATGGTGATTTCAGTGGTTACTTGTAAGTGAATGACTGTGCTTTTACTGGCACATGTAATGTGTACAGTTTCAGAAATGTCATCCTGTACCTTAATTAGTGTCAGTAGCAAATATTGTAAATATCTGTGTCTTTCAGTGTCAACAGTGATGTTTCAGATAACTGAAGTTGTTCCTTAAGTGCCCACTAAAATCCTAAATGACTGCAAGGCTGTGTATGCCCTCCAGGCAGTGCCATCTAGCCAGATGCCATACTTGGTTACTCCTATGATGAGAAGCTGTTTGATCCTCTGTGAAAATTGAAAGCAGAATTACAGTCATGGGGTCTCAACGACTGCTGCTGTAATTGCTGACTATTTCTTCTGTGTTCCTTACTTATATTTAAAAATCAAAATGGCTATAACAGGATCTGAAAGAGATGTAAGAATAGAATTAGAATATGTGAAATAGATAGAAACCAGTCAGCAAAGAGATTCTTGAAGTCTTAAGTCTGATTAGAGTACGAGATAAATGAATGAAACGTTCATGAAAATTAGAGAAAAGATCTCATGAGACAGTCAAAAATACCTGAAGGAAGAATATATGAAAACAACTTAATCTTGAAAATATATATTGTTGCAGATTTTTTAAGTTTATTTTATGCCTATTCATCTTTTTTTTTTTTTTTTTTTTTGTGGATTCTAACAGAACAAGCAGATTGCTTTCTTCCATTGAATGTTTTGCTGGTAGGCACTATTAAGCAACTATTTGAAGCTCCAACTGGCATTTTAGATGCGTAAAGATCTGTGCTTCACCTTACATTTTTACAGGAAATTCATCACAACTAGAATTACTAGATAGTGAATGTGAGCTAATCTAAACACCTTCTGCCTATTTCATTGCTGCAGATTTCCTCTGACAGTTCTGGTCAGTTTTTTAGTCTTTGCATTCTTTTCCAGGTTGGAATATATTCAGTGTTTAATTGCAGTATTAGTGGTCTCATTTGAATGGTCCTGTACCTGGATACATATTTGCTGAGAAAGATTTGTACTGGTAGCATCCAGTCACAGAGTCATGTTGTTAGATGAAAGGACTTTCAGTCTCAAATTCTCTCTCATTTTCTTTCAAGCCCGGTTATTTTCTTTGGGCCCTGGAGTGCTGTGCTGCCTTATTCCCTAATACCAATTTTCCAACATGCCATCTTCCATTTACACTGCAATTATCACAGCTTTTATCCTTGTTTTCTGAAGGTGGTAGAGCTGGAGCCAAAGCAAAGTGGGGTTATTCCCAGAAAGTTCTGAGTTTTGATGACTGCAGATTTTGCAGAATGTTCTGGACATATATATGCATTTTGGTTTGACTTTACCTTATTCCATGGAAGGCTAACACTAGTCAGTATTTCAGTCTTAATGTAGTGTTTCTAGCATCATTTTTCCCCCTCCTTCTTCAGTTTATTTTTATGGGAGGTGACATTTTACTATTATTACTATTTTTAAAATAATTTTATTAGGTGAGTATAGGAAATCCAAATCTATGCTTGTGATAACTACCCATTCTCATTTTCTATAAAGCAGACATTACTTCCTGTTTGGCCAGTGGTAGGTTACTGATCCAGTTTTGCTCACCTTTTTCTCTGTAAAGTCATGGTGAGACCTTGATAAGTCTTTGTTACAGTCCCTGATGAATTATGAAAAAAACCAAACTTGTGACATGGAAATGGTCTGTGAAGAATTGCAATAGATTTGTCAGAATATGCTCCACATGTTATGTTGGAGTTCATAATTTGATATTGATGGCCTGTAACATTTTCTGCTGTGACTGTAAAAATGTATTCTCATTAGAGAATGCAACTAATATAATGTTTTTAAGATAATGTGGCTTATTCCAATGGTATTTTTGTCCAGGATCAAGTGACTGCAGAAAAAGTTAAACGCATCAGTTGCTAAAGAAAAAATTATATGAGAAATAGTGCTGACAAAGGCAAAACGTTGACTTGCAGTTCTCCTGATGTATATTATTCAAATAAGAATGAAAGAAACTTAGTGGCTTCATATAATAAATCTGATATTTTTAAGTACAGCATAGGGCTGCAGACTGAACAGAAGTCCATAACTGATGCTCTTGCTGGCATGTATCTGGTAATATTGTTGAAGCCTATCAGAAAAGGAATCAGGAATGCTAGGGACATCTATTGAAAATGCCTCTGAAATGTGTGATTTTAAAATGGGAGTTGTAATCCTCTCCCTGCACATCAGGGTGTCATATCTTGCAATGCTCTCTGCTGTGCTTGAATGTGCAGCTGGCACACTGAAGCTGTCCTGAGCCAGCCTGGTGAACCTGTGTGAGCAGGAGGCCCACAGTGTCAGGAGAGAGGAGGCAGGGCACAGAAGGTGCACAGGAGGGCTCTGTTACCCTGCTCTGGATGTTAGTGAGTTTGTGTTGAGGGCATGAGTGAGAGATTCGGGGCATAAACCTGGCCATCTCCTTTTGTGATAGTGGCAGCATTACTGGAGGCTGATAGAATACTGCACAATTATAGCTACAAATTTTTTCTGCTAAATATCATTCAAGCTCATGATAAGATAGTCATGCACAAAAATTAGAAATTTTTTAGCATCACTGAACAGAAATATTTCTGCTGCAGTTCTTCAGGGCACTCCATCCAATGCTTTCCAATACTTTATGATCTAGAGATAAATAGATTTGTGGTTAATAAAATGGGCACGTGACACATTGCAGAAAGGCATAGATAGCATCTTGAAAAATTTTATAAACTAAACTCATTTAAACAAAAGGCAGTTTTTAAGTACTGTCAAAATTGGTTGTATACCAAGTAATGAAAAATGCAAGTCTCATCTCTGTAAATGTAGAATAATATTTTGGAAAGGACAAACTATAAAAGGGATCTAGAAATCATAGTTAGGGAGCAATTCTGCAAGAGAACCTAATATAACATTGCAGCAAAATCATCTACAGTGACCTCTAAATCTACAGAACTGAATAAATATCCTGTCTGTGAGGAGAGTTGATTTCACCAGTGAGTTAGAAGTGGCTGAGAAGGACATCAGAAAATTGCACACACTGTCTGCAATTTTAGGAAGATGTTGAAAAATAAAGTTGTGGCTTGTCATACAATTTGCAGGTGAAGAAAATGGTGATCAGAGAAAACCTGAGATCAATATGTTCAATTTACCAAAACAAAGGTAGATGATGATTATTATCTAGGAGAACACATAGAGCCTCTCAGTAGGTTTATCCCTGCAAGATTGCTAGTGGTGGGAAGCGGACAGTATCTTGTTTGCTTCTGCAGCATTACATAAATCTTCAGGCACATCAATCAAATGTCTTTGGTTCTTTATATGGAGAAAGGTGCATCTGACTTACTTTTATTAGGTTGATTAGCTTTGAGAGCAACGTATCAAGGTGCACAGCAGACTTGATGTCTCTGCACCTCAAGATGATCTGTTTTGCCCAAGCAAAGTCATGGACAGTGGCAGGTCAAAATACTTTAGGATGCTGAAGAGCAGCCAAATGTGTGTGATTTTTAGTCTTGTGAAGTCTCAAGATCTGAAATTGCTGGATCAGTGGAAACTTGCACAGGTTCAGTTTTACCAGGGGCTGGTGCATGACAGGGAGTATGATATATCTGCTCAATACTGTGCTCTCTGGCCCAGGTGTCTATCAGGTTATTTTTGAAATGAGTCCTGTAGTCCAAGTCAGTTCTTTCAGGGGTGCCATGTCAATACAGGACTTGCTTTGCAAGGCCCAGGATAGTGTTCCAGGCAGTGGTGTGAGGCACAGGATACATCTCCAGCCACCCAGTGGTTCTTTACACAAATGTTAGCACATAGCTATTACCTTGGTGCGTTTGTGGGAGTGTGATGTAATTAATCTGCCAGGCCTCCTTATATTTATATTTTGACCATCATCCACCATACCACAGAGGCTTTACCCATTTAGGCTGCTTGATTGCCATGAATGTTTCACAGTGATGGATCACCTGGGAAATAATGTCCATGTTTAAGTCCACCTCTCAATTGTGAGCCCATCTGTATGTTGCATCTCTTACTGGATTATCTGAGGTGTCAAGGGCCCATTGAGCCAGAAATAACTCATCCTTGTCCTGCTGGTAAGCTTTTCATTTTCTGGCAGCTGGTTAAATGGTAGGCGGGTCCTCCTCAGCATGTATCATCTTCTCCTTCTCCTTGTCTGGTAGTCAGATAGTCTGCAATTTTCTCCTTTGGGCCAGTTCAGGATGAATTCCAGGATCCTTGGGCAATTGTGTATTTCTCTTTGAGCTTGCTGTCTGATCAATGCTATCTACTTACTGTGTGCAGCATCAGTGGCATGATGTGTGTAACAGACTGTCCCTTTGAACATCCAGCCCAGCACAGGCAGTCAGGGTGCCAGGAGGAGCTGTGCTTTGGTGCCTGTCACTTCTGAGGTGGCTTGAAATGCTTCAGTAAACTGCAAAGATATAATTTTTTTGTTGGAGTGCAGCAGGCCTCAGATCCTTTTTATTTGTGACTCCAGGTGGTAATCTATTGTCCTCTTCCCGATTCCCTTATCAATGCCCACATCCTCCTGGGACAGGAATCCCAGTTGCTTGGCTTCACTACTATTTAGTTTCATATTGTGGGCCATGCTGTGCCAGCATTGGAGCAGCCAGGTCAGCAGGGGCTCACCTGACTGAAATCTCGAGTATCTCGCAGCTGGCTTGGGGCTAAGAATTAGGTGATTATCTTTGGCCCTGCCTCCTGTTGTAAGGGCTCTACTTCTTCATCCCTCACTAAGTGAACTGATTTTGTCTTGCATTTCTTCTTCTGTAGAAAGGCAACTGCTATTGCCATGGGTTGTTTCTGTGGTTCAGCTGCAGTTTGAGTGGTCACAGTCCATCTTTCTCTGCTTTTCTCCTGTTCCCAGTAAAGGGGGTTGTCGAGTATCAAGCAGTGTTCCATAAATGGTAGCCAGGGTCCACGCACACTGTAGAACTTTCCTCCTCTCTGGAACTGCCACACTGTTTTTCTTTCAAATATTCCGCCACTTTAACAGGGTCCTGTCGTTATTCAGGGGTGAACTTCCAAACCGTTTGAGAAGAATAGTACTTTAAAAGATGGCCCATTTTTTCTCCCACATTCCATGCCACTCATAACTCTTGGGCCAGATCTCTGGATAATCTTCATAGAAATCTCTTTCTTGACTCTGAACATGATGTAGACAGCTCTGAGGAGACCTGGGTCTTAGGAACAAGAACATACTTTCTTTCACATGAAAAGGGACTTCAGAATTCTCAAAAGCTCTTGTAACAGGCCTGAAAGAGGAAGTTGGAGTGAAAGGCCAGGGAAAATAATCCTACCCTGTCTCCCCCTTACTGACTTGTAAGATTATTAATGGACTCCCAAAGGTAACAGCTGAGGTAAGGACAGGAGACACTGAACACACATCCCAGATGACCCTCATTGCTCTCAATGTTATCATGTCATAAACTGATATCCAGCAGTACATCAACAAAGCTATCCTGATCTCTCTCCCATTCTGAAAAATACCCACACACACTGCACATATGGGAATATATACAGATTGGTGTACCACAGCCAAGCAACAATGTCACCAGCGGCTCTATACCTAATACAACAAATGCCTAGATCAAATTAATTTCCAGTCTGCTCTGGGCAGATCTGCTGATATTGCAGCCCTTTGTGCCCCACATTATGCACTGCATAAGTCTGTTGTGATTTAGGAATGTCACTCCTGATTTAGTGTTCCCACTGAGACTCTCCAAAGCATGTTCTACACACTCAGTCCTCCTCCCCCTACTCACATTAAGTCTGCTTCCAGACAGGCTTTAGGAATGAATTAGAGCGAGAGAAATCAATGAGCCTCTTTAGAGCAAAGCCCTGCTGCTGTGTGAGCTGCAGGATGGAAATGGCTTTCCAGCTGTTCCTGTGCATGGCAGGCTTCATCACTGTCCATGGCCCTGGTGTGTCTCAATCTGGCAGCAGTCACCTGAGCTGCAGGGTGGTTCTGCATGCTTTTTGGTTTACTGTGTCCTCACCTTAAAATAATCTATGTTTGAACAGGTCTGATGATACATGTGTCAGTGGAATCACTGCTGTTTGCATCCAGGACTGGAGACAGATTGGGTAGCCCTGCTGGTCTCTGTGCAGTGTTTCCTAGTTGAAAAGAAGGGAACCTATTTTAGTTTAAATATCAGTTTTAGTCAATTCACTGTTTCATAATGAACTTCCAGAATAGCTAATTAGTAGAGACTGTGTTTTAATCAAGGTAATGTTGCTTTTAGCATAATGTGAAGCACACATAAGATTTTTAGTTTTACTTCACTGCTTTTCCCAGAATATTAGCACTTGTTTTGTTAAGAGGCCTTACTGATCCCCTAGGAATTAAGATACCTTACAGTTTAGCTAGAGTCTATAAATATATCAAAACCTTGATATATTTATAGACTCTTGATATCAAAACCTTTATTCTCAAACCCTGTTTCCTTTCATTAAGTGTAAGTCCTATTGTGCAAAGGGAAATCAAGATGGATTCAATGTTACTGTTTCTGAATTTTTGTATATTAACTTAGGGGAAATATTTGGAGAATATGTGAAGGTGAATGAACTAGAAGTTCTGAAGGCATACAAAATCTTATCTTGTAAGGTGATTTTAATTCTATGTGGACTGGCATTTAGCAGCAGCACTTGAAAGAAATATTTTGCTTTTACTAAATTGTAGCTAACACCATAAAGGGGTTGTATCCAGTATAATGCATCACTAGTATTCAGCTATCGATGTCCCTGCCTGAGGCTGAGAGCTCTTTAGCTCTTATAAGAAAGCTAACAGGTTGTGACTGAAAATACAGAATCACTTCCAAGGGTGAGTTCATGTTGAGGGAGGTCAAGCAATGGGTTAACAGATGAATTTTAGGTTCAGCCAGGAGTCTCCTCTATGTGTTGAGTATTGCAATACTCTTTTCTGCACTGCATGGTTCTTACACTATAATTGCCTAAAGATTTAACTACTGAATAAAAGTTTTATTCTAGGACTAGTTCATACTGAGAGCTAATAAGGAGATGGAATTTGCAAAGATAAATGAAAATTTGTTCTGAACATGAAAGTATAGCAGTCTGTTTCTCAAGAGGATAGGTTTTTTGATGTCTTTTGTGATTTAAAGTACCTTTCAACAAGCAATTTAACTTTCTACTCTCTGAAATTGCATAAATTCTGTACTACCAAATTTTATTATTCATCTCACCTTCAACTGAGATGAAATTGTTATTCAAAAAGCTCAGCTGGCATAAAAAAGAAAGAAAGTAACCAGACTACTAAATGAATAAATAAAATTTATATGACTTGAGGTTTGCTTCATCCTACTAAATAGTTTTGTGGACGTACCTTTTTTTTTTTAATTACCAGTTTCTGTAGATGTTCTTGGTAGCACTCAGTGTATGTTATCAAGAGATTGTTGAAAACTGAGAAATTTTCTAAGTAGGAATGGAATCTACCTTAAACATAAACATATGAATGAGTTTCATCCTAACATGAAACTTGAGTCCAAAGCAGAGAAGACCCCAGGGCCATTCAAGAAAGGAAATTTCACTTTGTGAAAAAAGCCTGGCAGAAATTTATTTGCTTTGATTTTTTTTTCTTACTGTTAATATTTTGAAGTATTTTGGTCTAGAAGCATTGAGCATTTTTTGTGCTTGAATCCATTTTCTCTAAAACAAAATTTGCTTCCACAGGTCATCAGCAGCTGTCTTGGTGTCTATGGCAGCTGAGGAAACTGGGCACTGAGCATCAAATGTCTGTCTCAGCAGCTTGTCTATCTATCTGATTTAGGCTTCTTGAAAGTTGGAGCAGAGTCCTTTCCAGGCATGTTTATGTTCTACTCATGCAATTACTTCCATGAAAAATTATATTCCACAAACAATTTTATTTTTCCCCCTAGACTTTGGCAATCCCGGGTACTGTGACTAAGGGCTACAAGCCAGTTTTTAATTTCTTTACGTTGTTTTGTATCCATCTGTGTTGTTGGTTATTTTTTTTGTCTCTGCTTTGTTTTGCTAGGCTTTTAAAAAAGGTTTTAATTTTTGTTGCACAGCTGCATGATGAGTTGTCTGTCTTTTTTCAGAATCTTCTGCCAGACTTGGCTCAGGTTTAAGAGAGAGATATGTAAGGAGCATTATGTGTTGTTTTTTACCAGGAAGATGTTAGGACAACAAAGCTTTTTGATGTTCTTACCCACTTTTGCAAGAAGCTAGGGAAGAGACATTCTTTTGGAAGTGTTCATCTAGAAAGTAATTATAGTCCTTGGTTAATCAGCATTTTTATGAAAGAAAGTAGAAGAAAAGTATCAGCTTTGTTGGGGAGTGGTTGGCTCACTTTGAGGTCATTATGTGCTCGTAGTAAATCATTACTCACCTCTGGGGAAAGGAGGAGCCATCCTAAACCACCCTTTAAAACAAACAAAAATGTCAAGCTTCTTCTGTCCCTGTTCATGTTTAAGCAGATTCTGCAACATCTGTGTGGTGAGGAAAGACTAAATATGACTTGGAGAATTTTTTTTCTGCCTGGTGATACCTATTTTGTGGCTGTTAGTCCACTTGGTGAACCATCTTCCTCTCCAGCCCATACACAGAGACACTAGTGCACAGAGAAACATTTATCCCCAGAGAGACATTCACAGCTTTTTCATCCTGATCAACCTTTGTCATACAGTTAAAATTTTTAAAAAATTGCTTCAAGATTCAGAGCTGTTTACTCAGAAAGGAAAAGTTTGACTAACATATTTAGAAGATGGGAAATGAGAGCTCTGTATAGCAATAACTGTATTGTTGAGCAACAAGTTTTGAAGGCAGTCCAACTTCATCAGTTTCCATACTGTAACCATAACTTTCCCTAACCTTCTGTTTCTTTGCTCCTTATAAGAGTGAAGGGATTCTTTTAAAAGTCATTAGGCTGCTTGCATAACTACAGTTTGCTTATTACAGTTTTTACATAGGCTCAAAACTCCAAGATGTGGAAGGTAGTCAACCTAAGTAGGTTATCTGAGCACCCTGTACAGGTTTACTTCAGGAAATAGTATTGTCTGTTATATGCTATTTAATATTGTCTGTTTATTTATTTATTAATTACTTTCTGGAAAAGTATTCTCTTCAGACATTCATCTGTTGGTTGACAGTTTTCTATATTGTAAACCTGTCCTGGGTTGTAGAATAAGATATGCACAAAGTATTCTATCACCCTCTTCATCATCTGTTGAAACCAATTGT
>JBBMKD010000115.1:3321512-3354989 GCA_037834095.1 Argya squamiceps | reverse complement strand
TTTTTTTCTTTTTCTTATTAAATTGTATTTCTGACTTGGAGCCTCTCGTTTGTTTTGCTTTCAAACCATTACAAAACCTTCAGGAGTCTTGCTGTGAGGAGAGGGACATGACCCCTGATTCTTTCTGGACACATAGATCAAATAAACATGATTTATAGAAGGAATATCCTCATTTGTACAAAGGAAAGTAATACAGTACTGTGCTTGTAAGATGACTTTTGATAGCACAGTTTTATAGCATTTTCTGAAAGCTGTCAAATATTGCTGTTTAATAATGAGACTGCAGTATCACTGGTGTTTTTGTTGTTTCAGCATTGCTATCTGAGTTACTTTATGCAGTAATTGAAATGTAATACACTAAGGATCAAGTATTACTTGTAAAGATAAAAAATGTTTAAAATTAAACATCTATGGGCACATATTAGGAGTATCAGTTTTAATAAGTCAATCAGTTTTTATTTTCTGCAACATTTTTCTATGCTTCTAATGAAATGCTTAGGTATATTTTTTGCTTGTGGTATCATGCCATATTTCCTAAAGACACACTAAGTAGTTTGAAATGAGCTGGTGGTACTATGATTGATGTTTTTTTATAAATCCTTTCCTTTATCTGTTTTAAAAAGGGCATTGGGGAAGCAATTGAGAAAAGGAGCTCAGGAAGAGAGTGATGGACAAGGTTAAAGTAGTTAAATGCTGACATGGAGAATATATTATTTTCCTACCTTGTTGCAGAGTTTCTAGAGAGATTGAAGTGCTTGGACTATGATTTGCACTGGTGACGCAGGGTTCATTCTTCCAGGAAAATTCTATCCATAAAACATGAATATGCTCATCTTTCCCAGGATTTCTCTGACAATAAAATAACATGGTGAAATGAAGTTACCATTTGTGTATGGAGTAATACTCATCAGGAAGTAAATTTGAAAGAATAAATTTGAACAGGCATTTTATTTTGGCCATTCCTTGCTTTGAGAGATTTATATAACATCGAAGTCTTCATAGGTATCTGATAATTTTGACAGGAATATCTAGCAGTACACTTTTACTTGCTTTTTTTTTTGAGCTTAATATCTTCAGCTAACTATTCCTGATGGGCTTTTTTTTAAAGTTAGTTACAGTGAGCAATGCAATTTTTTCTACTCTTGGCTGTAGGAAATTATTATGTTTTATTGGATATAGAGGTAATTTTCTGTTATTCTTTTATTAGTACACACAATGGCATGAATTAAAGTAGTTCTTAGTACCAATTTAAAGGCTTATTTCTTTGAAATAGGAGACCTCACAAATTGAGGAAAGTGTATGTATTTGAGTTGTGCTGCTTTTTATCTGGTAAAGCACAGTTCCTAGAAAATGCTTTATGATAAAAATGTTGCAAGTACATTAAGAGGTGTAGAAAGCTCCTAAAGGCATCTGTAGAAATCTGTTTGGTTTAGGCAATAATTTTCCAGTACCGTTATCTCAATCTATAATGGTTGGCTGCAGTATGATCCCAAAGGATTTGTTCTATGCTTTCTACTTTATTAAATGGAAGTATATTCTCCAAAGTTGGTTGGCTACTGAATGCTGTCCAGCTCAACCCTTGAGTTCTGTTTTGTCTAGGAAAATATCTGAATTATTGTGACTAATGATGTCTTTCTTGCATTATTATTCTCTTCTGTGACATTAAGCTTCTAGGTTCTTTAGAAAAACATGTTGGGTTTTTTCTCAGTATTTCTGAGTTCTGCATTCCCCTGCATAATTTAGATTATGAATTTTAAATTATAGTTGAAATTAATAATTTAACCATTATGTGAATTGTAGGTATCATGGTTGTAAGTGATAATCTTACACCTTCTTGTAGCATAGATATATTCAGTTGTCACACCCATCTTCTAGTCAAACCCACAGCATTTCTGACAGTGCATTATATGCCTTTCTTCCCTAATAAATGGGACTGGTTTTATTTTCAAAAATGTTTCAATTGTCTCCAAAACTGCTACAAAGAACTACTGTTTCTCAAGGTGTTTGTTTGTTTGTTTGTTTTTTCTCCTTGGTGTTTAAGTTTAGTTCTGCATCCTCTAGTGCTAGAAAGACTGCTTCTTTAGGGAAAATTAGTTTTTCTGGAGAGAGGTGGAGGTGTGGCACTGTCTGTAATAGAAAGGTCAGAATGTATGGAGCTCACAGTTGGCAGTGGAATAGTTGAGAGCTTCTGGAATCAAGGGGCAAACAAATGATGATGTCAACGTGAGAGTCTACTGTAGACCTCCTGGCCAGGATGATGATACTGATGAATTATTTGAGAAACTAAGGGACACTTCCAAGTCAACTGCCCTTGTCCTTATGGGAGATTTAAACTTGGCAGAAGTTAACTGACTATCACATAGCTGGTACAACCCAAGTCAGAGGATTCCTTAAAAACTTGTAATGCAGCCTTATGGAACAGATCCTTAGGGAGCCAACTTGGAAAATTGCCCTCTTTGATCTACTGCTTGACAACAGCGTGGATGTCATGAGTGAAATGGAGATTGGCAGCTGTCTTGGCCATGGGGACCACAAAGTGATTGAGTTTAAAATCTCTGTTAATAGGAGGAAAAGTGCCAGCAAAACCGCAACTCTGGATGTGAGGAGAGCAGACTTCAGGCTGCTCAGGGAATTAATAAGATCCCCTGGGAGAATGTTTTTGCAGGCACTGGGGTCCATCAGTGCTGGTCGTTCTTTAAATATCACCTCCAAAGGGCACAGGAGCAGCCATTCCCAAATACTGACAGTCAAGCAGGAAGGGCAAAAAACCAACTTGGCTGAACAGGGGTCTTGTCTTGGAAATAAGGCAAGAAAGGGAAGTATATGCCCAGTGGAAGCAGGGCCAGGTGACATGGGAAGAATACAGAGATGCTGCTTGCAACTCGAGGAAGAAAATCTGTGTGGTCAAAGCTCAATTAGAGCTGAAGCTGTCCAGTACTGTGGGGGACAATAAAAAGGCTTTTTCAAGTATATTTTCAATAAGCAGTGTATAAAATAGCATTGACTTGTTGCAGCATGAGGACAGTCACCTCACAAACAGGGACATGGGCAAAGCAGAGGTGTTTAATGCAGTCTCTGTCTCCATCTTAAACACAAATGATGGAAAAAGAGGGTCTCTGCCCTGACCTGAAGGATCATGTCTATGATAATGATCGATTCTTGGTCGACCTTGGAAATGTGTGGGATCAGCTGAATCCTTACAAATCTATGGGGCCTGATGGGATTAATCCAGGAGTCGTTAAAGAATTAGCTGATGCCGCTGCAAAACCTCTCTTGGTGACTGGTCATCAAACCTCTCATTTTTGACTGGTCTTGGAAATCTGGAGAAGTCCCAGATGACTGGAAGCTAGTGAATGTTGTCCTGATTTCCAAGAAAGACAAGAACCCCAGAAACTACAGGCCTGTCTGTCTCACTTCAGTGCCTGGTAAAGTTATTGAGAGGATTATTCTGGGAGATACTGAAATACACCAGAAAGACAATGCAGTCATCAGTCAGAGGCAGCACAGCTCCATGAGTGGAAAGTCCTGCTTATCAAACCTGATTTCCTTTTATGACAAAGTAACCCACCTTATGGGTTCCTTTGATCGAGGGAAGCCAGTGGATGCACCCTTTTTGGATTTCAGAAAATCTTTCAACAGTGTCTCTCCCAGTACCCTTATGGATAAAATGTGCAGCACACAGCTGGATAAACACATGGGGTGGGTGAGCAACTGGCTCAGGCACAAAGGGTGATAGTGAATGGGGTGACATCAGACTGGTGACCTGTCTGGTCAGGGCTCCATTCTTGGCCCTGTGTTGTTCAGCACCTTCATAAACAACCTGAATGCAGGATTGGAAGGGATGCTAAGCAAGTTCACAAATGATATAAAACTGGGAGGAGCTGTTGACTCCGTCAAAGGCAAGGAGGCCTTGCAGAGATCCTTCAGCAAATTACAGTGCTGAGCAATCATCAACCATATGAAATTCAACAAGGGAAAGTGCCAGATTCTGCACTGGGGTGGGGCAACTCTGGGCATATGGACCGACTGGGAAATGAGAGGCTGGAAAGCAGCACCATGGAAAAGGGACCAGGGGGTCCTGGTCAGTGACAAGTTGAACGTGAGCCAGCAGTGCCCTGGCAGCCAGGAGGGCCAAGTGTGTCCTGGGGATCATCAGGGACAGCATCACTAACCAGGCAAGGGAGGGGCAGCCTCTGAGCTGGGGCAGCCTCAGCTCGAGTGCTGGGGACAGTTCTGGGTGCCACAATAGAAGAAAGATAAAAAGCTATTAGAGAGTGTCCAAAGGAAGGCAACAAAGATGATGAATAGCCTTGAGGGGAAGCTGTATGAGGAGGAGCTGAGGTCACTTGGTGTGCTCAGCCTGGAGAAAAAGAGACAGTTACAATTTCCTTCTTTGGGGAGGAGGATGTGCAGGCACTGATTTTTTCTCTCTGGTGACCAGTGACAGGACTTGAGGGAATGGCCTGAACTTATGTCAGGGAAGGTTTAGGTTGGATATTAGAAAAAAGGTTCTTCACCCAGAGGGTTGTTGGGCACTGGAACAGGCTCCCCAGGGAAGTAGTCACAGCACCAAGCCTGACAGAGTTCAGGAAGCATTTGGACAATGCTCTCGGGTATATGGTGTGACTTGAGTATGGTTCTGTACAGGGCCAGGACTTGGACTCAATGATCCTTATATGTCCCTTTCAACTTAGCTTACTCCGTGATTCTCTGATTGTGTAATGTTTGCAGTATCAAACCAGAGTGTATGTCTGCCCTTCTGTGTTAAACAGGAAAATTACCAAATGTATAAAAAATTCTCACTACAAAAAAACCAGGGGAGATTGAATCCATTGCTATTTTCCATATCTAAGATAAAGGAATATTCAAATAAGTTAATGTGGAAAAGAAATGTGGGCCCTAAATTTGTCTGGTTGCTAATTGAACCTATTAGACTGGGAACAGGAAAGTTGCATATGACATAAACTGGTCTCATGTTTAGTGACTGATATATTTGGTACTTAAAGAGCTGCAGATCAGTTGCTTGTTCATGGAAATGTATGGAGTCTTTGAAACTTGACTATGAAATGAGCACTTCTGAGATCTAGCATATTTTAAAAAAAATCATGAAGTAATTCAATATCAAAACCAGCAACTTACTACTGAGTATCCAAATAAATGGCCTAGTATTTTGCTAGAAATTTTAAGGAGGCAGGGCAGGAGGAATAAAGATTCATTTATGTTGGTAAAAATACTCATCATATATGAAAACCATAAAGTGAGATGAGGGTACATTTTTGGAGGGGGGTTCTGGAGTACTAGAAACTTGACCAATCTTTTGGTTGGTCTTGAGGACGACAAACTTTCCTGGTTTGCTCAGCCTGTGGAGTCTGTGTTGCCTTGCCAGTAAACATTGTTGATACAACAGATAGCCTGGGGAAATTGCTCTCTGCTTATTTCACTGAGTAACTTCAGAGGATGGTTTTGAGTGCCCCTCTTCTCCAGAGGGCAGCTCAGACATCAGGTGTGTCACCTTTTGTCTCTTGCATCTGCACGGAGATCCAGGGGCTCTTCTGATGTGGCTGAGGGACAGCACTTTCAGAGGCAGCAGTCCAGTCAGATGGAGCCTTTGTCAAAGTGCATTAATCTGAAATGCTTATATCTATTATTACGACCCAGTTTCTCCTAATAATAATTCACATAATTGTCATCATTCACAATGAAGTTATCTAGTAGTATCATTGTTTAGTTATGAAATGAACTCAGCAGAATAGTGGAATATTCTAGGTAGAGGAGAATAAAGAAGAAATAAGTAGAACAAGTGACATGCATGAGTCAGATGTGCTCATCATGAAATATGAAAGTGGAGAGAACATTGTCATATAGGCTATATTGATGGCTACTTGGCAAGTCATATGTGACATTAATCCTTTGTCTAAAATAGAACATCCATGGAATGGAAGATACTTTGCTTAAAAAAAAAAAAAGTTAAATGGTGAGAACATAGTGATTTGAGAATGCATTAATCTGTCATTATCCCATGAGCTGGTCATCTCTTTTGCTAAAACACTTTGCTGCTTGAAGGTAAGGATGCTTCTGCTTCCTGCCAGTTGCAGGAATTTGCATCATTTTCCAGATCATGCTAAGAGATGGAAAAATATTCATAAACATAATTATACAAAAGATGTTTTTCTGCTGTGAGTATATTAGGATTAGATATTGTGGAATTTAGGGAATATTATCTTTCTTTGCCAAATTCTGGCAGAAATCCTGCAGAACAGTACTGCAAAGCAGAAGTGCATCCATTGCTTCATGGATTTAGGTAATATGCTTGTGGGAGAATAGGCTCCTGTCTCACATCTTTTATGCCCTCAAAATGCTTAAAAAATTGCACAGCTCTTTTCATATTTTTTCCCAAAACTATTCCAGAGAAGCTGTCTAAAATGTTATATTCAAACTATTTCTTAAATACTGTTGTTCACCAAGACTGGCTTATTAGAAAATATTCTTGAATTGATTTCCTGTCAGGGAACCCTTCTGCTATTTTAAAAATAAGTCTTCTTCATATTTAAATTCTTCACATTCCTCTTTATTTTTTTTTCCAAATTTTTGTCCAAATTTAATTTTACTTCAAATTACTAAAAATAATCATCATGGCTTGTGCATGATTTTTTTTTGAAAAAGAATAAATTGCAAGTACACTCCCAAGATGGGTAATTTTGTTTATGAGGTGGAAGGCTGGTCCTGAATCATGTATCCTGCTGCACATATCCTGGTGCTTCACCACTTCAGGTGCTGCACCACCGTGTCTGTCATCTTCCTCATTACTGCCAGTTTGGAAACAGGTAAGAGCAAACGGAATGAATATTTTCTTACTGGAGGATATTCATGAAGTGCATGGTTGACCTGAGGACTCCTGATGTAGTACCTTATACTGCTCCTCATATCATCTTCCACAATGTTCTAAAAGTCACTCCTTCAGAGAATATATTTTACTGCATTGCACAGAGCATCTGGTTGTTGGTGCTCTCTGCATCACAGTGTTACACTATTTGCTAGATCACTCTTCTTCACCTGTTGTGAGAAATAAATGAGAAAAGCTTAGGACCCCAATATGATAAGCTGCATATGTAAAGGTAATGCAGGACCTCCCAATGTGATCTTTCTAAACAGATAGAGAGCTGAACATGATGGGCGAAAAATCAGTTTAAGCCAAAATGAAATTTTTAAACTTTGCTAAGAAGTGCAGCAGATGAAACCTGTCTCCATTGCCGCATCCCCATTGCCATCTGGGAGGGGTTGGAATTTCCTGTCTAGCTGAAGCTGCAAATTATTCTGTTCTTTGTATGTATCTGGAGGTTTTAAGTGAAAAAGAAGTTGAGTGCTGAGTTACAATTTCAAATGCATCATTCTGACTTTGCTGTGTTGCTTCCATTTTCTGTGTTCCTCTTTGCTGCAATGGAACAACTTTGGCCAATTAGCAAAGTGTAATTCTTGTCCTTTCTTGTCCCTTGGTGAGTCCTCATGAAGCAAGCATTTTGTTTCCAAGAACTTTGTGTAGGTGTGTGAAAGTTCTGTTTGAGTCCAGGTATTTCACAATTGTGACCATCATGATTTAAATGTCTCTCTTTAAATACAAGATTTATAATTCCTTACATAGAAGAAATGTTTTAATTTTCATTTTAGCGTTTAATGCTCAAGATACCAGTGCTGAAACAAAATAGATGGGCTAGTTGAGTTCTAAGCCAGATACTGAAAAAATTGAGTGTTCTTTTATTGCTGTCCTGACAGTATTTTTTATCCTCACTGACTTGAACCTGCCTCTCTGTATGAATCAATTTTTATTCTAACTTGTCCTATTATGCTGAGTACAGACTGTGCCAAATTGTCAGTTTTATAAGTGATTCCCTAATGGATATGAAACTGTACCTACTCTGCCATGTGAACTTGATGGATTAGCAATATAATTTACAAGGTAAGCTGGTTTCTGTAGAAGTGATACAGGTTTCTATACAGAATAAATGAGCTATGGAGACTTCATGTTTTCAGTACTAGCATAATTCAATTTGTATTTCTGTAATCTCACCAGTGAATATAAGAGTTTTTTCAGACAGTCTTCCTTAAACAATGTTCTCTGCCTTTTACAGCCTAGTGAAATCAGATTTTTTCATAATATAAAAAAACATATTTAAAAAAAAAAACTCTTTAAAAAAATGTTTATAGCATGCCATTATAAACTTTTTTTTGTTTAAGTGATGATTGAAGTAGTTGTTGAAGTTGTCTGGAAGAGTATGGGCAATGAAGTCAGAGAAGAAATAAATATTAGAGAAAATTACTTACTGTTGTTTTTCATTAGGACTTCAAATAAAGACTAAAATCTAATTGCCTATTTTTTCAGTTTCTTTCTCAGCTACCTGTATCTTTCCGAAGTCAAAAAAGCTCTGTTTTCTGCAGCGTTCTTTTAATCAAAAGTCACAATGTCACACTAGGGTGAAACAATTAATTTAAGAACCCTGTACTTAAAAAGTTTTTTTTCTTCCATTAAATGGAGCTATAATCTCTGCACAGTTTAACTGAGCTGCAAAGTTAGTCCATGCAAAAATTAAATAGTAAGATCACATTCTGAAGTTGCTGATGGTGTTATTTTAATTTTTGAATCATGAATATTCTAGTTGCTCGATCATACTTTTGACAGATTCAGTCTCCCACAATGGTTTTTAATCTCACTGATTGGTTTATGTTAAATTAATTTGTCGTGCCTGATCCAAATTTTAGGATCACTGTTACTGCTAGTACCATGATTAAATGCCAGAGAGCATATGCTGCCAGTATCAGCAGCAATTCATTAAGTTCAGTGATCTGATTTTTTATGATTTTATTTTTTTAAATTGGACCTCCTGCAATACCTTGAATAGAGGGATATTGAATGTAATTCTCATATGAGTAATTTATATTTATAGTGGCAGCTAATTAAGTAAGATATGTGAAAAGCTGAGCCTTAATGCTTCAGTGAGTAATTACCTCCTCTTCATACTTACATTATTTTAAAATTGTCTTGTAAAATGTGTAATTTGTGGATTTAAGCAGAAGTCCAATCCAACCAGGATAAAGAGATGGATGAATTACTTTATAAGCAGCTGGAGGACGTTTCAAGATCACCAGCCCTTGTTCTTGCAGGAGATTTAACCTGCCGGATATCTGCTGGGAGCTCAACACAGTGCAAAGGAGTCATTCTAGGAGGTTCTTGGAGTGTATGGAGGAGAGCTTCTTGTCACAGCTGGTGGATGAGCCTTCCAGGGGTGGGGCTCTGCTAGACCTGCTGTTTGCAGGCAGAGAGGAGCTGATGGGAGATGTGGTGGTCAGAGGCTGTCTGGGGCACAATGACTCCGAAATAACAGAGTTCTTAATATTTGGTGAAACAAGAAGGGGCATCAACAAAAGTTCCACTCTGGACTCCTGAAGTGCAGACTTCAGTCTTTTCAAAAGAATGATTCAGAGAGTACCTTGGGAAACAGCCCTGATAGACAAAGGGATCCAGGAAGAATGGACATACTTCAAGAAAAATCTTGAAGGCAAAGGAGCAGGCTATCCCTATGTGCTGAAAGATGAGCTGACGGGGAAGATGACTTGTCTGATAATATTTTGAGAGAATTAAGGGAGAAAAGGAGGGTGTATCACCTTTGGAAAGAGGGGCAGGCAATTCAGGGAATATTTAAGGATGTTGCTAGGTCATATAGGAAGAAAATTGGAGAGATAAAAGCCCAACTAGAACCTATTTTTGCTACTGTTGTGAAGGACAATAAAAAATGTTTTTATAAATACATAAATGGCAAAAGGAAGGGCAAGGACAACCACCTTTCTTTATTGGGCATGCGGTGGAATATAGGGACAGTGACTCCACCAGCTTCCTAGGCAGCTCATGCCAAGAGTGTACCCCAGACTGTCAAGAAGCATGGACTACTCCCTACTATTACTTTTTTATGTGGGTGCAAATGATGCTGCAAGCCAAAAAATAGGTAGGATTAAGGAAGACTATAAATCTCTGGTGAGGCAAGTGAAAAATACTGGTCTGTAAGTCATGTCTTCATCTATCCTACTGGTTAGAGAAATAGGGACACCCAGAAATAGATAAATAATGCAGCTCATCATCTCATTTCTTGACTGGCACCATGTAGAAGGTTTTGGCTTTTATGACAGCGGGTTGTGCTTTAATGATTTGTGGCCTGTTAGGGAGGTTTAGGATCCACCTGTCTAAAAATGCCAAGGGAGTCTTTGGCAGCAGGTTGGCCAGTTTGGTGAGATGGGCTTTAAACTAAAGATCTTGGGAGGTGGAGTCCAAAGTGGTACTGCTCATGCCCTTGCTTTCTCCTGGGGAATAGATCATACAAACCAGGGCAGCAACAAATGTTTTGTGACTGCCTCTCAAGATGAGGATTATGGGGCTAAACATATCAAGATGTTTATGGTTATGGTGAATCCTCTGACATACCTTCTAGAGAACCTGGCTGCATGGTTGCCTCTCTGAAGTGCCTGTATACAAATGCACACACCATGGGCAATAAACAAGAACTAGAAATCTGTGTGTGGTTGGAAGGCCGGGATCTCATTGCAGTTACTGAGATGTGGTTGGATAGCTCACGTGGCTGAAATATTGTCATAGAAGCTATGTACCTTTAGAAAGGATGGGTCAGACAGGTGAAGTGGTGGATTTGCTCTTTAAGTGAGAGAGGAACTAGAACTCATTGAGCTCTACTCAGGGACAAATGAATGATCTGAGAGTTTATGGTAAGAGTTAAGGGACAGGCTGATACGGGTGACACTATTGTGGGCTCTGTTTGCTGTAGGCCACCTGATCAGAAGGAGGAAGTTGATGAGCTTTCTTTGAGCAGCTGGCGATAACAGTGGTAACAGGCCCTGTTTCTTCTTGGGAACTTCAACCACCCTGACATTTGCTGGAGGGACAATGTGGCTTGGAACACACAGTCCAGGAAGTTACTGCTGATCATTGAAGTAACTTTTTGGTGCAAGTGGTGGAGGAACCAGAGGGGAGAGGCGTGTTGCTGGACCTTGTACTAAGAAACCAGAAGGAACTGTTTGACAATATAAAGATTAGCCTTGTCTATAAGTGACCATGAGATGGTAGAGCTCAGGATTCTGCATGGAGGAAGCAAAGGAACTAGGACCCTCCAGAGAGGTCAACTTTGGCCTCTTCAAAGACTTACTTAGAGTAATCCCATGGGATAGAGCACTAGGAGAGTGGGGAGTCCAAAAGAGCTGGTAAGTGTTTATACATCACTTCCTCCATGTTCAAGACCAGTGTATCCTCTTGGTCAAACAATCAGTCAAATATGGCAGGATACCTGCATAGATCAGGAGGCTCCTAGTAAATTACAAATGCAAGAAATAAATTTATGGGGCGTAGAAAAGGGAACAGACCGTGGGGGTGGACTATAGGAACATTGTCAGAGAATGCAGAGGTGTAAGGAAGAAGGCCAAGACCCACCTGGAATTGAGTCTGCCTTGGCAGAGGGGTTGTAGTACATGGTCTCCAGAGGTCTCTTCCAAACCTAACAATTCTGTCATCCTGTGAAAACATCCCATAAACCACATTCATTTGGAAACTGACATTTTCACAATGTAGAGATGATCTTAAAGATAATTTCCACTCTAAACAAAGATTTTGTGAATGTAACTGGGAAAGACAGGAACTTGAACACTTTGCACGTGATTGCTCCAAAACACCTCAATAAAATATTCAAGTAATTTGTAATTGGAGAGTGTTTCTCGGAGTTTGTGTAGGCATCTGTGGCTTACAAGAACAGTACTAGTTTAGAACATTTGAAAACAAGTTCTGCAGGTTTGGAAGCATCCCCTGTCAGCATTATTCATGGCACTTCCAGTACCTGGCAGCAAATCAAAATGCTATGAATGTTATTTTTCTTCCAAGACAGAAACATGGCAGATTGAAACCAGCATGTCAGCTACTTACTGAGTTACTGTTACTACCATTTTGTAGTTTGCAGCCTACTTTTTATTTAGATAGAGACTGCCAGCTCCAAAGTAGTGACTGAAATTTTTGATTTGACAAGGGAAAATACTCTCCTCTCTTCAGAATTAAACTGGAGGTGCACAAGGGATTGGGAGGGAAACAGGAGGGACAGCCGACCCCAGCTGACACAAAGGATATTCCAGACCATATGACTTCATGCTCAGTGTATATAAAGCTGGAGGAAGCAGATGAAAATGGAGGACATTCAGAGTGATGGTGTTTGTCTTCCAAAGTCACTTTTAGACATGATAGAGTCCTTCTTTCCTGGACATGGAGATTAACAGCCAGTCCTTGGGAAGTGGTGAATGGATTCCTTGTTTTGCTTTGCCCATGCATTGTTATTGCTTTACCTCTTAAAAGGCAGAATTAACATTCTTGCAGGATTTCTAGTATGGCATCTTTTTGGCATGGTCTTCTATGGGCGTTTTTGGATTTGGCAGATAGTCAGTTTTCCACGAAGAAAACCTGAGTAATAGGAATCATGGGATGTATTAGGTCATACTGAGTGTATGTTTTGACGCTATATCTTAAACTGGGAATATACTTAAGCTGTAAATAGTATTGGGCCACTCTAGGTGTCTTGCCCAATAGCTCAAGGCCTAGCCTTTGCTGGAGTATCTCAGATCAGAACATTGACTCTGAAGTTGGTCCCAAGATGAGTGGAGGAAGTATAGTGTAGATACTGTGAGTGTGTAAAGCAAAGCAGCAATTGTGAAATCTGGTGATCTTTCCTCGTGATTTTTCATGGAGACTTTAAATAACTTATATTAAATGCAGTGTGGGTAGAAAGAGAATCATAGTAATGATTAAATAGTTGCCTCATGAGATTTTCTCCTGTTAACAAGTTTGTAGAGTATTCTCAGCATTGGGTGCATGTGAGTTAGCATTTGCTATCCAGTATGAGAAACCCATATAATTTTTTTCCTCAGAGATTTTAATTTTTCACATTTTATATAGGTATATAGGAAAATTATGGAGAAAAATAATGGGATTTATGGAAAACCATGGCAAACAGAGATCTTTTTGTTTGTTTCCTGGAACATCTTTAATGTAGGACACTGCTTGGTTATTTACTACCCTGAAATAATTGACTGATTTAAAAACAAGTTCTGTTTAAGTTATTTTTTTTTCTGTATTTGAAATGGCTTGCAGACTTTTATACAGAAGGAAAAAATTATAATTTCTTTCTTCTTTTAATCTGCTGCTAGGATTAAAAAATAACCTTCAAAATAATGCACTTTTTCCACTTTCATTCAATAAACTCTAAAACTCAAGAAAGTGTTTCTGTCAATAGAAGCAACAGAGGAGAAGAATATGGAAAAATGAAGCCTTTGCAGAAAAATGGTGACTGTTACTCATCTTCAATTTTAGTTGCAGCTAGAAACTTGTCTAGAAAACATTTATTTGTCCAGGATCTCAGATAATTAATCATGTTCCAATCTATGCACAGTAGAGATGAGAATCCAGAGTAGAGGCTTAGGAGGTGATATTATAGAGCTGAGAGTTTACAAATATGAATGACTTAACATGAGCGACTACTGATACTGAATTAATGTTGCCAGGGAAAAAACAAAGCACAAAAATAGTCTTCCCGTTGTGTATAGCTCTATAATTAGGTGATAAGAATGGAACACATTGGGATGTAGCTTCCTGATGATTCTATTTCTGTTAGGCAAGATATAATGGAAGAAATTAACCAATCTAGTGCAATGATAGTGTTGTCGATTTATTGGGCACCAAGGTCAATAACTGTATGGTACTACTTAATGAGTATAATATCAGGTAAGTATGTATGTATATATATATGTATATATGTACTGAAAAATTTCTTTGCATAAGTTAAATTTACACTTCAGTTTTTCTCAGATTTTTTAAGCTACTGTAATAAATTTTTGGTTTACAGGCTTATGGCTTTACTTACATGTTCTTGTTCTACTAAAATGATTTCCAAAATCCAGATGTAAGCTTACATACTTTTTGCATTAACCTTTTTCATTCTTAACTTTACCTGCACATGAGGAAAGAACCCCTGAATAGCAAATTAAAAAGTTTAACAGCCGTTCTGCATACTTTTTTTTTTAATCATTGTATTTGAGTATTGTTTGACTGACAAAAAAAGCTGATTATTTAAGTTACATGGCAATAGCATTTCAGTGATTCTCTTCACTTTTTACAGATACAATTTTAATTTAGCCATGAGGTTTTTAAGGCCTATTAGAAGGCAGTCCTCCTTTGATGGATCTTATTCTTTTATTTTTCATTTCAGATGATTGTTTTCAGAGAATTTATTCTCCATTTCCTAATATGTAGGGAAAAAAAGATTAGACTTTTGAAGGAGGGACTAGAAATAAGTATTAAGAATGTGAATGGAAAAAATGCTTACAATATTTTCCAAACTCTGTATCACATTTTCTCATTAGCATGAAAAGAATCATAAAAGTTTAGTATAAAGTTTAGTATATTACTTTTTTTTTTGCTAGACATCTGAGATTCTTATTGGATAGTACTCCTAAATATAAGCCATCTCAGTGATAGCTTTGGTAATGACTTTAATTTCCTAAGAGGAGGTCACTGCCATGTAATAAATTAAGATTTCACTAATTCATAATAGTAGTGAGGATGTTCGCCTCTTAATTGCTGAGATGACTGCTGTTTCTTAGTGCTCTGCAGAAAGAAATCCTCATGGAGAATATCTGGGCTATGGTCTATCATTTCATACAAGATTTAGTCAAGTAGACTCTTTTTCTCCACTTGTAGACTGAGGCATCCAGTTATGTAACTTTCTGCAGAGCTGGGCATTTGTTTAAAGGAGATGCAAAATATCTGCAGTGGGCTAAAATTCCTCATAACCTCAATATTCTAGGAAGCCAGTTGATGTTTATTCATATGCTAGCTGCTTTCATGCATACAAAATAAAATTGTGGAGTAATTCAGTGTGCTTTATTTGGCTACTGTGTGTACTTTCCATCTGTAAAGTGTTAAACTTCTGTTACTGTAAATCTAAGGGACAATGATTGTCCAAATTGTCTTTTTCCCTTCTTAGAAATATTGGAATTTTTTAAAAATCCAAATGAAATGACTACACAGGAGGTATTGGGATACATACTAATATCAAGGCCCAAAGTTAGCATGGTTTACAATGTACATGATAATAGAAAGCAGGAAAAATATATCAGCTTTTCTGGAAATGTGTTACACTGCATGAAACTGTGTGAGTGCACATAAGAATGTGCTTGTTTGAAATAAGAAATCTTAACAAAGTATTACTGTTAAAATAAAATTGCCAAAATAATGGTAGTATAATCCTTACAAAGAATTGCTCTATGTTTTTCCCTGCATGATAACATTTCAATATTTATATTTGCAAATGAAGTTGAAATTCAGTCTTTGGCTGATAGATCTCATAGGCTCCAGCCTACTTTTAAGTGATCTTCATGTTGTGAGCTACAAGATCAGATTAAGATGTTTCCCTTTAACAGCTCCTATTGATCATTAATTGTATTTCAGATGAAAGAATAGAAAACAAAAGCAGTCTGTTGAGTATCATTTGGGCAACCAATGGATGTCTTGCCTTTTAGCATTGCAGTCTAAGGTTCCTGTTTCTCATAACAGGCTCCTGTGAATTTTCTCGATTTTGGCAGTACCTTTCCCGCCATTCCTCTCCTGTACTATAAGTAGGCTTAATACAGACAATTCAGATTGGTTCTGTGAGGCTTGTTCACCTTTGAGAACTATTTTGGTCAGGATGTGATGCAAACCTATTGGCTGATTGTCACTGGAAATAGATGCATCTCTTAAACTGTACTTCTGAAGCATATTATATATACACAGTCTTTTGCGTAGTCAGGATATAAATGTCTTATCACTTTAATGAAAAGTACAAAAAGTAATGAACAAATTCTTGCAACGTATATTAAAATTTTTAAGGAATAGTGCAAAATTTTTAGTTTGCTACTATGAAAAAGCACTAATTTCTGGATCTCCAGAAAATGTTCAGAGTAAAAAACCACCAAAACCAAACTGAAAAACTAGTACAAACTTTCATAACCATTCTACAGTTATACCATAATTTTGAAAGTTCTGTCAAGTATGCATAGGCATTTTGCAGATACAAAAAAAACCCACAGGAACTTTTTTGCCAAGCTGAGTGATAATGGATGCTTTGAATTACCTTTTTTTCTTCTTTAGCTCAGTTTTATTCTATAAAATGTAAACCTTGTGAGTGACGGCCTGAAAAGCTTGGAGTGGAGCAGCAATTAGTGAAAGGATGTTGAAAACATAACAGTAGAAAATGTAGACCAAATGCCAAACTATCCATTTTAGCCTGCCTAATGGCAGGCTGGAATGAGTCATTAGGGTTGCATATTGTTGTTGTCACCTGTCCATCAAAACACATTCTTCTCTTTCCTTCCCATCACCATAATTTTGGAATTTCTAAATAAACTCAGTTTTCCCATCCAAGAAAATACCAATGCTATCTGGAATGTAGACAAAATATCTCCTCCTTGATTCTTCTTTTTAGTCTCACTAATGCTTGTATCAAGATGTCTAGGATTGTGTATTCTTTGTGAAGCATTTAGAGAACTGTTTTCTCTGTTTTACAAGGTGCTGCTTGTATTGACTGCAAGGCGCATATATTGGTTTTGACTGCCTGGACTGTTAGTGTGTGCTTTTCCTTGGGTATTTCAACAATTATTGGTCATACTAAGACAGGTGATTTTTGTATGACTGGCCAGTATAAGCTTTAGGTAAAACAAGAATTTAAGTTTAACTTGTCTCATGTTTTTTCTTCAGATACTGGGAATAACTCTTCAAAGAAATTACTTTTTGTATGAATGGAAAGAGGAAAAGGAAAATAATTTTGATTTTTAAGTAATAGAAAAATGCTAGGAAGTCAAATGTGCCTCTTTTATGCCTTTAAAAATAGGGAAATGGTAGTACTGCTAGGGGTTTGGTCAAATTAACGTTAGTGGAGCATTAGTAACTGACTGTTGCTGTGAGTTAGTATAGCTTATATGAAATATTAGTAGTTCCAGTACATGTTTAGTATAAGATTTATTTACCAGAAAAATCAAATAGAATCATAATTTAAGAAACATATTCCAATTTTTATTGAATTCTTTTTTTTACAATAAAATATGTACACAGCATGCATCTCTGAATTTGGCCGGAGAAGTCACAATTTTTAAAAGTGCTTCTGGCATCTGATGGTTTCTGTATTCTTTGAAGAAAAAACCCAGTAATTTTCTCACATTTCTTAGCGGTGTCAGTTTCCATGTGGGGGCAAATGGTTTCTGTGAGAAAGCTAAATGCAATTTGGACGTGACTGATTCAGTCACGTTCTTGAATTCATGTTCTTGGTCCTGCTCCATCATTCTATGAAGGCCTATTACATGAAGACAGGCACATTTAGGTACTGAAAAATATTGTCAGAGAGCTTTTAAGAAGGGCATGAAATGATAGAACAAGGGTTTTGAAGTGAAAAAGGTACATTTATATTAGATACTAGGAACAGGTTCTTGACTGTGGAGGTGGTATGGCACTGGAAGAGGCCCAGAGAAGTTGTGGTTTCTCCATCCCTCTGAGTAACAGGGTCTAGTGAGAGTGTCTCTCTTTATATATAGAAGAACTCTATGTATCTATCTGTCTATCTATCTAATCTAATCTAATCTATTCTAATCTAATCTAATCTAATCTAATCTAATCTAATCTAATCTAATCTAATCTAATCTAAGCTAATCTTCCCTATAATATCATTCTACATCTTGTGCCAGTTTAAATCAAATCAATTTGATTTTGTACAGAGCAGGCTTAAGGCTGGGGGGAAAAATAGTGCAAGCGAGAAAGTATGATGCTGTTACTCACTGACTGAGTGGCCTGCCCTTCAGAAGGTAGTCCTGACTTCCAATCTCCTCTCCCAGAACAGAAATTTAAAGTAAAATGGAGGAGACAGCAAAAAACAGAGAGAAGGGGCCAGGCTGAGGGCAACTGGTTTCCTTCCCCCAGACAGCGTCTGCAAAAGGATCTGGCACTAGTGGTCCTCTTGACTGGTCCTTGGGGCAGGATCTAGGGTAGGGTCTAGGTCCTAGGGTACAGCTCTGGAACTGGAGTCCCTTGTGCAGACCCTGTTGATGAGCCAAGGTGTCTCTCTTTGTGGGTGATGGTGTTATGAAAGGCAGTTCCTGTGATTGCAGCCAGATGATTCTGTGAAAGCCAAAGTCTCAGTGAGTTCTGATGCTGTCAGGTGTGTTGGGTAGGGGTGCAGCTGTGTTTGGGTTGCAGAGGCAGGACACAGTCTTCAGGGCAAGTGAGGAGGCCTGTGCTTTTATCTTTACTTTGGAAGAGCAGCAGTAGCAGGAACTGAGAGCAGGTACTGTCCAGAATAGATGGCAGATCTGAAGGATTTGGAGGACCTCTCATGAGGCTGCAATGCACTTTAGTGTACAACGTCTAAATTCAGCCCTTGTGCCAAAGGAAATTCTTATGTGTTGTAGGTAACTTAAGTCTTATTTTACCTAGTAATTACTGCTAATCGTAGCAAGAATTCTGCTGTGTTTCATCTATTTCTTAAGCAAAATCTTCTTCTTGCAAGTGCAAATTTAAGTTTGTGGTGTGACCACAGAACAAACTACATGTGCTGGCCCTTTGATATATTCTGAGTCTTTTTTTGCTAAATTCGTTGACTAATTAGAGCATGAAGAGAGGTGAAGGCTGGGGAGGAAAATTTTCTTTCTAAATAAAACCTATGATCTCATCAAGAAAAATGAAAATACATGCAGTTACATGTTTGAAAGGCTTCGTAAAATAAGCTTTCGACCATTTACACAAAAAGCTGTCTTCTTCCTAAGACTTTAAGTGTTTGTTCAAATTATATGCCTTCATACCTAAAAGAACAAGTTAAAATGTGCTCCTGAAATGCATCATGTTCAAATTACCCTTTTCCAAGGTGCTTTATATCACTAAAGGAGATGAAGAGAATTTTCAATCTCTCTTATCTTCCTGGAAAGTCTGTGGTGTTCCAGTGAATGAAAGCGTGCTATACTTTGCAATTACTGTGCTTTGAAAAACACTGAAGCAACTATTTGATATAGTTGATATTTGCTAACTCCAACAGTCTGCCTTCCATATTTGTATTTATAAAGATGTCCTAAATCCAGCAGAGATTTGTGAAGAAGCCTGTGGAAAGCTTCTTCACAAATATATTTTTACGTGAATAGAAAAAGGAGCTCCTCTTCAGGTTTCCAGACTGGCAAATGGCTATTGTAGCAAATCAGATCTTTGCTTAGTTGGTGCAATTATTGAAACCTCTTGGGTCTAGACTTTTTCCAGAGCTCAGAATAAATTCTGCAGTCTGACTATTTTAAAGAAATCATTATGGAAATTAAGACCTCCTCCCAGAATCCCTCCTCCACCAAAATAACCCCTACAAAAAATCCTCCAAACAACGAACACACAAAATCCCCTACACCCAAACAAAACCTCAAACAAATAAACAAAAAAACCCAAAACAGACAATCATAGAGAAAATCTTTGAAAATAAATAGTAAGCAAGCTACTAAAATGAGAAAATGTCCATTCCCTTCTTTAGGAATAAGACTTAGTTTAGAAAATAGATTTTAATGGTGGATTAGTTTTATGTTTTTGCACATACATTGTTCCTATTGTCCCTAAGATTTGAAATATGATAGATGAAAGATTAATAGTTCTGATTCTGGAGCTTTTAAAAACAATTAACACACATAGACTTCAAAAGTCACTGTAGCACTTAAAGACTCCTGAGAATGTTTATAGCAAATTCCAGAAATACCTGCCTGATACCATAAGAAACAGTCCTGTGTGGCACATTTTGGCACTCTGTATAACACAGGTGACTGTAGCAAGACACTTAATAACTAGTATTAACCTATTTGTTCCTATTGGCATGTCGTTGTTGATATCTTCCTCAAGAAAAACTTAACATCCTGCACCTCAGCAGGCAGGAGAGCTGAATGTCAGGCAGGAGTCCTTAGAATTTACAAACCCACACTGTGTCTGAAGTGGGCACCTCTTGTACTTCCTTCAAAAGAGACAAATTACCACATCCTAAGGAAGACCCTCACCTGTCTCCTGCCTTACCTCTTTGCATAGATACTGTGCTATCTATAATGACCTTCGTGGTGAAAATGGCACTCAAGAGTACACAGAATGTACACAGTTGCACTTTAATACAAAGATCTGGTGTCAGATTGATTTAGAGGAATTATCTTTATGAATTTTGTGTTACATCTAACAATTTTTTGTCCCTTTGTGTTTAGTGGCTGTGTCCCTGCTTTCATCCTCTTTATTGTGGTTATTATGAAAGATGAGTCATGAAGGTTAACTGAAACGTTTTCATGGTGGTCATGTCTTTAATGTATTGAAGAAGACAGCTTCAGAATAAGGATCAAAGTATAACCCTCTTTATAAAGTCAAGGGATGCGAAGGCACACCTTAGGTGAATGAGATTTTTCTGTTGTCTGAGATGTTAGTTAAAAAAATGGTGTTTCCAGAACTGGTTAAAGTTTATAAACTGTCTTGTGATCAACATGATGTAATCTACAAGATGGTGTACATAATTCTGTACCCAATATACTCAATATTCAAACTCAATACTCAAACTCCTCTACTTTTAGGTGCTTCAGTATTCATTCTGGTTATTTCAGTTTAGTAACGGCTTCTCTTTTTTCAGCATGGCATTTTTTGTAGAAGTGTCACCTGCTATGCCACTTGCTGGGCCTCCTTCCTCTCTCAATTTAGGATTCTGTTATAGCCAAATATCTGTAATAACACTTTTAATTGGCGTATGAAACGTACCCTCAGACATAATATTTGTTAATAGTATTTTTAAATAGTGGGAAAGAGACCTGCACAAACACAGAAACTGCATGTTATGTCTGTGAAGGTAGTACACTATACATTTTTGGTGGTTAAAATAAGAGGTGTGAACCAGTCTCAGTTCTCAGGAGTCTGCTTACACCAAATTCATGTTGTCAGTACTGCAAATGTAAACCAAGATAGTTCTTCACAGAGCTTTTTGTTAAACTCCACTTGCACTTAGTAAGATGACATTTGTTAAGGAAACTTCCCACTCTGACCACTCACAAGACCCTCTGGCAGTCACACTCCCAGTGCTGGAGATTTCAGCTGCTGGGACTGAGGCCCCTTTCACAGCAGGCTGCTCTGATGAGTGACTGGAGCCCTCACCCCTTGGCTGCCCCCTACACCCCACTCTCATGCAGTCACACCAGGTTTCCTTGATGATTTGACCCCAGGTTTCCCACAGGAAATGTTCATATCTCCAGTTCTATAAAGCCATTTATTGACAGTAACACAGAATCGGCTTGAGCTGTTGCCTCTTCGAGAAGTGTGAACAAAGGAATCTCTGGGCTTTTACACACTCACAGTCCAAGTGCCCATGAGTTTTTGGCTCTGCTGTGTCTCTGTGTCCATTCACCTGGCCACCAGTGTTTGGACCCTTTGTTATGCAGAGGGTTGGCAGCTCGTGGCTTCCTGTTTCTCTGGACTCCCATCTAGAGCTCAGTCTGCCTCTCAGTCTGTAGCTTGAAATTGCAGCTTGCAAAAAGCTACAATTTTAAAAGCTACATCAGATGTATTCCCTAACAGTAGCTCCCTTAGTACCTAAATATGTAACTGTGAGTGGATAGTTTCTCATTTACATACTTATTTCAAAATCCTTAATTGTTCTTCAAATCAGGTAAAATATAAGACCTTGTACAACATTCTCTTCTGTGAAATCTTTAATGGGTCCTTAGTTAACAAAGACTTTGACTACTAAAAAGAAGAAATCATCAGAAGTGCAAATATGTATTTATATTTTGCAGAGGTTCGCATTATCTAATTTTCTGCATGGACATGAACCCCGTCTTCATGCATCAGATACTGAGAGTTGCAGTAGGGATACAAAGTATTTATTCATGCACTTCAAAAGTGTGAGTTTTAAAAAGGAGAATCTATGATGTTCAAGATTGTGTTTATACAACAAGAATTTCTAGTAAGATAATTTCTTGTTTGGGGGAATATAATAAAATCAACAAATTCTATATAGCGCTTGAATTAGGGCTTGTTCTTTACCAGAAGTACCATTTCCATAAACATTTCAACAGCTCTTTATTGTGTTATCTCTAGGTATTTTACTCAGCTGAGCTATGTGTTGTAGGTGACAGGCAGAAAGACAGATTTCAAATAAAGTATGTGCTTTTTATTATGGAAAGAGTAAGTACTTAATCTGAGTTTGTGTTGTTGCATGTTAGCTGTTGTTTCCACTTGCGTTACTAAAGGGCAGGCTGACTTTTTTAGGTCTTCAGGGCAAAATCCTGTGACTTGTGCTGCCAGAGAAAAACCTATGGGTCTGACCATCAAATCCACCTGCAAAAAGTTAGCTCTTCAATTACAGGAAGAAAGCTGTAATTTCCGTGCAATAGCTGAAGTAAATCTAAAGAGCTGTGGTAGCATGTCTGTCATGCTGCTACTAAAATAGACTTATTCTGCCAAGAATTTTTATGACATGAGAGATGTTAGAGTAGGGAGAAGAAATAGACAGAAGAGATCTGGCCAAAGGAAATTATAAGAAAAATAGTAAATATGTTGTAAGTATTCCAAGCCAGAGAGCAGAAAGAAAAAAACCCCAAGGAAATGGGATGTGAATTCTGCCAGAAATGTTGCCAGACCTTTCAGATAATGAAACTGTCATTTCATGAAACTGATGTGAAGAAAGAAGGTATTAACCAATTTTGCATGATGACTGTGAGGCCCAAGAATGTCATTATGGGGAATGTAAAAAAAAATGCAAGTATTGTCCTGAATTAGCTCCTCTTATTTACATGTTATGATAGAGTTTTAGAGGTCATCAAAGAGCAATGTAAAAAAAAAAAATCATTTTTAGGCCTGAGGAGATTTTATTTGTGTGTTAGCATGAGTTGTTAATCTGTGCTGAGTTCTGAGCTCCTGATTTTGGAACCAGGGTGTTCATGGCTGGCTAGGGGTATTGCACTGGCATACTGAGCAGATTGCCTGGTTTATACCAGGCAGGGTAGTAGTGCAACCAAAATCACTGAAAGATCTATTTGGTTGTCTCACAGACATGAATAGAACTGATTTTGTAATGAATATCTGGAATGGGTTTACATATATGTAATCCAGGAGGGGCTAGAAGAATAATTCCAGGAGTTGAGGATAAATACTGTATCATCTTCCACTATGCATGTGCAGTGAAACTAAATTCCTAATAGAGGGTAAGTAAATGTAGTCTTAAAAAGATAATAAATAAGTAGCACTCCATTAACTTTTATCACTGCCCTGCTTAGACTGAAGTTTTAAATGTATCAAAATGCATCTTGTGTTTGCATAATTCAGCAGTGCTTTAAAGGAACAGGTGCTCTTTTTTTGGTGAAGAAAATGTTTCAATTTGCTTTCTTTTTGAGATACCTGGGACATGGTGACTCTTTCTAGAGTGCATCTGCTTGCAATGTGAATTTTGGTGTAGGATACATAATTTCGAGTGTGAGCAAAAATTAATTTTGTCTTCAAGAGGAATGGGCCATTGTGTTACCCCCTTGTCTCTTTTGTAAACTGCTTACACATGAAGTTACATGAAGTTGTGAAAAGATTATATCTGGTGGAAATGATTACATTTCCGTCTGAATGAAAGCCAAAATTTGCGGTGGAGACAGCTTTTTCTATAGGTTCTATTTGTCTGCTCCCTTTCTGCAGGCAGTGGAGGCATACAATTACTGTTAGCTTCACTTTCTTGTAGTGTGGCAAATTGTGATTCCAGGATGACCCTTCAGTTTAGTACACAAGTACTGATCACTTGTGTGATCAGTAGGAAAAATTATATAGAATTAAAAATAGGACAGGGTGATTTCAGTTTATTAAGTTTTGAAATTGTTCCACCAGTATTGAATTGCCATAGATACTATTTTTTGCTAAATTAAAAAACTAACTAACAAACAAGAAAATGTACATGTAAGTTGATGTTTCACATTGACAAAACTTACTAATTTATTAAATACTACATACCAGTTCTCCTGAAAATTTTAAGGCACTGTCTTAAAATTAGTAGCGGAATCTTAAATGCAATATAGTCTAAACCAAATAGCAAACAGGCCAATATAAAAACCAGTCACCTTTATTGAACAGCCAAGGTCAGTTTTTGGATTAAAACTTTTTATATGAGAATGAGTTATGCTGTCATTAGGTAAGAACCAGAGACCTTCATCAAAGTAGAGGGAAATTTTCTTTAGTAAGTTAATTCACCTCAATTATTCACAAGATATGTCATAGTTTTGGTGCCATTATTTCTAGTTAACTGTTGTCACTAAGGGTTTTTCTTGCCAGTCTGTCTCTTGGCAATGAAATGAGGGAAGTGGAGGAAGACTGGTCTTGGTGGCATTTTCTACCTGTGGCTGTGCAGCCTGAAAAAATCTCTGCTGTACACAGAACAGCCCTGGTGCTGCTAAATTTGCTTGTGATGAGAAGAGTTCAGCAGCAGTGACAGTCTCTGCATTCTGTGAAATTAAAAAAATATATATATCCTGTTAAACAGAATTCTTGAGTTGAAAGAAATACAGTACATATTTTATTCATATTTAATGTAGTATGCTTGTATCCTCCTAATCAAACATTGCAGTGTTAAAATTGCTTTCTTTTCATCAACTAAAAATTATTTTCCACTTATAATACCAATGCTAACAAGACCTATATCATTAATTCCATATTAATTTAGAATGTTAAATCAGTAAGTAGTATTACAAAGCTCTTCTGGGTGGTGTTTTTAATTTGAATGGTGCAGCAAACTCTAGGAAACTGGATATTACTCATGAGGATAGTTTTCTGAAGAAAAATAGCAACACTGGTGTGTAAGTGGAACAACTGAAATAAATTATTCCAGTCTTTCAGGTGAATATACAATGCTTTACTCAAATGAATGGGTTGAGGAGTATTTAACCACAGTTTGTTATTTCTTGGTATAAGTAATGAACTTTTTCAAAGATTTTTTCCAAAGTGAAGTAATCTACCTGAAATGCACACATGGATGCTGCAGAATGCGTTTTTATTTTATGAACTTCAGCAGAAAATGCACATTTTAAGCACACTTTCTCAGTGTCACACGTTTGTTATGTGCTGTCTAATTTTTCATAGCGGACTGCTGAGAGACATGGTTTACCTCCAAATAACTGATCCCTTATCCATTGTAGGAGGGTTTCAAAATAACCAAATATACAAAACTTTTTTTAGTGCAGCAATACATCATCATTTGTCTTTAGAAACTAAGCAGATGGGCACATTATGAAAATTGAAGAAAAGAAAACCAAAAGACTTAGTGTTGTGGGTAGCGTCAAGATTGTACATGTGCTGTAGTGTGGAGTTGTTGGTATAATACATCTTTATCCAAGCATCCATCAAAGCACTCTGGATGGTGCTTCTCAGTCCATACTCATTTTCTTTGCCCCTTTGCTAGCATGGAAGAGAAGTAATGACTGGCTTTGGCACAAGTTCTCAGCATGAGGGCCCAGGAGAGTGATGGCTGGAACTGACTGGATAATGGAAAGAGAGAATTAAGGATACATCAGTCAAAATGGGGGTACCTTTGTTCTCCAAACAAGCACCTTTGCTTTTACTCTATGGAAAATATGTGAAGGTCTTTGAAAATACCTTTAAATGAAAACAGCAATGTATGTGATACTTAAAAATGAGTTTATTGTTTTCCAGAGCTGCAGTCAGGGCAATAGAAAATGTTACTATTGCTTTTGTGGACCCTCTCACAACAATAATTTGAGTGCTCTGTCTTTCATCTGCAAAGTAAAGGAGAATTACCCCTCTGCTTCCAGTGGTCAAAAATGAGGCATAGAGGGGTTAAATGAGATGGGTACGGGCAGTATCTGGTATGTGAAGCCACAAAAGCTATGCAGATCCTTCCAAAACTATCATTTCTTCCTGAGAAGGGTGATTCTTATATATGTTCTTTTTTCTTTAGGAGTGATTTAAAAAAAAAAAAAAAAATACTTCTATTTCATTATCCTTTTTTAGCTTTGAAGTGGTTACCAGAAGGATATTTAACTCCACCATTTTGAAATTATAAACACAGATAAAGTTACAAAAAATGTGTAAGACCAACCAAGACTAGTGAGAAGGTTCACTGATATGTGCTATGAGATAATTAGTTGTACTAAATCCTTCTTATTTCCAGAAAGATGCTGTTGAGGGAAGACTTGGTGTTTCATTGCAGTCATTAGTGATGCTTATTAAATCAGTTATTTAAATGTTTAAAATATGAACTACTGAAAGTGTGGCTTGCCCATTTGGCTCTAGTCTGCTTTGTGTTTTCTGAATCCATAAAACTGAAATGACTGCAAAATGTAAAAGATATATAGAGATTTTAAGGAAAGACATTTCGCTTTCCATATTCAAGTTTCAAGATAAAGTGAAACAAGATTTATGTTACTGTCATTCTAAGTTCCTGCAGTTTGCAGCAGCAGTCAAATGATATTTGTGCAGAGCTGTTGCTACCAGCTGGAGGTGAGCAGTATTGCTGAGCAGTTGCCAGCTCAGAAAGCTAGCTCAGATTTGCAGATATCTTTGTGAGACATAAAGCACTAGGGAAGTTAATCTTAGAAGGTGTTTAGTGTTGTTTTACTGCTAGTGATACTATTGCTGTATTTACTTTAAAATAATTAAAAATATTTCAAATACCATTATCTGATATACTACCTGAAATGTAAAATGTAACTTTGTCATATAATTTAAATGAAAACCTAATTCTGGATAACTCAGGTAATGTAAAATGTGCTAATGTGTATTTATATAAATAATTAGGATTAATAATATGAAAAATTAAAATTGAAATGTTTTAGTATTGCTTTCTGTTGTGAAAATGTATGATTTAAGTTTAAATACAATGATTAGTGATTTTTTTTCAAGTGAATGATGTATATGGCATTTATGTTGACTACAGGTATTTATCTCATTTTGAAAAGGAGACAGCTAATTGTTCACAGATCATCTTTGATTTGGATGTGATATGTCTCTCTGGTTCCCAGTTGAATTTTCTTTCATTTGCCATGTTTGATATCACTTGCTGTGCAATTCTGCACTCTTCAGGCAAGTGAGAGAATTTTTTTGTGTGATAGTGCAAGTTTTTCTAGGGGTGACAGAAATGCTAGCTGCCAGATATTAGAATAGTGCTGCATCTGTCTGAGACTTAGTCTTCAGGAAAAACGGGAAAAAGGAAATGCAGATATGATTTTAATGACTAACAATTCAATAATTTTAGGAATTTAGAGTCTAATTTTGGTGGGAAAAAAGTATGTAATTTTTGTATTTTCAGTGTTATTTTCATCCCCTTAGAAGCTTGCTTCTATTTCCCTTTTTACTTTGTGCATGCATCATGTGGTTGTGCGTGCAAGTGCGTGTGTGCTTGCAAAAATGTACTCAGACAAGTCATGTAAATTCCAGTAATCTTCTTAACCAAAATTACACAGAACTGCTCAGTCATTTTCCTTGTCTTGGAAACAGAATAGTGCTGCAGTAATTCTTCTGCAAGTCAGATCTAATTTGTTTCATGATGACTTGAATTTATTATGCTTTTTTATTTTTGAAAGACATCATATTTGGGATTTTCAACAGTGTGGGTAACTTACAAGTGCACGTAGAAAGCAGTTTGTTGAGTCATACACAGTATGGCTTGGTGTGCACTTGAAAGTAATGGGTTTCTTCACAGAGAAGGACTGAAATGTGCAGGGAAAAGTTACAATTTTTATGAGCACTGCAGCATAAATGCAAAGCATGTATATAAGCTTATTTTGAAAAATTCAGGGTTTATGTGTGTCTTGGTATCTTGGACATACTCTTCCCTTAAGGGGTGGAGAGGAGGGTAATTCTGAATGCCAACTACAGCACTGCCATATCAGGGCAACCAGAAGTGGAAGGCAAAACAATGCATTGAGGAAAGGTAGCTAAGGTCAGCATATACTTTATTTGCTATGACCTTTCAAAGCAATAGAAAATCACAAGATGGATGAGGTTTGCCGGGACTTCTGGAAGAAGACCAATCAAACCCCTTGCTCTGAGCAAGATTGCTCAGGACAGTGTCAGAGAAGGTTTCAGGTGTCTTCAGGGACACTCTGTGGGCAACCTATTTCAGTGTTTGGCCAGGACAAAGTGGTTGGTACCAAAATTGGCTAGATAGAAACACAGATTTTTCTAACATAGTTTTGAGTATTAGAAATCAGGCATTCATCCTCTTAGTGACCAGCAGCTTGTTGGTCACTTAGAGGATCCTTCCTGTATTCAAGTGTCCCGAATATCAGGTAAATAGACCTTTTATCATGCACACTGATTACATATTTATCAGCTGTCTATGGTTACTTGATGTATATTTATTACTTTATTTTACATATCACAACCCTTGCCAAAGTCCTTATGTGGTCTTTCTCAGGTCTTCTTTGGTGGTTTTCAATGTCCAGTGTCCTTTTCAGGTGGAAAGGACAACCCCAGCTTTTGAGTTGGCACAGTATTGTTGTTTTGCATAACTTCTGCTTTGTCAGCCTCACAGAGCCGAGGTGTGATCCTGTTTGCATTTTGCACAACTCCTGTTTGCCTAAGTTACATCCTCTGTCTATTTCTCCAAAGCTGTGCTGTTCTTTTTAGCTGTCCTTATGAGGGTAAAATGCTGTTCTGTTCTACTCTTCTTATCAAGTCTCCCATTTTCTTGACACTAAATTCCTTAAAGGAACTGGTCTACTAATACCTGTATTTCATTTTATAGTACAAGACATTACAACAGCTGAATCATGATGCAAGCTAAAACACACAAAGCAATTATGGTGACAATTACAAACATATTTTAACCAAGTCCAACTGGGTAACCATGGAGTAAGTTTGATCCAGATTTCTTCAGATCCCCAGGAGGTGTCATCTTGATCTGTGCATTGTCAAATATGTGTTTGTTTCCAGATTTCCTGGACATCTGTAGACACTCAACCATTTTGGTCGATGGGTATAGAGCAAATGGTGTTGATGCAGTGCACACTTCTGCTTGTGATGCCAAGAGAAGGTCTAGTGCCATTTGTTTTTGTAAAGTGACTTGTGACAGGCTCTTAACTTCTTTCTGCAATGCAGTATGACTTCTATTGTATGATTTTTTTTTTTTAATGGTAGCATAGAAGTCCAGTATTGTCTTTTCTAATTAACTTACTCCTAGCCAAGGTAAAAACCACCTTATAAAACTATAAAGTTTAGTTGGTTGCTCAGTTACAGCATTTAAGGTTTGTTTTGTACACTCTGAATAGCTTCTTATCCATAGTCCTGAAGGCACCTGGTCTTTATCAATTATTGTTAAGGACTAAGGCTTTGAAAATATGAATGCCTTTCCAGCCTAGGGGCAACAATTTATGGGCTTTATGCCCACATGTCCAATACCACCCTGTTCCATTTTGTACCAGCCAAGGATAATTTACTTTACCCAGTATTAAGTGTTTGAGTGCATTGTATGTGATTTCCAACAGAAGTTCTGATTTCATCAGTACAGTGTAGCATCCTGTTCCTTTGGGGGGGTAGGGTGGGGGGTACATCTTTGCACATGTGTATGATCATAAAGAGATATTGTTGGGTACTTGCACACTGACTGGTTTGTCTACTTCTTGGTAAAAGAAGTGTTCACCCAGTAACTAGTATTCATTTCTTCTGGAACTGGAATTGCTATAAATAGTTAATGATTTCATCAAAAAAACTGTTACACAACCCCATAAGAAACAGGTTGAGGCAAAATATTTCTAAGGATGAAAAGAAGGGTAAAAGTAAGAAAATAATTTCCTTTGATCCTTGAAAAACTTAAGAGTCTGTAAATTCATTGTTTGTAGGTAACCCATTCTGTTTGTAAAAAACAACATATAACCCCAGCAGGATTTGGCATGGTTGCGGTAGTTGCTTTTCACAGAAGAGAACATAAGATAGTTTTTAATTTATGATAAAACAAGAGAAAATAATGACATGGGAGAAAGGTGGAGAGGGCAATGTGTAGCAGAACTGGTAAGGAAGCTGCAGTTTCTTTCTTGAAGAATAGGTTTGTAATCTTAGTGAAAAAATGGAGAACTTGGTTTTATTTTCTTTCTTGCTATACTATATTAGGCTTTGCAAGTGGTACTGCAGAAGTAAAATTTTATATTAGATTTAAATGAATAAATGTCAGCAAATTCTTTTGCTCCTAAATCAGGATATGGAGGCAGATGGAAGTAGGAGCAATTTGATGGAAACTCTTCTGTTTGCTTTTATTTTGCTGCCAGACATTCTTTGTCTCTCTTCCACTCATGTGGAACCAGTGAGCATGCCAGTGTGCATTTTGGCCAGCATTTTATGTGTGGCAGCAAAGGTTAATATGATAGGGTTTGAAGATAGGACTCTGAAATAACAAGAATGAACCAGATGTTGAAATGCCTTTATTTTATATCTTCCTTCATGCTTTACCTTTAGTATTACTTTAAAAAGAAGAAAGGGCTTAGTAGGAAGAAAGAGACAAACTTGTTTCTTGTTGAAATGGTATAGCACTTGGTACATGTTCTGAGATATTTCTATCATGCAATCTTTTTTCTTGCAGAGGACCTATAATCACATAATAAAATATTAATAACACTACTCTTAAATTATTTCACTCCTAGCATGAGTATATGTAAATATAGTCTTCAGAGTGTGTAGAGATGAAGTTCTCATATATACTTTGAATGTATAATTGATTTAATTTTTCTAGTCTTAAAATTAAATATGGTGTTCCAAGCATGCGCTGTAATGTGCTGTAATTACAATTGTAATTGTAATTGCAATTTATTGTTCATGCATTCCAGAGGTTCTGGAGAGTTCCTTGCATTCTGATTTCCTTTATTTTTTAGGACATATTTTATAAAAATAACTCATCTAAGAGTATTTGCCCTGGCATACAGAACTACAGATGTAGTTTAATGTCTTTGGGATTATTTCCCTGCCACAGCTTCCCCCAAAACTCTGTGGGAAAAACCCATTTAGCTTGCAAAGTACTGCAGTAGACCATAAAATCTTAATTCATGTATTCATGTAATTCAATGCATACATTGTAACTATTGAATCAACACAGGATTTGAGGACATTGGTAATTACTAGTCCAAATAATACTGTAAGGTCCGACATCGTGTTTTTCTTCCTTATTTTGTTTTAGTGGGCCAGGACTAGATATGAATGTAATTAAAACTGTAGTTCTTAAAATCACCAAGTAGTTTGGGTAGGAAGGGACCTTAAAGACTATCAATTTCCAACCCCTTTATATCAAAGAATAATTTTTTCAACCAGTTTGGTTTTCTGGTTGATTTGGATGTTTTTGTTGGTTTTTTTGTGGGTTTTTTTGTTGTTGTTTTTTTTTTTTTTTTATGGGGAGAGGGGGAGTTGGTGTGGGGGGGTTTGTTTAGAGTTTTGGTTTGGTATGAATTTGGTTTTTTTTTAAAGAATTCTTGGTAATTGTCATCCTGATGGAATGGAGCAGATTCCTTGATGTTGGGTAGTAGCTCTGAGGTGGGGGAGTGGATGTGGCCTTTTCTTAGTTCAGTAGGATGATGTTATATGCGTACACCTTACATGAAATTTTAGTAACATTAGCTATTGCATTTTTTATTTTTTTCCTCCCCAGAGTACAAATTCACTTGGAAGTGGTAATGCAGATGTCCCCCCTGGGGACCCCAGAATATACCAATTGGATGTTACTCTAAGAAGAGGACAGAATCTAGCTGCACGGGATCGTGGAGGTAAGTGAGCTGGTAAACACTGCCTCAATGTCTGGAAAATTGCATGTTGTTTGGGTAAATTTATATGTGGGTATTAAAATTAAAATGTCCTGGGGAATATAACTAGTGACTGGCCACCAGCTGATGTGACACCATGCAGTCACATGCTCTGGGCCCCAGCCTTCCAGCAAGTTCTTAACCCACTGAAGAGAGCACTTGCCTGAGCCATGGGCTGCCAGCTTCTCCAGGAGAATCCTGTGGGAGGCAGTGTCAAAGGCTCTGCTGAAATCCAAGTACACAATCTCCACAGCCTTTCCATCATCCACCAGGCAGGTCACTTGGTCATGAAATGAGGTCAAATTGGTCAAACAGGACCTGCTTTTTTCAACTGTTGGCTAGGCCTGATTGCTTGATTGTCCTGTATGTGCTGTGTGATCACACTCAAGAGAATCTGATTCATAACCTTCCCAGGCACCAAGGTCAGGCTGACAGGCCTGTAGTTCCCTGGATCCACTTTACAGCCCTTCTTATGGATGGGCAGCATGTTGGCTAATCCCCAGTCACCTGGGATCCAATGATAAGTAAATGATGGAGGGCAGCTTAGCAAGCTCTTCCACCAGCTCCCTCAGTACTCTTGGGTAAATCCCACCTGGTCTATAGACTTGTGACTGTCCAAATTGCTTCACTAAAAGTGACTAAATTAGTGACTAAAAGTCACTAATTCCTCTTGCATTACAGAATGTTTATTCTGCTCCCCACCCCTGTCTACCAGCTCAAGGGCTGGTTTCCCTAAGAATAACTGGTGTTTACTGGTATTACTGTTACAGACTAAGGCAAAGAAGTACCTCAGCCTTTTTCTCATCCTCGGTGTCAGTGCTGCCCCCTGAATTCAAAAAAGGATGGAGATTTTACTTGGCCTTCCTTTTGCTGTTAATATATTGATAAAAACACCTTTTATTTTCTTTCACAGCAGTGGTCAGATTGAGTTGTAGCTGAGCTTTTTTCTTTCTAATTTTCTCTTTACATGACCTGATGTTGCCTGTCTTTTCTTCCAAAAGTCATACAGCCCATTTTTTTTTTCCACTGAGTTCCAGCAAAAGTTTCCTGTTGACCAGGCTTCCCTGATGGCTCATCTCTCAGCACATGGGGACATTTCACTTTTGCATCTGTAAGATTTTCTTCTTAAACTATGTCCAGCCTTCATGGACCCCTTTATTTCCCAGCAGAATTTCTGAACCAATTCCAAAACAGGCCAAAGTCCACCCTCCAGAAGACCAAGGCAGAGGTTTTTATTGACCCCATTCCTTACTTCACCAAGAATTAAAAATGCTATCACTATGTCCAAGATGGGCATTCTGACCACCACATCTCTCCCCAATCCCTTCTCTATTCACAAATAGCAGGTCTAGTGGAATCTCAACCCTGGTGGGCTCCCTTGCCAGCTGTGACAGGAAATTCCACACACTCCAGGAACCTCCTAGACTGCCTCCTATCTGTTGTGTTGAGTTTCCAGCAGACATCCAGCCAGTTAAAATCTGCCACAAGTGCCAAGAGCTGGCAACTGTGGAATGTCAGCCAGCCACCTATAGAATGCTTCATCCACCTCTTCATTGTGGTTGAATGGTCTATAAAAGACTTTTACCAGGTGTGATGGTTTAGCACAGGTAG